>CM060957.1:138343793-138728793 GCA_030765055.1 Mantis religiosa
ATTTAAATATTTATTTATTTATTTAAATATTTATTTATTTATTTAAATATTTATTTATTTATTTAAATATTTATTTATTTATTTAAATATTTATTTATTTATTTAAATATTTATTTATTTATTTAAATATTTATTTATTTATTTAAATATTTATTTATTTATTTAAATATTTATTTATTTATTTAAATATTTATTTATTTATTTAAATATTTATTTATTTATTTAAATATTTATTTATTTATTTAAATATTTATTTATTTATTTAAATATTTATTTATTTATTTAAATATTTATTTATTTATTTAAATATTTATTTATTTATTTAAATATTTATTTATTTATTTAAATATTTATTTATTTATTTAAATATTTATTTATTTATTTAAATATTTATTTATTTATTTAAATATTTATTTATTTATTTAAATATTTATTTATTTATTTAAATATTTATTTATTTATTTAAATATTTATTTATTTATTTAAATATTTATTTATTTATTTAAATATTTATTTATTTATTTAAATATTTATTTATTTATTTAAATATTTATTTATTTATTTAAATATTTATTTATTTATTTAAATATTTATTTATTTATTTAAATATTTATTTATTTATTTAAATATTTATTTATTTATTTAAATATTTATTTATTTATTTAAATATTTATTTATTTATTTAAATATTTATTTATTTATTTAAATATTTATTTATTTATTTAAATATTTATTTATTTATTTAAATATTTATTTATTTATTTAAATATTTATTTATTTATTTAAATATTTATTTATTTATTTAAATATTTATTTATTTATTTAAATATTTATTTATTTATTTAAATATTTATTTATTTATTTAAATATTTATTTATTTATTTAAATATTTATTTATTTATTTAAATATTTATTTATTTATTTAAATATTTATTTATTTATTTAAATATTTATTTATTTATTTAAATATTTATTTATTTATTTAAATATTTATTTATTTATTTAAATATTTATTTATTTATTTAAATATTTATTTATTTATTTAAATATTTATTTATTTATTTAAATATTTATTTATTTATTTAAATATTTATTTATTTATTTAAATATTTATTTATTTATTTAAATATTCGTTCGTTCGTTCGTTCGTTCGTTCGTTCGTTCGTTCGTTCGTTCGTTCGTTCGTTCGTTCGTTCGTTCGTTCGTTCGTTCGTTCGTTCGTTCGTTCGTTCGTTCGTTCGTTCGTTCGTTCGTTCGTTCGTTCGTTCGTTCGTTCGTTCGTTCGTTCGTTCGTTCGTTCGTTCGTTCGTTCGTTCGTTCGTTCGTTCGTTCGTTCGTTCGTTCGTTCGTTCGTTCGTTCGTTCGTTCGTTCGTTCGTTCGTTCGTTCGTTCGTTCGTTCGTTCGTTCGTTCGTTCGTTCGTTCGTTCGTTCGTTCGTTCGTTCGTTCGTTCGTTCGTTCGTTCGTTCGTTCGTTCGTTCGTTCGTTCGTTCGTTCGTTCATTCGTTCGTTCGTTCGTTCGTTCATTCGTTCGTTCGTTCGTTCGTTCGTTCATTCGTTCGTTCATTCATTCATTCATTCATTCATTCATTCATTCATTCATTCATTCATTCATTCATTCATTCATTCATTCATTCATTCATTCATTCATTCATTCATTTATTTATTTATTTATTTATTTATTTATTTATTTATTTATTTATTTATTTATTTATTTATTTATTTATTACACTAAACCTAAGCGGGCTAATCTCCAATTTCTTTGAGTTTTAGGCGCGCACACACATTAGCTTATAAACAAAGTAAAGCGAAAGTGAGTGACGAAATGAGACAAGCTCGAGAACATAACCGTATTGATTGGAAGGCATCCTTCAATTCGTTTCATTTCAACGGTCTGGCATTTGTATATTAACCTTTGAGTACATATCGGTTTCAGTTTCAATAACACAGGAAAAGGGAAATTAATGGAATGTTATATTAAGTGTACCAATAACTTCGTAAATGACCACAACATAAGCAATTAAATATTTCTGACCAATCCAAACCACTGCGCATTATGTAGGCATGATTCCATGCACTGTACATCATCACAAGAAGGCAAGCTGGGCCTGGAGAGGAGGAAGGACTGGAACAGTTTATCTGCTCTGGTAGTTGATCTGTTTACTACGAATGAGTATATGTGAGTGCATATGACCCACCCCTGCTGCCAGATCTAATGCTCTTTTCAGTAACTGCAGTGATAGGTAACAGGCATTCCCCTGCCTGGCCTTCTTATGTTGCTTGAACCGCACATGAAATATATAGGAATCTGAACAGACATTAAATCATTTAAATTAATCTCCCTATATCCTCGCTTTGAACTTCCATACTCTTTGAATGACTACGGAAACTTCGAGTTATTCGTTTAAAATGACTGAAAACAAATTTCAAGCAATCTCTTTAAAAATCACATGTTAATGTATTCATAAAATCATTCAAACAACAAGAATCTCTTAATGTTTTGTGTCGCAAACAAGGGAAGCTGAAATGTGACCAAAAATTATTCGACATAAAGTACCAATGAATATTTGTATATACCGCTGTACCTGACTATAAAATATAATAGTTACCCAAATGGTAAACGTTGAGTCTCATATGAAATAGTTAATATGATGCAAGCTTGGAAACTTTCTCATTTATGATTAATGAAACACTAATTTGCTGTCCGTTGTATCCATTCCTGAAAAAGGTTATTAAAGTGTGCAAAACTTTTCAATTCTTTATAAAATATGATTTTGTTGCAGTTCTATAAAAGTTAAATAAATCAGTAAAATCCTAAATACAAATTCATACGAAGTAAATATTTTTTACCTCTTTTAAAAGCATTCAAGATTAATTTACGAAACACATGTAAGAAAAACAAACCGAAAATTACGAGAAAATCATATTTTATAATTTCACGTATTTTTGCACCCACTTGTACAGGTACTCAACGGCCTATAGCTTCTGATTTGGAGTTGCCTAAAATGTTTATCAAATTTAAACAAAGACCAAATTATTTTTTCAGATATTATAACGAGGAAAAAAGAACAGTTCTCAGAATCTTTTGGTAACAACATTTCTTATATTTCTTGTGATTTGGCACTCATAAGAGTTACGAGGACTGTACAGTAAAAAATGATCATAATTTTTTACGGACATAATTTTTCGCACTAAAATTCAATCATGCGCCGTGGCGTAGAGAACTAAGGCAGCATGCCTTGGTCCCTGGCCAGGGAAAGCGGCCCGGGTTCGATCCCACCCATGGGGTGTGGATTTTAGGTCCCGGGTATAGGACCGGTGCCCACTCAGCATCGTGAGGAAAGTGAGGAGCTTAGGCTAGGTAAGCGACCCTGGTACCGGAAACCAACATTCCGGCTAGGGGATGCCGAGCTGCTGACCTCCCCATATCGGTTGGATGATCGCCCACCTCTGCCTTGCGCAAGTGGGCGTGAGGCCAGCAGTCGGGTTGGTAGGCCTTGGCCCTTTAAGGGCTGTCGTGCTATGAGTAAAGAACAATCAATCTTATTACTCGTATATTCCCTTAGTTTTATGTGAAACAAACACGACGTAGTAGCTTTATGGTTGGTACTGCTGGTTCCCGCCTGTGAGAACCAGGCAAGTTCAGACATGTTCAGTATCGTCTACCGCTGCAATGGAGGTAACACGCAGTTAAAGTTGATATTAGAGGAAGATCTGTAGTTTCTTTCAAACGTAATCACTGCTGATGAAACTTGGCTACATCATTTTGATCCTAAGAGCAAACAGCAAAGCTCAGTGTGGAAATCTCCTTCATCACCAACCCCCAAAAAAGCAAAAGTGGTTGCTTCTGCTGGGAAGGTTGTGGTCATCTCATTCTTTGAATGGTTTATCAGCATGGAATGGTTTATCAGCATGTTGTACCTGCACACACATCAGTAACTGGACAAGGCTACAGGGATGTCCTGAAAACATTGCAAGGTCATATCAGGCGCAAAAGAACTTTTCCGTGAAACAGGCTGGAAGCTGCACCACGATAATGCGCAGCCGCATATTGCCAATGTCGTTGCTGAATATCTTGCAAAAATCAACATGAAGTGCATCCCTCACCCGCCCTATTGTCCGAATTTAGCCTCATGTGACTTTTTTCTATTCTCTAACTTAAAGAAACGCCTTCGTGGGAGGCATTATCTATCACCAGAAGCACTGGTGAAGGCTGCGGAGGCGATTTTCAATGATCTCTCAAAAATGCTTTCCAGCATGTCTTTGAAGACTGGAAAAAATGGTGGGAGAAGTGCATCGCATTCAGGGGAGACTATTTTGAGAATGACCATCAAAATTGTGAGGATTACTAAAGGTACGCTGTCAGAAAATGTGATCTTGCTTTATTGTACAGCCCTCGAATAAAAAGTTCATTCAGAATGAAGATCTTTTCAGAGGATGTTCACAGGGAAGTTTTATGTAAATTTTGTTCTGCTTGTGAACATCTTATGCTTAATACAAACGCTTTGAAACAATTTCTGAAGAAAATAATAACAAAGGCTCTGCAATTAATGCTTCTTCGAACGAGGAAAATTTCTTGAGCTTTTGAACTGCATTCTTAAGGAAGATGCTCAGATTTAGAGGAGGTTGTGTGCCGAAAATTCCAAAAAGTGGCTCTTTTGATAGACTTTATATCTAATATGTGTTTTGTGTATCAAACGGTGCTACAACTGCGAATTCTGGATTGCTTCACGGAAAAATAGAGCACATATTCCTATACATTTGAGTGGAAAAGTATATAGTAAATTCTTGGAGTAGCTTTGGTTTACAAATGGTAATATTTTTAAGTATAGCAGCTGATATATATTAAAGCATGAAACTTTTTAATAATAAAGTCTGTTATAATGTTGATAAATTCTTCCTCGGTGTAACTCAACGGTTGCTTTTGGATTTAATTCTCCCAGTGATTGCAATGTTCGGAAATTTTAAACTATTTATTCGTCGTCGTCGTCATCGACATCGTCGTCATCTTCAAGGATTGGGCCCGTTCCGTTCTCTTCAAGAGCCTGCTGATCCTTCCAGCGAAGTGCTGGGCGTCCCATCTCTCTTTCCCTTCGGCATATAATCTAAATCTCTTCTTGGAAGTCGTTTCGCATCCATTCTTAAATCATGATTTTTCCATTTCCTTTTGTTGTTTATTATTTTACTGTTTAAATTAAAAATCTCAATGCTCTTCTCTTATTTTTACTTTCCTTACGTGGTCTATTCCTTTATCACCTGCCACGCTTCTCAAAAAGCTCATCTCTGCCGATTCTACCTGTTTGCGTTGGTTCTTTGCCAGGATCCATATTTCGCACCGTATGTTAACGTTGGGACTGCCATTATCTTATAAAATTTCATCTGTGTTTCCTTTCGTGTTTCCTGTTCAGCGTTGTTATTATAGTTCCACACATTTGATTGAATCTGTTTAATTTCAACTCCATATCCTTGTTGTTATTTGCTACTGCTACTGTGTAACCTAGATAGTTACAACTATTAACTTGCTCTATTATTTTATTGTTTATAACTACTTTTGCTGTTATATTGTTCTTTCCGCTAATAGCCATTACATCAGTTTTGTGATCTGAGTTAGAAAGGTTATATGTTTCCGCTATGTTGTTTAAACTATATACTAATCTCTGCATGTCATCATCTTCTGAGTGGGATATTATCACTTGATCATCAGCAAATAATACTGTATTCAAAATTATGTTTCCATTCAGTACATTTTGTCTTATAATTTGCTGGCATTCTTCTACCCTATTATCAATATAGATATTAAAGATTATAGGCGATAGATGGCATCCTTGTCGCAATCCTTTATTTATGTCCACTGCTTCTTTTCCTTCCGTTCTTTATTACTGCTATTGTAGTGTTTTTATACATACCTTGTACAGTCCCTATCAAATGTGCTGTTATTCCATAATTTTCCATCGCTATCCAAAGTGTATTCAAAGTTTATCCCTCCTATTTACTGTGAAATATATTTGTGACTTTGCTGGGTTCGTAAAATTAAAGGTCTTTGTTGCAAAAATTTAAAATGCTCTTTATTACAAGTAAAAGCACACTTTGTACAACCCTGACGGCAGCAAAATTACTTAACGTACACAAACGCAGTCTACTTAGTCTCTCGTTGCTTCACCACACGTGATCAAAAATAGAACTTACGGTACACTTCAAATAGTTGCACACACATGATTAACTGCTCCCTAGCATCTCCCTACCCTCCAGAGGTCCAGAGGTAGTCCTAGTCGGGCGGGGCTTTCCCCGTCCGGGTGTCATATGCCGCAGTACCTAGCCGCTTTGCGGCTTAACCTGCGAAATGAACTAGTAGATCCATGTTCTGCTGGGGTGTTTGAATTTGTTTACTGTTTGAAATTTTGGAGAGGTTTGGAATGGGTTGCCCCTCTTTGTCGTGGGCGACTGTACTTAATCGTTCTCCCTTTTTGGGAGACACGAATTAGTTTTTTGCCCCGTTTTGGATACGGGTTGTGTAGCGCTTGTCCTTTGGCGTAGAAGTTGTTCCCAGAGACATCTGGGGTTTTCCTTGGGTTACCCAAGGGGTCCCAGGACGTCTCTCGGCAGTCTGAAGGACGGCAAGCGCCTTTGATCTCTCGGGTCATACCTTCCCAGGGAGTTCACTAAAGGGTTGGGGTGAATTTGGATTTTCTCGTACATTGATCGTGCCCTCTCGCGAATGACATCGACAATGTACGGGATCTGGGAGTGCTCATGTAGGATATGAGCCGGGAATCTCCAGCCTGTATCGTAGATGATGCGTAGTGCCTTGTTCTGCAGCGTCTGGAGTCTGACGAAAGTGGTATTAGCCACTGTTCCCCAGATCTCACAGCCGTACAGAATCATAGGCGGAATGTTCGCCCGATACAGTTGGAATTTGAGACGGATCGGCATGGTTGATCTGAAGATAGGGTATAGGCTCCGGAGTGCGACGTGCCCCAGCTGGACCTTGCCCTTGACGTGCGGAACGTAAGTTAACTTACGGTCCAGCGTCACCCCGAGATACTTCGCCGTTTGCACCCAAGGGATTCGACGGCGCCGTAAAACGAAGTTCTGCTGCAACCGGTTGGCTATGGTTTTCGCCAGGAGAATAGCAGAGCTCTTCTCCGGGTTAATTGCCATTCGCCATTTTGCGGTCCATTCGCCAATGGCCCGGAGCTGGGTTTGGATTTGCCGGAAGCTGTACCGTGTATTCCTATTGACTGCGAAGATCATGAGATCGTCCGCATACTGACAGGTTTGGGTGTTGTGATGAGTTGGGATGTCGGCCATGTAAGCTGCGAAGAGCGCCGGCGACAGCACGCTGCCTTCCGGTACTCCAGCGCCAATGGGCCGCTCGGTGGACAGCTTCCCCTCCATCTTTACTCGGAAGCTTCGGTTTCCGAGGAAACCGGCCACCAAGGAAATGTATGGACGGGGAATTTCATGCTCCAGGAGTTTGTAAATGAGTCCTTCATGCCAGGTAGTGGCGAATGCCTTCTCCACGTCGAGCAGCACTGCTACCGTTTTAGACCTTTCCTGGAAACCCAGGGAGGCCTTCTCGGCAACCCGCAGTAGCTGCTCGGTCGTGGAGTGGCCAGAAGGGAAGCCAAACTGGTGTTCCGGGATTAGGCCCCTTTCCTCCAGATGAGGAAGGAGCCGGGAGAGAAGCAGTTTTTCGAATACCTTCGATAAAACTGGGAGAAGGCTGATTGATCGGTAACTGGAAGGAAAAACCGGATTTTTCCCCGGCTTTAAAACGCACACCACGCGCGCCTCCTTCCAGATAGCTGGAAAGTGGCGCATGTATAGGCACGCGTTATAAATCCGGGTTAAGTGAATCACGGCTCTTCGTGGAAGGTGCTTGAGCATTTCCGCTGTCACACGGTCCTGCCCAGGTGCTTTGTTGGTTCTTAGAGAGTTAAGCGTGGTCGCTAACTCTCTAGGGGTAACGATGGGAATGTGGAACTCCTCGTGGTCAGGGGGCGGAGCTTCTAGGAAGTCCTCCACCACCTGTTCCACGAGGTCAGCATGGTCATCGTCCATTGGCTCTACCCTGGGTTGGAACTGAGCCTCCAGATAATCTGCTAGCGCCTCTGCCTTTTCTTTCGACTCGTAGACGAGTCGACCTCTAGGGCTATGTAGGGGGTGCTGGTGTACGGTTTTGTCTTTCCGCAGGCTACGGACTATTCGCCATGGTTTTCTCTCCTGGAGATTGGTTTGCCTTAACATGTTTTCCCAGGCCTCTTTGCGGTGTGCTCTTAGGAGTCGTCTTGCCAGGGATTTGAACCTCTGGTGTACTTCTCCTATCCTGGGATGGCGAAATCTCTGCCACAGCTTTCTTACGGCGTTTTTAGCCCTTATGAGTTGTTTGATGGGTCCTGGGATATCTGTGGGGTTTGGCGTGTCTATTGGGATGCGGTGTGTGTGAGCACGGACCGCGTTGAGGATGGATGTGGAGAACTCCCTGGCTGCCGCCTCGAGCGACTCCACAGAGTCGATTCGAGGGCAGGCTTCCACGGAGTTTTGGATGTGAAGAATGGCGGCATCCCAGTCGACTTCATCCACCCAGTCAGCCGTTGCCAGAGCTGCGACGGTAACGTCTGAATTGATCACAACTGGGTTGTGGTCAGAATCCAGAGCATTCACCGCCGTGAGGTCCAGATGAAATGGAATGTTCTTGGTGATTGCGAAATCTATGACGTCCGCCCTGCCACGAGGCGGGAAGTGCGTTGGACCCCGCGGGCCATGCGCATGAAGGGTTGGATCTCCGCAGATGAAGCGGTAGATGCTCCTTCCCCTATCATTCTGGGTTCGGCTGTTCCATCCTGGGTGTTTGGCATTGAAGTCACCGGCTATGCACACTCGGTGGTCTAGGTTGAGGAGTGCCCTGTAATCCGCTTCATAGAAGGGATGGTTGGGCGGGTCATACACCGCCACAAGCACTAGGTCTGAACCGCCCAAGGAGAGCCTTATGGCGGTCGCCTCCAAGTGTTGAAGCGGGGGGATGGTAATGGGAGTATGGGTGATGTGATTTTTGATGAATATAGCTGTACCGCCGCCCCGCCGGCCGACTCTATCGGCTCGGTGGACGGCGTAACTTGGCAGGTTAAATTGTACACCAGCATGCAGATGCGTTTCGCATACCATAAGGAGGTCAATCCCGTGGTCACTTACAAACTCCAAGATGCCCGGTCTCTGTTCCCGGACTCCGTTTGCGTTCCAGAACGCGGCTCTCAATGTTCGCTGAGTTCTTCTCAACGCCATTTACGAGCTGGAGTCAGGGAAGAGGAGCCGTGCAGTCTGTTGCACAATGCTGTGCTTTTGCAGAGCAGGGATGCGGGGATCTGTCAGTTGCTCCCTGCAGCGCCTCAGAATGGGGAGGGAGCGATGAATTAGTTCGGCGAACCAGGCAGAAAGCTCATGGAACTCCGCCAAGTCCTCGTTTGAGACGCCAGTGTCCCAAATCGGCGCGGGTGTTGTAGCGAGGGGTGCCTCTCCCTCATTGGCTGTTGCAGCCACTGTAGCTGGAACTGGTAGAGGGGGGAGAGCATTTGCAGCAGGGCCGCTCTGTCTCCCCGCAGATTCTTGGGCTGGTTGCCCGGCCGTTGCTGCCGCAGTTGCCGGCGGTTTCTCCCGCCGGGCTGCGGTGGCCTTCTTCTGGCGAGGAGGCCGCTGTGGCTTTGCTGCAGATGCAGCTGGTGGTTGTTTGGCGGTAGATCCAGAGCTTACTGACTGGGTCGCTGCCGGAGTCTGGCTTGCCTCGGCCTGCTGCAGCACTTTTTCGTGCTTGCCCAGCGCCTGGGCAAAACTTACTCCAGGCCGAACTTGTGCTGGCTCCCTGTTTGTGTTCCTGCCCTGTCTTGCCTGCACAATGCGCAGTCTAGCGGGACAGCCGCCGTATATGCCTATGTGGGCCTCTCGGCAGTTGGCACGCTTTTTCTCCTCTCTGGGGTTCGGGCATTCGTTGACATGGTGAGGGCCTGGACATCTTATACAGGCGGTCTTCCTCTCGCACGCATGGCTCGAGTGGTGGAAGCCCAAGCATCTGTAGCATTGGGCTGGCCCCTCTCTGCCATGGTACGGTTCGATTCTGATCTTAGTGTTGTAGAGGTGGGACACCTCGTCAATTTTGGGGAGACCTTCTCCCTCCTTCTCCACTATTACGAGGAATAGTGGCATGGGGGTCCTTACGGGCTCCTTGCCTTCCTCGCGGACTTGCCTGGTCAGCTGGACCACGGTACGCGGCGTAATGCCGTGTTCTTCTGCCAGGCCCACCTTTATGTCCTCCGGGTCGGTGTCAGAGCCAAGACCTCGGATGATTCTGCGCACCAGGTTAGGTCGCTGCAGCGAGAACGTGTGGAATTCTATCCCCGCTTCGCGCAGCACCCCCGTGGCGGCTTCATGGTCCTCCGGGGTCGTGGTCTTTAGGATCACCCGACTTGGAAAACGGGTGGCCTGGAAGCTAGCCTGGAGCTTGGCCCTCAGTTCCCTCATAACCTTTATGTGGTTGGGGAACGGGTCCGACACAATTGGCGGGATTCTGGCCGCCTTTTGTGTGCGGGAGCTCTTGGCGTCCGCATGCACTGCAGGGGTGCCGGGAGCAGCACCCTCCGGCTTCGAACCGGAGGGCCTCTTGCGCCTTCCCTGCACGGTGACAAAGCCTTCGGCGTCTGTGTCGCTCTCCGGTAGGGGAGTTGAGACGCCCTGGAGGGGGGTGATGGTGTTGGAGCTCCCTGGTTTGGGGACTGGAGAGATCGGGACAGCTATCCCTTGGTTAAGAAGGCGGGAGGCCTTCTTCTGTTTCTTTTGTGCCTGGGCCTTGGCCTTCACGAGGTTCACCCGTGGGCCGGAAGAGGATGAGGATGCAGAGGTTCTACTAGTCATCTCGTCAGGACTTACCTGGCGGCTGGTACTTGGCTTGTCTGAGTCTGTAGCAGGTGCCATCCGGCTCCCCACAGAGGGTCGAGCGCTGTTACACGCGCCGATTGGGGCGGACCCCGGGTCCCAACCTAAGTCGGGACCCTTGGCTTTGACCTTGTGGGCCTGCAGTTTCGTCTGTCTGTCTGTCGGTCCCAAGTACTGTGTTCCTCTGGACTCTGGAGTTGCTGCTCTCCGCGTTAGCTCTAGCAAGTCTGCTAGGAGAGGGTTGGCTGGGCTGCTGCTGCTTGCCAGTGCAGGAGAAGGCTCTGCTGGCTGGAAAAGGGCAGGCGCTGCTGTGCCTGCAGAAGAAGGCTGTTGCGCAGGCTACGCTGCGTAGAGAGAATGCGCTGCTTCGCCGGGCTGCTGCTTCCTTTATGGGCACACTCCAGAGCACGCGTTTTACAGTCCACGTGCTCGTGCCCTGAAGAACTGGCGCAACCGGTCTAGAATGCTGCTTCTCTCGACGAATGGACTGCACTGAAAGAACTCGAGACGGGCGATGCCGAGCATTCGAGTGACAAGCGTCGAATGAACTCCCTACCCTCTGACAGCCGCGGCGCTTTTATACCTCCACTCATTGGAGGCATACACTCATTGTTCTACAAATCAGTGGATCGCTTGGTAACAATCACGATGCAGTGGGAAATTACTCTCTCTTTCTCTCTCGGCAAGCGTTCAGCCCTCACGCCCCTCACTATATCTTTTTTCTTCTGCCCGCGCGTAGCGCTGTCTCGTTCTTTCGTACGCGTCCAGCACTGGCTTGTCGCGGCTCCAACACAAAATATGCGATCGGTGATAATATTCCCAGGAAAACATATAACGTAAAATGTGTACGTAATTTAACTCCTTTGATAATTAAATCATGGATTCTAAGTTAAGTCTTGATATTTGTAACTTCTCTTAAGAACTCTTTGGATTACTGTTCTTCTTCCTGCGATTTCCTTTATTCGTTTTATTTTCTAGTCTCCATACCAACGTAATATTTTACTGTTGCTTATGAATATAGTTTCACTATATGAATACCTTTAAAAGTTTATTTTCTTCATAATATAATACTTATAATTAATTTAAATGCCGTTTTCAAAATTAAATTTGTCCAAAAATTTTACCTACATTATGAATATACGTTAATATCAATAGGGTGGTCTACTATATTTAATTGTGCATAAATTTTAATAGAAATTATGTAACTAGAAAACTAGTAAGCAAAATAATGGGTTTAAATTATATACCTAAAGGATATATATCAACGTCTGTGAAAATTTTAGTTTAATATTTTACATAATTTTGAATATATTAGTCATATATGTACCAGATTTGTCATTAGTGTGATTGAGCATAATCGCAAAGTTATGTACAACCTATACGTACAACAAAGTATAATTTTAAGAATTACCAGTTATGGTTCAATCTCTAGTACTTGACACCAGATAAAGTACTCTACTTGATATTACTCAGAACTAGAATTCAATTAATTTTCAAATAGGAATTTCTAAACCTTGCCGCAGTGTTAAAGAAAATCCTAGGAATTCAAAACTATTTCGTATGCATTCGGTGGATGTTTTTTGTATTCAAATGTTTGTTGTCTGTTGCATGCTCATAGAACAAACTAGTCGTGCGTATATCACGGTATACGTGATGTATCTGAATTTGGCCAGTAATTGGATTTTTAGAAAGAAAGAAAAAACAGAATATATATCGCACTCTAAAGCCTGGTCCCTGGAAACCGCAGAACACATGCAGTGTTCAAATTTTGTTACACAGTATTTCAAATTGCTCCGTAAATTCTGATTTTATTCTTAAAAATATTAATTTTACGACGTGCAATGAATAATCAATAAGCAGTTACATGTTCGTTGTTCAGGTTAGTGGTTCCAATGTCGGATACTGCTTCAATGCTATAAAATGTTTATAACGTAAAACAAAATAAAGTGTTCCATCAATTTCAATATAATTACTTCAGCTTAACCCTTACCTGTTTAAGCAAACTTGCTAAACTTATTATCATTATATCTTTGAATCCCGATTCTCTAGCGTTGAGCTGCCATGATATGATTAATTCACGTAGATCCTTACAAAATGTGAATTACTACTAATTTACTATATAATTACTACTAATTTTAATTTACGTGGCTATTCTTAAAATTACTTGTAAATATTTTTGGAAATTATGTTAAACTCTAGTCTCAAATGATTTGTTATGGATGTACAAAATCACACAGAAAATATAATAGAGGTCACACGTATAAAAAGTTTCGCTGCATACTGCCATTGCTATGCAAACCCTTTCCGTGATGCTTGAAACAATGTATTGTGACTTTCCACTTAAATGACAAATTGCTTAAAGCAACAGAAAATTGAAAGGAATGACAGTGACTACAAAACTGCCCCTGATTATCTGGTTAGCATTCTGTACTCCAAATTTAGCCATGCTTAGTTTAGATTCCTTTTCTCAGTCAGTAATGTAATGGTCGTTTTGGTTTAGGCCCCGAGAGTTGAAAAATATTTGTATATGTTTAAATATGTGGTTTAAGAATCAATATTGACAAGTTATAACAAGTAAGAAAAGAAACTGTTAAAATTAAATATGTCATGAGATGACGCAACATGGAAATGAAAGGATGTGAAGGTTTATGGTTGGTAGTTTTAAAAATAAGGTTATATTATGTGTGGCGTGGACTAGTAAAAATTAAGTTTGATTGGCAGTGATGGCAACGAGTGAAGGAAAAATCAATAATTTTGGTGAAACAGCTAGGAAAGAAAATGTGTTCTGATTGCTTAACGTCGAAGAGAACAGTTGTGTTTTGGATTGTGGAATGTCGAACTGAGAGGACTAAATTCTAAAAATAGTTAAAACTGATTTTAAGAAAATTGTATACAAGAAATATCATTCTTATGTGAAGCTTTGTATAAAAATGGCATAAAGTATCAAAATTAAATTACAAGTTTGGATATTTATAAATTAAACAAATCTTACTTATTTCGGAGTTTAATTAACTAAATGATTCTTTGGCTTGTGACCATGCCTTAAAAACTGATTTTCATGCAAGAACTGCAGCAACACAGCAGATTTTATATGCATCGATACATCAGAGTGTAAGAACTAAACCGAAAATCCAGATCGAGAAGAATCTGCAAACCGTGGCTTTATCAGTTTCTTCCCGGAGGGATGAGTACAACCCGCAACCCCAGTCTCAACGCGGGTGGAGTGCAGGTGAGAATGATCGTCCCAGACTCCAAGATCACCATCGTCCCATCGTCGCCATAAAATCCCGCCCCAGTACGCCTTCGAACAAAACAAAAAGCAATAAATGGTCAATAGTTGATACAAATTTAGTAATAGGGCTGTATCGTAAATGAGCAAGTTCTTTAAAACCTTCTAGTATTAACTTGCATTTTAGTAGTATCAATGTACAAAGGTGATAAAAACCAAAGATTAGCAGTGAACAGAACACATATGGAGGTACCATAAATTTGAAATGGTACAACAGTATGCGGCGCTACCAATTCGTACATCTTTATTTATAATGACTTACCTGCTTTATATGTGGTCAGGATGATTAACGGTCTATTTAATGAGAATTAAGGATACCTAAATATTCTGTTTAGTTTCAGTATAAGGCTTTGCTCAAAATAAGCGTATTTTTAAGAACGAAAAAAAAATGCCAGCTATCTCAAATAAAGCGGAGTTTGGAGCGTTAATGTCTTTGTTAAATCCTTTGAAATGTCCAAGTTTTAATATGCAGTTTAGTTATTATATCGGACTATCAGCTTAAGTATTAAATAAAAATGTAATGTGTCAATTGCTTCTTGAAGCCTTCAAGCTATTAAAATTTATGAATACACTAGAACTGGCATTGCTTGTCCAATGCATTGCGTTGAGTTCTTTATTTCTTAAACAAAAGAAGGTTGTAAGAATCATTGATAACACCACAGCAGATGCTCCTGCAAATATATTTTTGGAAGGTTAAAGTTATTAACCCTTCCTTATAAGTATATACAAGAGTGATATAGGAGTCAATGTCCTCACAACGAGATTTTGAGACGAAAAAAAGAAAAACACCAAAAGTAATAGACAAACGTAACAACAGTCATTAAATTTAATAAGTGTAAAACAGTTTGTGCAAACATTAATTTGCTAAATATATAGAAATAGCGAAGTATTGATGTAACAGTTTATAGTCATACAATTCGTATTCTCGATACTACAATAAGCTTCAAGCACAAACACTAAACAAAAGCTCAGCATAAGTTAGGAAACCAGAAAATATTTAACACTTCTCCTAATGTTCTTAAATGAAAAATTGATTTAGGTAATTTAAAATTGTTGCTGGAAGTATCTATGCTCAAAATCATTTTATACTGTGCAATATTACTTTAATAGAAATTATTCTGGAAACTAAGACCATAAGCTTTCTTGGCAACGAATATGTTCAATTTCTTCTCGGGGAGCAAGCCAGGCGAAAAGACGATTAGAAACCGACGTTACGGGAGTGTGCATCTCTCCCATCATCAGGATATTTATTAAATGTTATACCCACGGGATATAACGCAAAATATAAACAAAGACAGAACACTATCTATATTCGTATTACTAAACAAAAGACTGTTTTCAGTAAATTAAATGCATGGTTAGGAGATGCCGTGAGTATAGAAAACGTATTGAGGCAAAGATACGTAATTACCTAACTTGATTGTCAAGCTAAATAGATCTGTGCTCTTTAAGTCATCAGATTTCCATTTTAAGGCCAGTTTCCAAGAGGAGCTGAAATGAAATCCAGCATCACGATTAAGCGTGGTCCTTTCGGAGGAAATAGCCAAAGCCTCCTTAAGTCGCCGCTCCCAGTAAGTGTTGCAGTTTGACAAAATGGTCGTCTCCCGAAAGTTGTCTGCATGCTCGTTACCAAAACAATGCTCTGCCAGCAGAGACTTTTCAGGTTGCACCAAACGAATATTCCGTTCATGTTCGTTTATTCTGGTAGCGATGGTCCTTCCGGTTGGTTCTATATACGGTATCGCACATTCACAGGGAATGCGGTACACTCCCGGAACTTGGAGATCCAGTTTATCTTTCACCGGTGTCAACAGATGTTTTATCTTCGGAGGTGACTTGTGGATGGTCCTGGTGTTGTATATGGCGAGAATTCTGCTGCTTCTACCGGATAGGTTGCCGGTAAACGGGATGCAGGCTGTAGCGATAGGCTTATCCGACGCTTGTTCTAGGTTTGGTGATCGAGGCTTCAATGTCATATTCGGAGTAGCCATCGATTTCTAATCGTCTTTATACCTGGCTTGCTTCCGGAGAAGAACTTGAACATACTCTGGAAACGCTTATGTCTCTGCAGGAATCTAGCTGATTTAATGACATTTCATTATCAAGTTACTATGGATGGCTCTTCAAAAACTACTTTGAGGAACCATAAAAAACTACCAAACTTTATTTGTGTCCTGATAGTTTCCCGATTGTGTCCCGATTTGATAGTGTCCCGAGTTCGAATCTCGGTCAGGCTGAGTTACCTGGATAAGGTTTTTCCGGGGTTTTCCCTTATCCTGAAAGACGAATGTCGGGTAACTCTGAGCTCTACAGATCCTGGGCCCATTTGAACATCATTTCACCCATTACATTCATCGTCCGATATTACTTAACGTTGGAGGACGTAATTTACCAAAAAAAAAAAAAATGATAGTGTGTAGGGTAGTTTGATTTTGTATAAAATGTAATTATTCCTGCCTTTGATTTCCAGATTGAATGCACATAACGTCTTTTATATTGAATATTCAAGTATTTATGCTATTAAGCTGTACACTGCTTTGATTTTTGCAGTATTCGCAGGCCTTTGTAGCTACCAGTGAATCACTGACCGCACTATATTCTTGCACCATAGTAAAGAGAAGCCTTTCCTAAGAAAAAATTACGATATAAATTTGAAATATATTTTCAAAGTCACGATATTATTCAAAGCGGTAGTGGGAAAATTGTAAACATTAAATTGGTCTCGCTACGGAATAGAAGACCCTTCGCATACCCTGAAGTAACACTCTTGGCTTGAAGTCCCAAAAAGGTTTGAAGAAATAATATAGAGGGGAGAGATGCATGTGCATAGAATTAAGTAGGCCTTGCCAGCGTGACCATTTTGGCTTCATATAATGTGGCAAAAGCTTTTACGCAAATATATATTTATTTTAAATAACGCCTTTAACGATTTCTGAATACCTCAGCCACTTTGAAATATCGATACCAAATTTGTGCAGTAGAAGAAGACAAACAATTATTCATGTAACATTAATATCTTCTGTGGTATCTTCAACACAACCAATCACTGCATTGCATATCAGCAGTGTTGCAATGGAGACCTTAGGAAGTAAAGTTTTGCTGCGATTATATTTGCTGTATAACTATTTACCATAATCTTAATTACTCTGCCCATTACCTACCTAGAGCTAGGACATTAAGTATTTTAGTTAACCCATAAAATTGTACATTAAGATTTCAGTGCAAGTAAACCTATTGAGGCTCCAGTTAGTATAAACATTACAAAAATATATTAATTTTCATTTGAAAATTTTGTTCTTGTAAACGAAACTGTGGAAGAGAAACATTGATATTCTTTATTTTACATAATTTATCATCCCGCACTACGAACTAGGCTTTAAATGGAAGTGTTTTCGTTTTATTTTGTTTGCATAGAATACGTATATATTAATGGAAATATGTTCAAAGATTTAAGGAAGTCATTCATTTAATTTTCTGTGAATATGATGGAAAATCATTTATATTCTAAAGGAAGTTCATATAATTATCAAGAGTTGATAACCCAGAGGAAGCAGAAATACATTACTGCAAAGAAATTAGTGATTTGCGACTTTGTGGGTTCGCAAAAATAAAAGTCTAGTTTGCAGAAATTCAAAATGCTCTTTATTTCCGTAAAAAAGACATTTTGTACAGCCCTGAACAGCAGTATGACGTAACATATACCAGCACAGTTTCTCGTGGATTCATCACACGTAAACAAAGGAATTCACCTTCAAATTAAAGTCTGTTTACCCAACGCTTGTGCAGTTCCCAGTCAAAGGGACCTCAAAGGACCTGACCTTTCCGCCCACTAATGACCGTCATAAATCTATCTCCACACTTCAGAAATGGAACACTGACGTTGGGGACCAATAGCAGCCCCCATTTGTTGTAAATGACAGTTGCATGTCTACTCCGCGTGGAGTCTCAGTTGCCAAATTTCCAACTTCCAGTTGTTCTGTTTCATTAGGTGCAAGACGGTGGTGTTAAAATGTTGCAACATTGTAGAAAGGACCGTCAGGAGGAGGGTTTATGTTGTAAAACGATTATGAGGGTTTGTCAAAGAAAGCGGCCGCCGTGCACTTGCGTTGGGTAAACAGACTTTACGACACGATTATTGGTTCTCGACTCGACTAGACTCGGTGCAGTTCAAATGTCCAGACACACAATAAAAAGTTCACTGGCTCGCAACTGCAACTCCTAGCAACTCCCTGCGCACTCTGACTCTCAACTACCGCTGACGCATATATACCCAAGCCTCTGTTTCTCGAAGGCTGCCGAAGTTTCTCGAAAGCTGCCGAAGATACACGATATTTTGTGATGTAGAGAGACCATAGAACTGTCTCTGTCTCTTCCCTCTGTCTCTCTCTCACTCGGCAAGTAATTAGCGTTGCGCCCAGGTGCTGGTAGCTCGATGTCTGTTTACTGCCCGCACACGTCCCGGGGGCGACTCAACAATGCCTGGCTACTTGTCAGTTTTTTGTGGTTTTAACCATACTATCAGCCATCTTTCTTTGCAAACTTGTACTAATTTGTTAAATACTTTGACACCATTCTTTTGTTCCTCAAATGTTACAGAAAGAAACACTCAGCATGTAGAGTAAATATTTGACGTTTTTAAACTTACGTCCTCTGCCGCTGTCATGTCGGTAGTTGATGGAATGGGTGAAATTATACTTAAATGAGCCAGGGTTCATAAAGAGCTCATGAACGGGAGACCTTTAACGGGAGGCAGACACGCTACCATCTACGCTACGGGGGTGGGCAAAAGGTTCCAATAATGGTCTGTGATTCCTTTCCTATCTACATTGAAAAAAATATATAGACATAAGTCTTTGCCGCAATTAATACAAAGTAAATGAAAACATGCGGAGTTTTGAAAATTATATATAGAATTCATTTAAAATTAATGGATGGAGAAAACGTGTGAGTGGACACTATGTACTGAAATTTAAGAGGTGTATAAAAATCAATGTGTAAGCTGTTTAACTTTGCTTCTTGAATACCTGGAAGTAAATATCTCAGCAGATTTTGTAACCTTAATTATTTTCCTGTACGCTGCCATACCTGCCAAACTAGGAAGGTGCATACATTAAGTTTGCCGAAAAATATGAGTATAAAGGGATACCAAAGAAACATAAAGAAGTAATTTATTTCCATCCCATCCTCCACCTCATAGGCGAGTCAAACCGACTGACGCACAATTATTTTCTCGTTTCACACAGCTTTCCTACAAACATTTTCTCTGTACCTGATAAAGGGTTGGTTCCTTTGAAAATATGTAAATTATTTAAACGAGTACCTCCTGCTTTAATATCTTATTTCCGTATTCAGATTTTGGTTTCTCAAATGCACGTTATTTTGTACTACAAATATTACAAATATATGTTGTAAAAGTCACATTAATTATTAACAATTCACAGATATCCATTATGTATTAGAACATTTAGTTTAAATGTTCCCCCATTTCATTGGGTTGAGTAGGGAAGCTTTTTTGGGTATCAAACCGAAGCGTGTAAGAGTTTTGTAAAGTAGATTAACATTCTCAAAAAGTTTGGTGGCAAAACATTGAGCGGATAAGCTTCCATAAAATAATATTAACATAATCGATATAGCGATGGCTCTTTATGCATATCAGAGTGAAGTTTACATTTCAGTAATGTATATAAATGAATAGGGGTTTAAGTCCTGTTGTGTGATAGGTGCCTTTTATATCACTGACATTCCAACAGGGTCCATATTATTTTGACGCAGTTTAATTTATAGAAGCATCTTAAGGTGTCTCCGTGCATGCCGACCTTCTCTAGACATATGCTGATAAACGTTAATGGTTTAACTTCTTGATTGAAAAGTTTAAAATTAAAGTAAAATTGAAAATATTAGTTTAAAAACTTAATTTACAGGTCACTAAGGCAGCTTGGAGTTTTTATATTCAGTTGGTAGGTATATGTGACAGCGTTCTCCACATATCAAACGAGTCTTTACACCGTACAACTGACGTCACAGTGCGGTTCCTATTATAACTACGCAAAAGACAATTGAAGCTTCAGTCCGAGAGGTTTCCACTGGTAGAACTTTCTTGCCGCCCGACAGGGTATACAGCACATCAGTCGTCTCCAAGCTGTGTATTTGTGACAGAGAGATGGTGATGGAAGGTATGTTAGCGTTTTGCTAACAAATTTGGTGACAATGAGGAATTTTGAGATAAGTTTCGTCTTTTGTCGTCCTTGTCACAGTATATCAACATATTTTCGTACTGTCATAAATTGTACTATAACTTAATTCCGCTTCTAATGAGAAAATGTTAAACAACAGATTAAGTGTATGTGTATCTTCACTTGCCGTTTGGTAGATAATTACGTATATGTTCAAGATCTTCTTGGGAAACAAACCAGGTAAAAAGACGATTAGAAATCAACGTTTCGGGGGCCCTCGTCCCTCCCATGATCAGGACATTTATTAAATATTGTAACCATAAGTGAATCACTGGATATAACACAAATATATACAAAGACAATACCCTATTAATATTCGCATTACTGAACAAAAGACTACATTCAGTAAATTTAATGCCAGCTCAGGAGAAGGCGTGAGTATAGCAAATTAATTAGATCAAAGAAGTGCTGATAATTAAGTTTATTATCATGCTGTATAGATCTCTGCTCCTTAAGTTGACGGATTTGCATTTTAAGCCCAGTTTCAAAGAGGAACTGAAATCTAGCATCAAGATTAAGCTTTCTCCTCTCCGAGGAAATGCCAGCGCCACCTTAACTCTCTGCTCTCAGTAACTGTTGTATTTTACCAAGAAGGTCGTCTGCGGAAACTTGGCTCTATGGTCCCTATCAAAACAATGCTCTGCCAGTTCAGACTTCTGAGATTGCATTAAACGAATGCTCCATTCATGTTGGTTTATTCTGGTAGCGATGGTTCTTCCAGTTTGTCCTATATACGGTGACTCATGTTCACAGGGAATGCGGTTCACTCCCGGAACTTGGAATTCCAGTTTGTCCTTCACTGGTTTCAACAGAAGTTTAATCTTTGGAAGTGACTGGCGGATGGTACTGGGAGCGGAGGGTTAAGGTGGCTTTGGCCATTTCGACGAGAGGAGCACCTTAATCGTGATGCAGGATTTCAGTTCAGCTCCTCTTTGAAACCGGCCTTAAAATGGAAATCCGTCGACATAAGCAGCACAGAGCTATAGAGCTTGGTAGTCAAGTTAAATAGTTACGTTTCTTCGACCTAATTAATTTTCTATACTAACGCCAACTCCTGACCTGGCATTTAATTTCCTGAAAACAGTTTTTGTTCATTAATGCGAATATTTAGAGTGTTTTGCCTTTGTTTATATTTGTGTTATATCCAGTGATTAATTTGTGGTTATAACATTTAATAAATATCATGATGGGAGAGATGTACGCTCCGTCGATATCTAATCGTCTCTTCACCTGGCTTGTTTCCCGAACACAGTCGTCACCAGAAAAGCTCCAGGTCTTATTTTACGTATATGTTTTCTTGCAGTAAATATTTTAGTTAAGAAAGTTTAGTCTCATAGCTCTGTTCAGAAATATGTTTCTGTAAGTAGGCTGTCTCTCTGTCCATTGAGTAATATTGTGCCAGCTTAAATCTCTTGGGGCTTTCGATGTAATACATTCAACCCTATACTAGCAGTCAGAGGTTATGTATAATTTTATACATATGGTAAAACAGTCTGAACTACAATTTCAGGTGTTTAGTAGCGGCATATTTATTCACAAGTCAACTGTATGTTGTAATGCTACAAATTTTTAAATGTCTGTATTTGATTCCTGAAACAGCTGAAGTTTAGGTAGGCAGTTCCTCCATGTGAACAGGTAGTGGCGGTGTAACGTCAGCTCCGTCAGCTGTAACCGCCAAATATACCCCCGAATGAAAGGCAGGTTAGCGTGTGACGTCACTGCCCTGATTTCGGCTGCTCATGAAGAAGAAAATAGTTTGAATTTAATGGGTTACGACAGCGTAGGAAATACAGTAAACGTATTGAGTATTAGTAATATGTAGAACTTACATCTTTGGTTTTGTAATGTTGATGCCTACTGCTTTAATTACACTTTTGGTCACAGTTTATAAACAATTACATTTTGGGCCTGCCCTATGATAAAATATAAAACTTAAAATCGTAGGCTATTTAACGGTCAGGCATGTTGTAAATTAAACAAAATAAAACAAATTAATTTTCTCTGCACATTAGAGGAGACTCATTCAGAACAAAATTACATGGAATTTTTCCGACGCTTTGTTTCGTTTTTCTTTAACTAGTTTATCAATGTCAGGACGAAATTTCTGGTAAATTTGTAATCAAAGGCTCCATGTTATATTGTAATACGAAAAGGTACTTCGGGGTTTGGACTTAACTAATTCGTCCGTACACATATGTCGAGCCAAACATACACAATGTCCGTGCGGCAAGTGAACACAACCTCGGAAATCTGGTTTGGGGGACATTCTTGTAAAAATCAGGCAAGTCTCTTCTGTGTATATGTGTCCTTCAATAAATCGTCACATTGTAAATTTAACAGTTCCATTTGTTACGTCGCAGATAAATTGTCATCGAGTGTGCTACACCTGACTGAACCCTCAGATTCTGTACTCACAGCGGCATTTATATTGGCAACTTGGTACTACACGCCTCTTACTTCACATCACAAGCACTGCAGGCTTCGCCCCCGGTTCAAATACACGAAGTTGTCTCTGAAAGCTATCTTCCTCGGGGTTTAAGTGTGCAGCGTTACGAAATAACAATCGCCTTAGTCGAGGTGGTCCCGGCTGGCACTGGAAGCAGAGAGGTTGCCGATATGTCAGGGGTTCACACCTCAAAACCTACTCTCCGAAGCTCCTATTATTTAACTAAACGATACGTATATATCAACAATATACTCCCTTCATTGAAATGCCACATTTTATTTGAAATGTAATCCTTCGTAAAACGCCACAGTGATCAACTATATTAGGTCTCAATGAACTAAAGTTGACAACCTTAATAAAGTGATATTCCTGAAATCAGTCATTTAATTTGATATGATTAAAATAATTGTTCAAATTTCACTTCCGTATTTTATTTTCCGAAAATATAAATTAAAATACAAGTATGTAAACCTGGATTTCCCTTCATAAAACTTACATATATTATTTTTATACCATCTCTTGTTTAGTAGGTATAGCATTTTCTTCATTCCTTCTAAAAATCCAATATCGAAATGTTACTGTATATAAATAATTAGAATCCCAAAGCAAGCTTTCAAAAGCTGAATTCCGTGCAGCTATACACGAAGAAGCATCTCTGCCTCCCGTTCAAGAGCTCTCAAGTTGGAAGCTCGGTCAAGATACGTCATCAAGATAAGATTTATTCCAGGGTTTTCCCTTTTTCTAAAAGGCGAAAGTCGGACAGCTGTAAGCTCTATTTACCTGAGTTCATTTGAGCATTCATAATGTTTGAGGACGTAAACTGAAAAATGTACTGCATACATATAAGTCCAAAGATAGTATAAATATTGAATAATACACTTTGCATTTAAGTACAGAATTAAGCTAAAATGTGGCACGTAACTCTCAAGTAAATCTTTCACTACATACTAAACTTTACATGAAAAAATTCCATCATTTTTAAATTGATGAACAATTTCCACACAAAGTTCATTATAATAGTTTAGGTATAGATATTTACACTAGATGATAGTAACACTAATTGTAATATTAAATTTAATATATATATATATATATATATATATATATATATATATATATATATATGCAAATCTTGTATTTTCTATGAGCATCCTTCTAAACCATTCTTTATTTGAGAAAACTGATCGCACCTAAAATACGACTTAGCCGAGATTTGAGAGGTAGATCTTCAGCTTAACGTTCCGCGCTGTAACAAACTGAATAAATAGCAGGGGCGGCTGGTGGCTCTGAAAATCGATGGTTCACAAATTTGTCCATGCAATTTAACTTTTTAAAAGTAACACACGGTTGTTTAAGCCTGCCACTATAGACTGCTGTATACGCAAGTTAACCGTAATTCACAGCGTATAATACAATATGCGTATTTCAGAAACACTTTAGAGCATAACACTCTTCTATTTATGCAGCTAAAAATGGACTTGATATCTCTTCATGGCAGTCTTCAAGTGTACATTGCAAGATTTCATTCTGGATTGTCTTGGAGGTCCCCTTGCACACTGTAGCATTTTCAGAACACAGTCTAGCTCTGCACTGAAGTTTATCAGTCCTCGAAAAATACCAGGATTGCTTCATGTAGCTGAATCATCGTGTCCTCGTAGAGCTAACTCAAAGGCTCCACAAACCCTAATGCAGTTAAGAATAATGTTTAAAACATACCTATTTTGAGCCACTTTCTGGTTGTGTTCTTCAGCTGTTCTCCGATATGCACTGTCCATCTGCTTTGCTATATTTACATTGCCAAACATAGCAAAAACTGTATTTTTCATGCGACGTTTTTAAGTTACGTGTTTTTAGCGCGATATGAAGGTGCTGCAAAGCATTCACTCCATGTTTTGTCCACGGATCTTCACCGCCAAATAGAACGCATGGAAAGCAAAACAGGCTATTTCTAATGTTACAAGCGCACATCAAATTATATTTCTCACATACGTTGTTGTTAAAATTCCTGTTCAAATATCTTGTTTTTATTTTGACTACCTATGTGATTTTTATATTTGGCGTGGGACTTCCAAGACGTTTATTTTCGGTTTTTTCTTCTAAGTTCATTTTTAAAAAGGATGTGCTAATAGACACTTTCTGGAATTCATTGTTTCTCATTATATAACACAATATACTTGTATTTAAATAAATCACTCTTATTCACTACTCAAAGCACGACACAGCTAACAAAACACGGCACAAAACATGTGGCTAGGCTCTGATAGGTAATGGTAATCTGTGGTAATAGTTGACCGATGCGAACATTTAATATGAGAATACTAGGTGGCGCTGAAAACAGAAGGATAAGGCTTGGCATTCACTTTCTCTGGCTGCTAGGTTAACCAAACTTATGCAGCCATAAGCCCCTCCCTTCCCCCCTACTTGCCTTTGTACACCATAGGTTCATCCTGCCCTATACCTCCCCAGTGTATACCAGTGGTTTGCAACTGAGAGTGAACTACTTGGCACCTGCAAACAATACAGCGCGCTGAGGGCAACTGCACTAGACAAGGTCGAACTGAACACCAAATGGAACATGCCCTTGCATTAAAGGGAGATCCAGCATTTTGGTTGTAGCGCAAACATGCTACCCCATTGAGAAACCGTCCCTGGTAAATAGCAACATGTTGGAATCACATTAAATACGGCATCTGGATCAAATGTTTCTCATTATCTGATATTCACTGTAACGTATCATACTCTGATGGTAAACCGCAAAGTACACTAATTAGGTTAGAGCACGGTAATCTAAAATCCGTGGTTAAAATCACAAATCTTGAATTTATTTTTAGTCTTCTTCCCTACCTTTCTAGCGATAGCCTGCATAGCGCCTTTCTTCAGTAACATTTAAATATTCCTTTTATAAGCGAGTTTTGAATGGTAAAAAACTAAAGGGTATTACAAACATCTACTGCAGAAAACAGTGTTACAGCTTTAGTTCTCTGAAAATATTACTATTGGTAATTTCAGATCTTTTCACATGTAACTAAAAGCACTCTATCTAACGGCCGTGCTTGAATGTTTGACGCTTAATGTCGTTCTTTCTTTGACATGAGTATATGAGAATGACTGATTTTAATGTGATCTTTCTGTGTTTTATAATTAAGGTATATTTGCTTGTTTATTTGTTATAATTCCTAACTGAAAGTAACTATACCCTGAGTAATATAACACTGATAGAAAAATAAATATTTTGACCCAAATTGCGATGAATTCCCAAATTCACCCAAATTCTTAAAGCTACCAAATAATTTTGAACTTGATATTTTTCCAGAAACATACTGTAAACTATATTTGTGCCTTGCCAAAAGTAAAAATACTTTTCTAAACGTGAAGCTGAGGATTTTAAATTTGACTGAAAATGTGACTTAAAGTTCTACAACTTTTCGTTAGTAAATATATACATACAATTTTTGACTGAGTTGAGTGTATCATTTAAAAAAAGTATGTTAGTATGTGAAATCCAGTAAATTCAAAGTCTATATCCACGGAGAAAATACCAACTGTATCTTAATTCTTGAAAAGGAAAACATTAGGAGCTCAAACAGGTAACAATTAAGTAAACAAAAGGTTAAATGTAATAGGATTTATGATCAGTTTTGTGCTTTAACGTGATCTACATTTGCGTTCATTATTTACTCTGTTTACTACGGTTAACAAAATGTACAAATTTCATTGAGAATGAAGAGACTTTAAGTCTCTTCGCAAAATAGATTTAGATATATATTTTCTTGGCTCACAAATTTCACTTTAAAAATTGTTTAGTAGTTCTTTAGAGTATTGAAGGTGATGCATTCATCATATGTAAGGGGTAGTTTTGGATGGGGAAATGTCCCTTAATATCTTGTTATATTCTTGTAAGGTTCTGAATTGATATAGTATGACAGGGTGTCGTAAGGTTTCAATTATCATAATATAATAATAACCCATGGCTAGACAGCCCATAGAGGACCAAGGCCTACCAATCCAACTGCCAGACGATGCTGTCGCAGTCAAGAAACTGGAATGTTTAATATTAGAATACAGAGAAGCAACCATCCAAATGATCATGAATGAGGCACATCTTAGCTGTGGTAGTGTGTGGAAAATTATTCATGACGAATTCTACATGTCTAAGGTGCCTGTACGGTGGGTTCCACGTTTGCTAACCCCTTTCTAAAAGCAAACACGGCGTAACCTTTCAAGACAGATGTTGATGCTGTTGTAACAGGATGAATATGATTTCTTGATCGTCTGGTAATCACGAATAAATCATGGATCTATCAGTATGATTCAGAGACAAAAATAATGAGCATGGAATGGAAACATGCCGATCCCGCCTCCCAAAAATACAAAGGTGCAAATGTCAGCTGGGAAGGTCTTGTTTTCAATTTTCTGGGCTTATCGTGGAGTCTTCCTTACAGATTATCTTACCTAGGGCCAAACCATCACTGGCAGCTACTACTGTAATCTTCTGGACAAGTTATGAGCAACTCTGATTAAGAACCGACACGGTATGCTCTATAAGTAGTTCGTCATTTGGCTGACAATACACCAGCTCATTGACCTCAAGTTGCAGTTGACTAAACAAGGGAATGTGGCTTTGAGACATTACAGCATTGGCCTTATTCGCCCGATCACGCACCAAGTGTCTGGAAGTGAAGAATTCGTTGCGTGGTCGCCGATTTGACAACACAATTGGCGCCATTAATGAAGTGGAGGAGAGTTTTAAAGCTAGTTCTACAGACTTCTACAATCAAGGTATTCGGAAGGTCAAGAAATGCCGGGAAAAATATGTAAATCCGGATGGTGACTACATACAGAAAAACTAACAAGCACATATCAACACAAATTCTATCGAATTTTTAAAAGCTGATACTTAAAAATGTATGGCACCCCCTCGTAATGGAGTTTTCGTTTTCGAGTTATGCTGTTCAAAGGTGACAGACACACAAACACATATACACGAACATCTGACGCTTTAATGGAAAAGATAATGTTCATTTGAGTTGGCACCAAAGAATGTTCCTTTTCAAACGTTTTAACGGTTTACCGATAGAGAAACTAAAAGCTATTACAGGAAACTGGAATCAGTTGTAAGTTACCTTCACCTTTTTGTTGTATTATTTACTTAAAATGTGCTGTGAAGTGCTGGAAAATGTAGCAACATACTATTTTATAAATCGACAAAGTTTGGATCCGTTTCAATAAAGGCTGACTGAAAATTCTGTTCAATTTAGCATTCCTTAACTTTTGTTTTAATGTTGAATATTTAACTAAAATGGGGAACACTTAAATAATCCTAGAAATCCAAATATGGTTTAAAATTTCACGTAGTATTATGCTGCGGTAATTTTGTGTCTTCTGTGAACTGTGTTGCCGTCTGCCAAGATACAAACCTTCATGCGTAGTTTTGAAGTTTTATTGATATAAGTTGGTCTCCATACCTGTTGCTTCAAGTTTAACTTAATATGATTCTAACACCTGTACACAAGTTTACATGTACATACTATACATGCATTACAAATGGTAGATATCGTTACCTTGGGCTCTGCAGTTTCCGATCCGAAAAATCTTACCTCTATTCTGAGATTACATTCCCTAACAAAATACCAGCTTATCATTTTCTCCTGTTAATACTATAGGCCTGTAATCGCTACACATGCTAATAGGTAGATATGGGTAGATACCGGATTTTCTCATCACCCGATTCCTAATGCCTTCATTCCTACTTCTATTTGAAATACAAAATAAAACGTTGGGAGAACTGTGTAATGCCAATGAAATTAATTAGATGCACATTTTTAAGGAAAAAAACCTACGACCATCATCATTCTTATTTTAAACTCCACATTAGACACTTAAAAGAAAAAACAATTCACGCTTAGAAATTTTTTCAACAACATTAGCATTTTTACTCTTTCCTGTCAAGGCTACTTCTCATTCTGTCACATTAGGGTCCTGTTGTGCTAAATAGTGTTTCAGAGAGAACCGTTGCAGGTGGAATACACGAATATTTAGCTGATAATATTTCTTCTTGAAATTTTGAATTTGCGGTTTGGTAATCCATTGTACCAGAAAGAGGTGACAAATCACCGTTGAAATATGTAGTGATATGTTTTTGGGAATTGGTAACTGTCACTGAATTTGACACGCGATTATTTTCTTGCATAATGTTAACGTGCAGGTACCATATTCCTGGCAATTTCAGCTTCGCAATGTTCTACTTGCGGCATTAGTGTTCTGTGATTTTAAAATAAAATTTAATTTTCACAACCACAAGACAATTATTGAAAAAAGTGTCGAGCTAATTTTCTGAATTATCATTCGATGTCGATATTGTGAAGGTATCGTGAGTATCGAGGTATCGCCAATACCAAGGACCGATTCCTACTTATTGGATATTTGGCGTTTACTTATATATATATATATATATATATATATATATATATATATATTAATCTCCCTTCCGCATCAATACTGGTATTAGGAGTCGCTCGGGATCCCTCAGAGCGAGGGAGCCGAAGCATTTCATCTGAGATACCAGAGTTGAGGGAACGGCCCAACGCCTGGGATAATAAAGAGATTAATCATGGAGCAAATGGTGGAATGGTGGTGGGGGAAACCGGAGAATCCCGAGGAAACCCAGCGTAAACTATTCCACCACAAATACCACTTTGCCGTCACCTGAGATGGAACCCGGGCCTCCCAGGTGAGAGCCAGGCGGTCTAACCACTCTGCCATGGGGCAGCTTCTCTTATATTAATTTTTGTGGTTTTGCAATTATAAGCTTATTTAGAAAGAGTGCCTATGCAAATATAAAGACGCACAATTCAACTGCAATATATAATGTATTGACGTTCATGCTTTCTAAAGTATTCGGCAGTGCTATTTCTGGAGATATCATACAAATAATTAATTTTAATACCGAAAGCGTCATTTCTACTTCACTACTGATGCTATATTCAAGCCAAAATATTCCATTTAACAAACCGTTGTGCAGACTCAGCAATTGCAATCATTATATACGTTTATTAAACAAGCAAAATTAATAACTGCATATAATTCATTTAAATTTGACATAATTTTGATATTATATACCCCATAAAGAGTTGTTACACTCATTAGGCATTTACTTGTACACTTCTACAAGGGTGTTTGACGTAAGGTGTGAGCTTCTAAGAAGTCTAACTTTTTTGTGCACCAAAATCTTCTTTGTGTGTCTCAGGGTGTAATAGTTATGCAAAAGTCATTCAGAATGAAGAGAATTTCGGAGACTCTTCCCCCGACAAAAATTCAGAACATAAATTTAAAATCACTGTAGTTAGGGGAAAGTCACCCGGTATCGAACGGAACTCCATACCTGACACTATCAGTTTCTGGTTTTCGAAACAATGGGTCAGCAAATTTAGCTAAGGTAGTATGACCTTTTGAAGGCAAGCCGGAAAGGGAGCATTGTGTAAGTGTGGAAAAAAACAATTGATGTGTTAAAAGAGAGGTACCTTATTTCTGAACTGCTTCCTGCTACATGAAGATAATTTTGTGAACCTGACACCACAATACTGGTGAGTCAAATATACTCTAAACCGTTGCAAATTATTTACGTGTGTTAATCCAAAAATATAGATGAAGGCATTGCTTTTGTTTACAAGTGTGAGGTGTAGTGATTTGTTCACGTTTAACGCGTAAGGCACCTAATATCGGATAAGCATTCGTAACACGATATCGGACAAATGTATTCGTAGATTTCCTATCAATTCTTATATTTCATTTGTTTTTGAGGAGGAAGTGATGGAGGGAGGATTAGACGGACCTGGAAGGCAGAAAACATGAATCCACAGTCTGAATTTTAAAAGATACGTGAAGTTCATCAAGCAAGGCGCAAAGGGTAAGAAGGTAAGGTCGTTGCTATGGTCAGGTAAACAAAGGTTGGCAGATTGTTTACACTGGTGGATCACGTACTCTTCAGGTCAGTTATCGCTAGTTGTACACGGGATACAGAGTTTGCTTGAGTATTTAGTTGCGCTGTGTATTGTTAGCCTACTTTGATAAAACACTTTTAAAATAGACTTTTATGGAAGCAGGACGTAGTGGCGGTAGGATTAGATATGGAAAGAGGATTCATGGCCCAAGACAAAGATCAGCTTACGGTTGGAGCGTTACATTGCATAGTCAAGCTAGAGAATGTGTCTGTTCTCTTAGAGAATTCTTCCAACAGGAAGACGAGAGTTTGCTCCTTATGAACGAACAGCCTATCCCATTTATCCAAAAGCGACAGTCCCATGTCAGTAGATATGTCTGCATGTAAAATAATCCCTGGAAGTCAAAATTACGGCATATCGGCGGCGTTCATATGAAGAAGTCAGTTAAAGTGGTTAATGACATATATTGCGATACTAATGTGGCAAACACTTAACGGAACGAGGAAGCGTTTGAATAAAGAGCCGCTTGCACCGAGTTTTTTCAATTCTCGATATTCCGTTATATGCTTATCACATGTGAATTGCACATTATTTTTGGCACTATGTACATTTCTATCAATCTGAATTTTAGTAATTGAATTATTAGCTGAAATATTAATAAATAAAATTGAAGATAAATGTTAGATTTTAGAACCTGCATCGCCTACATGTTTCTATGGAGAAATATCGCACTGTGCGGGAGTATCAGCATAGCATCAATAAGGTTAAATATGGAATGTTAGTTATTAGTGCAAAAATTACTTAAAAGAACTCACATGTAAAGACTCTGCAACGTAGTGAATGTTTGAACAGCTTATTTCTGTTTTAAAGTAGCCTAATACAGATTTACTATGCATATATTTGTTGAGGAGGGATAACTCTATCCCTTGTTTATGTTTCAAGTGTTGAGAGGATAAAGAAAGGGGATCTGTTGGGCAACATTGCAGTACCCTCGTGGAGAAACAGATGAGCTTCAGGTATTTTCTTTTAAAAATCAGACTGTAGCGATTGATGAAGTAATAGGGAGGGACGGGAACTAAACCTTGGGGAAACAAGTGATTATTTCTATGTCCCTAAAAGCACATTAGAAGACAGATATTAATTTATGCTGGAAATGAATCAAAAGTAAAATCTACCAATGGTAGCACTTTTTGTAAGAGAGGATTATGCATGGAACGATGAAATAAAAGTGTTAGATAGACTTCTTAAAAAATAAATTTCAGGAATTAGCAGTAAAGTATGCAAAATGGAATTTTCAAGTCAGCTTTTTCTTGTCGTGGTATCAACCCCTTGAACCACAACATTTTTAGCCTCAAAAAGCGAGAAAAACACTAAACTCTGAATATGAAAAACGCCGACTATATGATTCGTGGCGAAAATTTAATGAAGATTGGATTCAGTGCAGCATGTACACGGGCTGGGCCCATAAAAACCGTGAAAGTTCTTGAAGGGGATACTTGATAGGGTTCCTTGTTTTGAAATTGAGGAAACTGTGGGATTTACAAATGTGTAAAATTCTCTCTTGGCAGTACTTATTTTGGATAACGTATTTGGTACAGTTAAACACATACAAAACCTGTGTTCAAAATTTTTTTAATATTGATGCACTTATTCACAAAGTCACTGTGGAACAAATAACAAATGTGACCGACACTTAGGACTCTTCCCTTAAAGCATATGCAAATTTGCTTATAACAGTTATCCTCTGAATGATATTTCCATTTTGCTTATGCTATTTTATGATCTAATCCTAATAAATTAGGAGTAACTGCCTTAGTTATATCAATCGCAATTTTATCAATTATATCAATCGCAATTAGAGAAAATTAAAGTGTTTAAACAGTTTCCCTTATAGAGGTAATTTGTACTTGCTTGTATTGCAATTAAGGTCTAAGTGTTGTATTAGCTTATTTTCTATTTGAGTTACTATTCATCACACGCGCACAAGCAAAGACTTACTTTCCTAAAATGTATTATTTCTAATATGAGTCTCAAAATTAAAATTAGTGTGTACTTTAAACGTTCGGCGTTGAGTATTTTGAAGAAGTGCTTACTGTGGGTATACATAGAGAAAGCAAAGTGTCAAGTGTGTCAACTGTCTCAAATGTAAAGGTAAAGAATATCGGGTTTCTTGAGGTGCTTTGTCTTAAACAAAACAACACTTTTGCTGACATGTCAAATTGCAACGCATATCCTCATCTGAGCTGCTTGACTGCAACTCAGGTAATTGTCTCTTAAATGGCCATAGGTGCCAAAGTATGTTTTCAGATATCTGAAGGCTGATTGCATCTATAGAGTGGACAAACAGGGAGGAGATACAAATGTTGTCTACCTCAAGAAATGTAAAGGATTTATGAAGCCCTTGCTATATATTTTATAATAGTATAGTACCGTGACTAAGGTATGACAGGGGTTGTTGGAATAATCCAAGGAACTACCCTGAAGGTATGATGGTTAATTGTTCTATTCCTAGAGAAACTAGACAACAGTTACATTGTCTCGTCCTTCTGTGACGTAGAGTACAATGCTTAGAGCAACAAGGCGTTGATATGTCAAGACAACACGCTTTGCTAACGACCTAATGAACCTGGTATACTGAAGGCAATGGTCGCCTCTGTAGTTAATTAACTTGTAGCGGCTGGCTCTAATTGTATGTATTTTGTTTATTTGGTACTACCGAACGGGCTAATTTACCCCTTGAGCCAGATTACACTACACACTGTAATATGATGATAAAATAGACAAGAGGATGCTGAGTGGCGCCAGTTAGTGCAACTGGGAACAGTTGAAACCATTTGTCTATAGAAGAGATCATCAAGTTGTAACCTTGCTCTTCAGATTTACTTATTCTGTAAACTATCAGAGGCATACAACTAAATTCTGCTTGATTTACAATGTTGCAGTTTGTACAGACAAGTACAGAGAGAAGTCAATTTCAAGAGGCAAACACAACTTCTGTCTCAAACACTTTCATTCAAATTCCAGTTGGTGCATTTCCATTACTTTCTCTACACACTCCTCTATGGAATGCTTCTTATACTCATAATTGTACTTCTAACGAATCCAGATAACCCATCAGTATAATTTACACATTTCGTTGAAGAATAGATTAGGTAAGAGTAGGCAACATCAGATATTTGGAAGGAAAATTTGCAAAAATATCAGCTAGTTAGAAACGCATAGCAGTTCAATATTAAAGCCAATGATAAGAAATATATCGGAAATGTTTGATACTTCGAACTATTATTTGACATAAATTGTTTTTTAAGGAGATTCCACATATTCAGTGACTAGAGTTTGTCTGTATCATTACGGTTTACAGTTACGCAAACGTAATCCTGAGTGAAGGGGAATTTATAGGTGCAAAACTTCAAAATATATATTTCATATGTCATAGAAATAATATCACATGTTTAGGGATATATTCTAAATTGTTAGACAATTTTTTCAGAAAATCTTTCCCTTCTTCCAGTCGGTCAATAACTGCATGTCTCTCTCTCCCTCCCTATCGCTCTGCATTTTTAGATATGTTTAAAACTAATAAAATAAAAATATATAAGATGTCTGGGAAACTCCTTTGAATTCTTCTTGATTATGAATAACAGCATAAGTGGTAAACTATAACAGGGAGAAAATCTTTCCGCCAAGAACATTGGATACATAATAAGCAAAACTATTTCGTTAGCCATATTAATGGAATTAATTTTTTTCTAGATTTCCAAAACTATATTATACGTTTTCTGAAGTGTTTAACTCCCATTTTTGGTGCATTTGGCTGCTGCTACCAGTCTTGTACCTGCATTGGCAAGTACAATTGTGCTATTTATGGAAAATTCTGTTTATTTTAACGCAAGCTCATAAACAGTGCTTTTGAATTAATAGTTCCTGGAAAATATGGATAAATGAGCTATCATAATTTTAATTTTGAAATGGTAACTGTGCACACTATACTGTTAAATGTAGTATGTGCAGGGATTAAAAGGGGGATACATCCCACACTGCGAACAGCGTAGATCTATTACGGCTAACACTGTCCAGGAGGAAGGAATGAGTAACTTCAGAATGCTACAGGATGCAGGTAACATAGCAACAGAGATGTGTGAAATTATAATTATTACTGTTGAAGACCGCTGTCTCTGGAGATTACTAGAGAAGGCAATATTTTTACCATTTTAATGATGTGCAATTTACAATGCTCTTTAGTGTCCAATGTGCCTTTTTGTGCTTTGAATTTTTTAAGATTTACCAGCATGCTTCATTGCACTACCAATACTCATTCCTTCCTCCTGGACAGTGTTAGCCGTAACAGATCTACACTGGTTGGCCGGCCCTCGTAGCCATGGTCGTTAGAAGTATGTCTCTAGCGTTCCACTGCGTAGAGGGTCACGGGTTCGAGTCCCGCCCTGGGCATGGTTGTTTATGTGTATAGTGCATGTGAAACTACAGAAAACAGAAAGGTAATTAAACGGAGACAGTAAAAACGGTTAAATAAGGAAAAGCAAAATGTATATCTATATACATAGATATACATTTTTATTAAAATAAAATAAATGAATTGAATGTTTACATATATCAATTTTACACTAACCATGCAAAGTTAACTTTAATTATTTGCCCTGCACTTCACTTGGGGATTGTTACTGCTTAGACAACAATGATTCTGTAAGTCTTTGGCGTCAATTGAATCAAGTTTATGTTTCGTAAATTGGTAGAAGATTCTAAGATGGATTGCCAGTCTCATTTCTTACTGGCCAGTTGTCTCCGTTCTTCTCCGTTCCCTTCATATATTATAAGGTTTACTGTTACTTTTCCTGTTTTACATGTCTACTGGATGTTCAGTAATGTAGAATATGTGAGGTGGACTATGGGTTTTTCGTGTCCTGAGATGATAAATGTGAATTCTGGTGTTGAGAGTATGTTGATTTTCATTCTTCTAATAACACAAGGGAAAAGATATAGTTATGGTTCATTTGGTTGTTGAACTCCATCTTTTTTGCCATAGTTGCTTCTCAGCTTTGTTTATTTCTCTTTTAATAATGGATTTTGGTAGTTTGCTATATTCAATGCCCAGCTCTTCATTGTCAGCCGCTTCTTCTGCCAACTTATCTGCCAGTTCATTCCCTAAGGTCCCAAACATGGGCTTTAACCGAGGCAAACCTAATTTCCGATTTGTTGTGTTCCAGGTTTGTGTGAGTTTTTAAGATGTTCTTAATCGAACTTAGTGTGATTTTGCTATCCATGTAAATTGCTGCCTTTCTCCATCCTTAAGTTTTCTTGGCTTTGCCCAAGGTCCTGCAGAGTCCTTAGGATTGCTAATTGCTCAGCTTGGTTATTTGAGCATTTACTACTCAAACCATATTCAAGCTGAACTTTCTGGAGTTTCATTTTTGACTTAGCAGATTCGGCTCCACTTTGCTCCTTATTTTACTACCATCAATAAACGAGTTTATCTTTATAGCACATTCTGTGTTAACTTCGGGTTCTGTGATGCTTGGTGCTTCAGCTGGGTGAGCTCATTGTGAAGGATCCAATGGAGTTTTAAAATATATGTTCCTGTGAAGTGTGATGGACTGACTTACGAAAATGATAACTCAATTGTTTCATTTCCTGCCACTATACACGAAGCATTATATGACAGTGTCCTATAAGTTTGCATACTTTAATGTTGCATAATCTCCCTGAAGCTTTCTTAAGTCTGGCACTGCCTGATGCTACGAAACACATAGCACATCTGAAAGTCGGAAAGGATCATAATAAAAACGGAATTATGGAAAGGAAATCGAGATAGATAACAAACCATCCCAGTTTTGCCACAACACCCAATATCGCAGTGGGTGGTCGACTTAGTCGAACCCATGACCTTGGGAATATGAGGCTCACAAGTTTCTGTGTAGTTATATCAGTCGTACAGTAATATAAAAGATAAAAGAGCAGCAAGAAGAATAAAAAGCGTACTTTAATAAACGCCTTTTTGTATAAGAGCTGGGAGTTCTATACTGCAGAGTTTGAATAAGGCCAAAAATAGATTCAACTGTTTAAATTGCATGTGGAAAGACAAAGTGGATGCGGCTGCAGGACTAAATAACAAAGAAGATGAAAGAACCAGCAGCAGCAGAAACTATTCCTTTCAACTCAGTTTTCTCGGATAAGTACCTACGTATAATCAATTTGACTGCTCAGAGTGACATGCAATTTTATGCATTTTACCCCTCGGGCATGATAGGAGGAAATATTTCCTTATCGTTCTTCCCCCACTTCATCCTCACTTCGCAAATGGATCCCAACATCTTGCGTGGGAAGCTATTACATCCTTTCTACTAAGAATAATAGAGAAGGCGAAATGAAAGTGCTTATATCGGGAAAACTTCCTCCAGATTTTATATGTAGGTGCAATTAGGGATACGAAGCTCCGTTAACGCAAGGCATTTCAGATATGTCATCGTCACCAGATAAGCTTTTGTAGGAATAGCTTGCAGGCTTATGAAAAAAACACATAGATTATTGTATAACACAACCCCAATCTAACAATTTGACACTTCATAACATAACATTCGAGGACATCGTAACCCAAACACACACTGTTCTGTAATGCACATTGTGATAACTGCTTGAACATGCCAGAGCTAGGATAACACATTTTGGAGTCTACAACCCGATGTCTGCTGAGTCACATTCTGCGACCCAATTGAATCCTTCCAAGTATGCGAGACAGCTAATGTGTGGTATGTATAAAACCCAGCAATTACTTTTGCTTATAGCCTAGGAAATGATCGAAGCAAAAGCAATTGCTTTAAACTGTATGCATAAAGCACTCGCATTTGCTTGAAAGCATTTGCTACCCTTACCTAGCAATTATTGCGTTCTACCTATCAGACCACTGTAAGTGATATTCTCTTAGCGCGCATGCGCAAATTTCGTTACGTCATGAAAGCAGACGAACTGCACATATGTAGTTTGTAAACACATATTGTGCGTATTGGTGTGTGCTTTTGAAATAGTCAACTGCTTTATTAATTTCTATAAGATCTAATCAGATAGTTCTGATACGGAAGCAGACACAACGAGTTTTATTACGTTTTTGAGAGTGATTAAAGAGAAGCCAGTGTTGTTAAAAGTTGCAAATCTGACAAATGCAAAAGGTTACAAATTTTAAGTTGCCAAAATAAAGCCAGAAAAGGAGACAGAGTTTGGACAGGCAATTACGCAAATTGAGTAATTTTGTGGCAAAAGGATGGATTAAAAACAAATCACAACGAAAATCAGTAACATGAAAGCTGTAGTAAAAAGAGAAGACTGACGCGAAGGCAACAGGAAACTAAAAGATTAAAATGAATCATTCGCAGCGACACCTGCTTTCGCTTATGTCATCAGATGATAATCCAACCTTAAACAAGATTCCAGGTGAAATTTTGAAATAAATAATTGTCCTCATATAAGAAATGCATTCCGATTTCATTATATGTTGCGTACTCTATAAACGTCAGCGCATGTGTGATTTTGAAACTGAGGAAAGCAGAAGTTTGTCCATCCCACGAGTACCAGAGGCTACAGATCAGAAAACAGCTCAAGTTAACAAGAGTACTAACGGAGTATTTGCCCCCCCCCCCAAAAAAATGCTGGTGTATATCCATGCCTTCTCCAACTTCAACCTAGAAACGCGACTCTGCAACCTATCTTAAAAAGGTCCCCGTTTTCTGCTGATTACTCAAAGTTCCGCCACACGTTTCCTGATTTTCTTCCACAAAATAATCACTAAACCACGTGACACTTTCACTGTTAAATCTATATAACTTTTTGAAATGTAATTCTTAAGGGTTTCTCCTTTGTTTGTAGACTTTTGTTTCCCGAATATTCATAAACGCAGCCATTTCTGCTTGCAATATACCTTTTGCTAAGTTAGCGAATGCAGAACTGAGGCAGACTACAGTTTTCATAGCTTTTACTATGAAGCAAAAGCAATTCCTAGGTCTTGTGCATACCATTTCTAGCAATTGCCATGCGTCATAGCTATTGTTTAACCTGGCCTACTCTTGCTAAAGCAAAAGCAATTGATAGATAGCATTATCCATATATATCGAAGCATTGTGGAAAGGTAGTCAGACTGAAAAATTTAATGCCATAGCCGGGATTTGAACCAAGGATCTTCTGGTCTCCGTGGTTCAAATCTCGGCTATGGCATTGAATTTTTCACTCTGTCTCTACCTTTCCATACTTTAGCCTACACACGGCCAGTGTGAAAGAACAATTAACTTCTATCGAAGCATTAGCTAGATTTTGCTGCAGACTTGAAGCAAAAGCAATTTCTTAGTTTTTATGCCTACCACCCATTATGTGTTTCAAATAGGAAGGTGTTTGTCCTTGAGCGCTACTAGACGAGCAACCAATAGGAGTCCTGCGGTGTTGTATTGCATTCCCGCTAAGTGGTGTTTGAGGAGCACTAACCTAATCAATGTGTATGAAATACTATTCGCACTAAGACAAAAATTTAGATTTCGCCAAAACTGATCCATGTGGAAGGTAGAGAGTAATGTATCTAACATAACCACGAAAACCCCATATTTTTGCTCAAATAGTTTTTAATACAAATAAATAAAACACTACTACCTGTATTATAACAATAAATCACGACGCAAGCACTGTATGAATGTCATTATTGGTTGGCATGTATGCGTGTACGCACATTTGTAATTACTCAGAACTGAAACGTAAATGTTTGACATGACGTAATTAAAGAATTACTTTGAATAAGCCAATTCTAGCGAGAGGAAACAATGAAGTTCCTGCTGCCCTGGCAGAACGTGGGTGGTCACATTATATCTGTTTATGAATGGTTCGTAATTTCTATTTACTCTAGAGAGTTCGAAGTGGTTGGTGTATATGTATGTACATATACTTTTCATTACTCAGAACTGAAATTTAAACTACTGCATGAAGCGATAAAAGAATTACTATGAATAAATCAAAGTGTTAAATTCGAGAAAGAGTAAACACTTCGTTTCCTGTTAGCCTGTGGAATGCTGTATGCTTATGTTTATGAATGAATGCTGGATAGGAAGTGTTTATTTACTCTGGAGAGTTCGGATCAATATCATTCAGTTGTTCTTTACACAAAAGCAGAGTAAGAGTTAAATAGTGCAATGGCTTCTTGCGGTGAATTTAGTGGAGAGTTAAAAAGGAAATTATTGCGAAGTCAGGCTCGTAGTATTATTTTTTAGGTGTACACGTTCTTCAAATAATTGGGCAATGAGCGATATAGAAATCAGCTCGATTTTAGAAATGGTCAACGGCTTACTGCTGAAGCGTGTGGTGCAAGTAAATCAAGTGTGTTCCGCATTTGGATTAGAAAAGCAAGTAATTCATAAACTACACTTATAATTAAAGTATTTAAAAATATACATAATTTGCGAAAATGCTTTTTCCAAATTTGATTTTGGCAACTGCATCATTGTAATAGTAAAATATAATTCGCTTACCCTTACATATAGCGCCAAGCAGACGGTACTTCCTCACCGCCAGTGGTCCCTGCCTCTTGGCAAGGTCAACTCAGAGGCACGGTCAGACGGAAAATCTTTGAACGATGTCGCGAAAAAAACAGATAGGCACCGCCAAGCCGCAACACGCGGTGCACCGTTGTTTGGTACTACTATGCTCTGACACATGACAAAGAAGTAAATAATGGGCAAAGGAAATGAGAACCAGGAAGAAGAGGAATCACTGCAGCATTTGCCTAATGACCCGAGGAAACCAATGGGTTCGCGTGAGTGGTTGAAGCAGATCAAATCCGGAACATCTCGAATTTGAGCTGCACACTTTATCAAGTAGTGTTAAGATGGTACAACAGAAGAAATATAATTTATTTATACAACATGCTACTTATAATATTTTATACACATTTTACACATCTTCTTAACCTAGATGTACAAATTGCCGTACTTTACATTAGATAGCTCAGTCTGCTTGGCTCCCGGGTCTTCTAGCCTTGCTGAGTAATATAGTCACCCTTCCATCATCTACTCCAGTGCACTGTTTCATATTCTTTGTAGTCTTTACATTTCTCATCCCCTTTCGTTGAGCTTTCCAACACAGGTTCACCTAATTTCTATTTCTACTTTCATTTTTTCCCTTAACAATTTTTATATCCATCAACTCGCTTTGCATCTTTTCCCATTTCTTCTCCCATACTATGTCTCCATGCTGCTAGCTCTTTGTATTCTGTTATTATATGAGCTTTACTCTTTGTTTCTATTCATAATTCACATATTGCTATTCTTTTATCTCTTAGTCCATTTAAGGACATTGAACCTCCTCTAATTCAATCCATTCCTTTCCTCTCCTAATGTGTGTAGTGTTTATCGCCCGCTTTTCCTACATACGGCACCGCAGGCGGTGACACTGATGATACATGAGATGAAGATGGAGCACCGGTGGAATGAGATGGCGGGGGAAACCGGAGGTCCCGGAGAAAACCCACCCCAGCACCGTCTTGTCCACCACAAATCTCACTTTGCGGTCGCCTGGGATCGAACCCGGGCCGCCTTGGTGAGAGCTAAGCGGTCTAACCACTGAGCCACGGCGCGTCGTTTCCTCTCCTACCTGTTACATTGGTCTGTATAACTTTCTCTTCCCCACTTTCTCTTTTTTATCCCATAAAGATTTAATATCTTTTTCCGTTTTCTTATATCCCCTTATTCCTTGTGTTTCTATATCCTCCATTCTGGTTTTGACTAATTTTCAGAAACCTGCTAAATTTATATTTTCTACTGTCCATAAGTTACCCACTCCTTTTTGTCTCCTCTGACCAGCAACTCTATTTCCCATTTTCTTTTGTTGATTCATACGCACCTTTAGGAGTTCATCATCACCTTTTATCAAGCACTTACACCAAAAATTCAAGACTTTCCATTTGGTTTCTCATAGTTCTGTTTTTTCTAATGGCTACCACTCCTGTAGCTGATCTTAGGAATCCCAACATCTCTTAAGCAAATTGCATAACTGGTCTATTTTATTACATACTTTTGACATCCGCTATATTTCTGCAACATACAGCATCCATTACTCTACCAGTGTCTCATACATTCTCTCTAATTACTTACTTGAAATATCGAGTTTCGCTTCGCATATCCTTATTCCTGCAATTGCTGCATTTCCTTTGGCTACCACCTACGTGCCATGCGTTTCCAAACTCTCCAATATTATTGGTCATAACTGTTAATAGTCTCTTACTTACCTTTAAATATTTCCAAACTGTGAACGAGACATAACACTAGCAGTGAGCTATCCATTTCATATAGTTGAGTACTATTACCTTAATAATCATGGCAATATTAAGGTAGACGATAATAAGATGTCTATTTCAACAAACGTGTATCTGGGATTAACAGAAGTGGATACAAGTATACAATATTGTGGTATAATTGATACAAGCGTGACTACAGGGTCAAGTGAGCGCAACATATCAGAGATTTATTTTACATCATTGACCAACAAGTACTTTCAGTCCCAATCTTTCATCTCTGGCTTCATTAAGTGATACTACACGGAGTTCTCTCTTCATCCATCAGTGAGAAGAAATTTCCTGCCCGGCAGCAAAAAGCGGAATAACTAGAATGTTACATTCGATTGCTTCTGTTCTTAAAGCCGATGATTCCGCCCCGGAAAAAGTGAATGGGATTTTGAATTGAATTTGTTGGATGTCAGAAAGAAAAGATGGACGTCCTGGGAGAAGGTGCGGCAAAGAATTGACAATCCCACTCCTGCCACCACATCCGGAAACTTCGCCGTTGGAAGTTTCTTGGCGGTACGTCAGCCTGTCGGTGTGTCTTTCTCAAACTTTACGAGTAGCGCTCAAAGTTTCATTCCTTTTTGTAACTAACCTCATCAGAGAAAGTTGGATTCACGAATGAAGGGAGACAATGTCCTGATATACACTTAAGTCATTTGTACTATTGATTAGCAAGGAAAACTACAAATACTATTTCTCCTTCAGGGGACTAATAAGAGGAATTACAAAAATTAGCTTCATATACATGAAAAAATAGCAATTAAATAGAGCAAAAAGTTTATATCTACATAAAACAAGTCAACAGTTTGTCGCATTTAAAACATACCCCTAGCTGATAGGGAAAGTAATACATCTCAAATAAAAATGTGATGCTAAAATTCACCAAAAATAAACCTGTTGGCGTTCTGTATGTTTTCAAATTGTTCACTAAATAGTTCCATGTAGCTATGTGAAACACCATATACGAGGTACGTAAATTCTGTTTGGGAATAAAATTAAATTGTGTACAGATACAGAAAAATTATTTTTTGCACAAAATTCTACAACTCTTATACTACTTTTCCACATAACTGCCGAAATTTTTCAGGCATTTGTCAAAGTGAGGCACATGTTTGGTGTACCTTCTTCTTTGTACACCTGTGTCTTCAACCAGTTGGAAACATTTTCCTTCAGCTCTTCGTCACTGTTGAAGTGTTGAACACTAAGGAAAGGTTTGAGATGCAAATACAGATGAAAGTCGCTAGGAGTGAGGTCAAGGCTATACGGGGGTTGGTCAATCACGTCCCAGCCAAATCCCTGTAGGATGTTTTTCGTCGCATTTGCAGCGTGTGGTCGTGCGTTGTCGTGAAGAAACAACACCTTTTGACAGCCGATAAATTTCAATTGGTTTCACTTTCCTAGCATTCAGAAAACGAATTACAGATCTGATTTCACAAGCGCAGGGTTTATCAATCAACACCGACATTGTAAACAAGCACAAGAAAGCGTACGTGGCTGACAGCGATCTCATAAAGGCGCACGTTTCTTCTCCTTGATACAGAGCGTCTACCGCGCATGTGCGGAACTGCGATCGCAGCGCTGCAGCGGAGATAAATTCAAACTGAACAAACTTTCTGGACGCACCTTGTATATGTAAGTTATACCTTTTTATTTCCAAAATTCTATGTGAATTTTCAATACATACAATATGTTTAAGATAGAATAACATACATCGTCAATTTTCTGTAAATAACTCATGTTTTATTACAATTGGAATGAAATTTGTATCAATTTTGCATGGATAGAAAATTATCTTGAAAAAGGTATATATTAGCACATAAAATATAGACCTGCTTTAAAGATTTGATGTCCCATAAAATTTTCTGTACCATTAACATTTTCCGAATTTCGTTTTCTTTTGTTTAAATTTTGAATTGTTTATATGCTTTAAAGGTCTAAGTTGCGACATTTTCCAGTCATGAGAAGATCGGTATTTCGAAGTAATCGACATTTTCCAGTCATGAGAAGGTCGGTATTTCGAAGTAATTATAGAACGAATTTGAGTCAAAACTTTCTAAATATTTAAGTACCATTTCAGTCTCCTGTATCGTTTTTGTATCTACCAGACTATGTTAAAGAGCATTCCTGGCAGTATATGCAGCATATTTCCCCCCATTTTCCCCGCCTTTTAACTGCAGTGGTCATATAGGCGGCCGTTCTCCTTTGGAACACGATGTTGCGAACTCGTATACGTGTTTGCTTGGTTGCTTGTTAGATGACGCACACATTCGCACTATCATTCATATTTCCAGACACTGGGGAAGATGGGGAAGCATCTTGGATGGAGAAAAGTCCACACCCCTAGGCGGGAATCGAACCCGCACCGCCTGCAAAGCATGCAGGTGCTCTACCGTCTGAGCTACGGGGCCACGGCGTTTACAAATTAATCCATCAGTTATTGTTGCCCCGGCAGCTAGCACGGAATTTCCTCACAGGCAACTCTTAGAGAATTTCCAGGTTTAGGTATTGGAATAAGAAAATGAGATAATTTAACTTAAGATATTATAATAACTGTATTTTTTTCTAAAATTAATATCTTGTTATATTTTTTAAAATAAATACAATATTATAACTATACTTTAGTAATAACTTTGCCGAATGATTTAACTTCCTTTTTCACTTTTCTGTCCACATATCTGACTTCCATCAGGTCCAAGTGTGTTATATACGCTTTTCCTCTAGGGACTATTGAATTTTCTCACTGTTGCCCTTAGCAACCAAATATTTCATTGCATATAATATCTGCTTTAAATACCATATATAAATATATCCCATTTAAGTACTCTCATAGATAAACACACATTTTTAACACTTTTACAATTTCATCGTAGTGTTCAATAAACAAATAGCATAATATATTAAGACATTAATTTTTCATGGGACTTAAATTAACTTCAAATAACAATAATCAGTTTTAAAATAGCATTTTAGATAGAAGAAAAGGCCTGGCAAGGATGTTTGTGAAAATTTAACACATATTTGTATTATAATTTAGGACATTACAATTTCTCTAAAGGAATGCGAGATGAACTCGCTTCTATCTTTGTTACTTGTCTAGTGACTATGAAAAATGTATCTAGTGGAATTGAACAAACGTTTTTTTTTCTACAACAGTAAAAAATATTTCTGTCGAGGTTGTTGAATTATTAAGCAGTTCTGGCTGTTACATTAACTATATTGGTAAATGCCTGATCTGTGATGGAAATGTCCCCCTAATACCATTCTAATATTTCTGTTGGGTAATAATTTCTTCTTGGAAAGTAGCTCAGGCACTAAATTAGGATTATTGATGTTCTACATTTAAAACCCTATAAATTGCGTTTGTGTTTATATTTTTGGTAACGTAGTTAAATAGAGAATTTGTACCCAATACTTGTGACCATTCGTAATTATTCCACGGCACGTAAATAGTACTTGTAATAAATATTAGTAGTATTTAGTAGCAGCTGATTATGAGTAAAATGAAAATTTAACACAAGTTTCACCGTCAAAGCAGTGCCAAAAATATGAAGCTGGTAATAAATGACTCTCAATGTTACCAACTTCAGATTTAAATCTGCGAAATTTCAATAGCTATCTATATAACAAAGCTACTTTACTACTCGTCGGCACATTTATACCCTTGATGCGGTATTCCAAGAGTAACTATTCCAAGATTTATTCCGAGTTCCTACAACGGACCCTTAATCATTGTAGTAGTGGCGTTATCTCACAAGTTCACCTGGCTAGTTGCAAGCTGTATCCATTACTGACCTCATATATCATTGTTCCTAGTCTCTTCTTGGACTTTCTGTATCTCTCAGAGTTAGAGCTTTGTGAAGGCTTTGACTATAGATTGTTTCCTATGATATACATGAAAAAAAGTCAATAATGATATCAATATAATATTCTTATGTTTATCTGACACTTGCCTATTCGAATATTAGATATCAATGTATATCGTGATTTCATTATAACTCTATGGCAGGTTGAATTCAAAATGGAATTTTTATGAGGATCTCCTGTGCACTTTAACTAAAAACAAAGTTTTGGATAAAAGCCAGGCTTACTGAATAAACTCATCATTTATCGTAGATGCTACACTAATAATTTAAGGAGGTGTCACCCAACTTAAACCTTCCTCTAGATTTAGAATTTTCTCATACATGGTGCCACGGATTTTCATTGAATTACTGCATGTTTAAGGCACTTGTATAAAGAATCAACAAGTAAATCTAGATTTTTCTCGTACTCTAAAATAACCATCTTAATTAAGCCTGAGTTCTTTTGAATGTTTCAGAAATTTCAATAAATAGAAGTCAATGCCAAAAAAAATGGTTGGTATCATTCAAATTCACGATTGAAATTCTCAAGTGTATCATATACCTTTCTTAAAACTTAACCACTTAACTTAACTTAACTTAAGAAATATTTGGTTTTACTATTTGTATTTTAAATACCTGTATCTTTGGAAGTGGCAAGTCACTAATCCTTTTTCGCAATGTAGCGAACGCTAAACAGATGCGAATTGTTTTATTATCATGTATTTCCTTTCCACCTAAAATATTATGAAAGTACTTCTGCGAACTTTAATTCAATTAGCATAATGTAAATATAGGAACATATATTTGAAGGTGTCTTTTGTACCTTCGATCAGCGCTAGAAAGGCTTATGCCAATGTATCGCACTAATCTTCAAGTTCTTCCTTTCATTTAAACTAATGAGCACGGTGGAATTCGTTAAAGCAGAGAGCTAAATATTGCCTTCGATTTTGTTCTTCTGCCTAGTAAGCAGAAGACCGGCCTGCACCGGTCTCCATCCCCGCCTTCAATTTTAAAGTACTTGAACAGAGGAAGACAGTTTTGAGAGTTGTGACGTATTTCAGCCGGGAGTGCAGTGCGTATGATGTCAGGCAAGAGCCGTGTAATGCGAAGATGCCAATATAAATTGCGCTGTGAGTAGGGAATCTGAGGGTTCACTCGATGACAATACAACTGTCAAATTTACAATGTGGCGATTTATTAAGGACAAATATACACACAAGAAAGACTTGGTGAGTTTAACAAGAATGTCCACCAAACCGATTTCCGAGGTTGTATTCACTCGCCGCATGGACAATGTGTATGATTGGCTCGACATACGTGTGCGAGCAACTTTTTTTTTCTGTTATGAAATTAGCTAAGTCCAAACCCCGAAGTACCTTGTCGTATTACATGCACCCTTCGATTACAAATTTCCCATACATTACGTCCTGACATTGATAAACTAGTTAAAGAAAAACCAAACAGAAAGTGTCGGAAAATGTCCACGTAATTTTGTTCTGAATGGGTCTCCTCTAATTTGCAGAGAAAATTACTTCATACTTTATCTTGCTTATTTTATAACAAGCCTCACCTTCAAATAAACTACGAGTTGAAGTTTTATATTTTCTCATAGTACAGAGCTAATACGTAAATGTTTATAAACTGTGACAAAATGTGTAATTAAAGCACTTAGAATTGATATTACAGCATCCAAGATGCAAGTTTTACATATCATTAACACCCGATAGGTTTCCTGTCTTTCCTACGCTCTCGGAACCCCAAAACAAGCTGTTCCCTTCCTCTTGTGCAGCAGAAATCAGGGAGTTGATTCATACTCTAGGGAGTTGAGTCATACTCTAACCTGCCTTTCGTTCGGAAGCATATTTGGCGGTTAGAGCTGACGGATATGACGTCACACCGCCAGTGCCAGTCTTGCCTTGTACTTGAACTTCTCTCAGATGTAATGTTTCATTTTCTTGGACTTGCAAAGGACCGTAAAGCTTCAATGCAAAAATTTGGCTACCTATCGCTCAGATCCTACAGTATTTTTCTACACTTATTTTATATACAGAGGTATGTAAAATCATTTATACAAGACTTTTACAGTTCCATCCTACACGCCGCTATTAGGAAAGAAATCTTATTTTTTATTGATTGACTGAATTATTGATTCTAGTATAAAGCCTGGAGCTTAAATTACTTCAGCATTGTAAGCTGCCACTAAGGCATAATACCTCAGGTGAATTTGAGAGCCTTTAATGGTTCACCAAGGGCAAAAATGCCAGTTGTAATAATTCTGTGTAGAGTTCACGTGTTGACAAGGTAGCTTAAGCACAAACCGGAAAAAGTAGATAATGTATCTGACAATGTCATACCACATTTTTAGCGTGTTTCTGTCTTTCCATTTCTTTTAAACGAATGAAATCAATTTGGCTACAAACTATTACAATAATATGGATATTATGACAAATAATTTCATATTCAGGCAAACCATTACTCACATTTTGCTGGTCTCTTGTCATATATTTATAGTTCTCCGTTTCCAGAGCTTGCTGCATGTGTGTAAAGCAGAGCGTTGCTTCCGTTTTGTCACTTTTTCTCTATCCTGTTTAAGTTCTGCTTAAGGAGATACAGGATTAGCTCTCGGGTCGGAATGCATTTGTTAACTTTATAGGAGTAGAGGATATCGCGCTGTCTAGTGCGCTAAGACGTTGAGTCATCAGGTAAATGCTGCCTTGCTCTACTTCCCCATATTCCCAACACAAAGTTGGAAACACCTCTCTTCTTGTGAAACTAATGTGCTTGAGCCAAATCCTCCTCCAACTGAACACCACCAAGTTTCATTAAGAACTTGGGCTGGGGTTATAGGGATGATGGTATAACTACCTAGCACAGCGACAGTTTCAAAATTATTTCCTGAACCTACAAAGATAAATACTGCTTATACAAGGGTTACAACAAACATTAATTAACTTTAATTAAATATTATTAAGCTGCAAGGATACATATGGTGCCCCGTATTGTTTAAAACAAAAGGATGACACAGTATGTCGTAAATATCTAAGGCTCAGTTGGTGGATCCAGTTAACTGAATGAGTTCCGAGTTTGATTCTTGGTTTAAAGGCGGGAGTTCCTCTCTACAATCTTCTCCGGACTCCTATAATCTGAACGAGAAAGAGAGAAACAAAGATAGAGGTGTGTGTGTGCATGTGTGTGTGTATGCGTGTGTGTGTTACACAATATACGAGATATATGTTTTATATCGTAGATATAAAACCCACAGAGAAATGCAGATATCTAATGCCAACTGTGCAAAAGTTGACACCAAAGCCAAAAGACAAAATTAAATGAATAGGGTGTAAAATGAACAACACGAAACTTAAACTCGTTATGCTTTCTGCTCACTTGTGTTAAAATTATTTTTAAACCACTTATATATGTGTGCCTTTAATGTTAATCCAGAAAAACTTGTAGAAACAGTTTTATTACAAATCCCTATATGAGAATAATAGAAAAAGGGGAACACAGTAGTATACAAGCTTTAGTTTCGTTTTGTAAGACGTGATCGTCTAGTGATGGCCTTGAAATTTAGTTTCGCGAACATGCTCAGAACAAAAAAGGGGATAATGGACTCCCTGTTTGACGAAAGTATTTGAAAATTGAAACTAATAACCAGAACTTACTTGATAGTGATTTTTCCAATATAATCTTCAATGGATATTAATTCGATATTATGCTTTAACAATACATGGAATTAGTCTATCCTTTACGATCAATCATCAGCATTCATTCAAAATAAAAACCTTTCTATATCTGTGTAAACGGTATTTTAGGCCAGGGAATTTTCTTTAACATTTTCGTGGTGCATCGTCGCATGGTGTTGATATTAAATACCAATTCTCAATAAGGTGCGAACATTATCGTAAATTGCCTTCACAGTAGAGCCTCTTTAACCGGATCAGATTAAAAAACAAAGTTATGCTCTTTAGCTTAATAAATGAAGACTTGCTATAAAGATGATAAGTTTCTATTCTCGAATTCTCTTGCCAGCGGGCGAATTCATAGCACTCGCGCCACCTTCTTGGGATCAGTTTGGAAGAGAAACTATGGTAGTCATGGAAAAAGTTTTGGCTTGGTGTACCTTTCAGAATAAGATTGAATAAGAAGAAAAAGTAAGTGTAGAAGAAGACTTTATAGACATTTTAAAAAAAAAAAAAATATTAGTGGTTGTTCCGATGTTGAAGAATATATTGGCATGACGGAGGTTATAAACTGATTACAGAAGAACGCATTTTTGCATCATGCTGTGTTACTGAAAATGAAAATAAAAGAATATTCAGACAGTGCTGATGAACCAACTGATGCCATGACCCATTCACAAGCAGTAACAAACAGAGAACATTGATGCTTTATTTCGAGAGTAAAGTCGATACATTGTGAAGATGGCGTTGCTAGTGAGCGATACACTGAGCTGAGACAGCAGAAGTTCACTGCCCTTTTTACTATGGACTAGTTTGTAGTTATATCGTGCGCAGTGAAAATACATGGCCATTACAGTACAACAGTGTAATGTTTTAAGTAAACGTGTGGTGATACTAATTCATAAACTCATTTAAAAACATTTCGTGATGTTGCACATATGTTTTTCGTTTTAGCTCTGTTCTCTGGATAACTCGGATTTTCGTTAACCTAGATCGGCTCTGGTGTCAGAGGTTTTACTGTATTTCAGGGACGTCAAACACGCATTTATATGGAATATCTTTCGTTTCATTATTTCGTGATGGAATGCAACACTCTCTTGACTTACTAAGGAAGTGCTAGAAAATGTAAAACATATGAAGGTTGTGGAGATTACTGAAAATGTATTCTGCTTTTCCTAAGTAAAATGAAAATGTGTGCTGCTAATTAATATGCTGTTCAGCGCTGGCAAACACGGTGTACTTAGAACTGCCTAGGGCTGTACGGTAATTACCGGTAAGCTTGTTCTCAAACCTCCGTTAAATAATGAGTGTTGATCTGACGCTTGTGTCATATGTACGTTCACATATATCACTTCTCAACTCAAAACAACTTTAAACGTCTATTTACTTCCGTTACCTAGCGGGATGGATAGGTGATTTCGTCTGTGACCTGCATTCGGGAGGCCGGGGTTCAAATCCCGTGGTTGACTTACCTGAGACATGTTTTCTTTTCGGATCGACGGGCGAATGCTGGGTAAGTTAATTACATCACCGAATTTCCTGTCCCTCCATTTCATCTCCATTATCGATTCACAATCGTCTCTCCTCTGGTGGTTTCTCTCAGCAGAAGTATCAGCGGGTGCCTCCGTGGTGCATGGCAGGATGATATGCTCTGAGTTAACTTCCCTCCTCCAAAAGGACGGTCTCCAGTCTCCGATCCCATTCTGGAGGGACGTTTCCGGAACGCAGTCAGGTGAGCTGCTGGTTGTGCTGGCCTACCGGGGAGTTTCCAACTAGTAAAATGTAGGGACCTTGCCCTCTGTACTTTCGTGGCTGCTTAGGATGATCGCCCTGTATCTCCTCGCAACTCATCCTTCCTCCCTGTGGTAATCCTTTCGGGGCATTGCTACAGTAAAGCAGGATTGGTCGCAGGACCCTCTATACCATGATCCAATCCAATTTATTTCCGTTTAAATGGACGGAAACATTTGTAGCAATTCTTTCATTACAACTTAGTTTACGTAGAAAAAGCATAAGCTAGGATTAAGAAAAAGGCGAAGAACTCTTTGTATAATCGTGAAAAAAATGCACCAGTCAATGAAAACGTTAATTCTTTACTTTCTAGGTGCTGCACCACAGCACGTACTGATGGTACATGCAGCTAAATTATAGTTTAAAAATGAAATTTAGGAAGAAATCATTCCAGGCCTATGTTTAGGGTGTCTCGTGGATCTTACAACTGCCTTAAGAGGTTATTTAAAATAGTCCTTTTAATAAGCTCTGCAGCAGGACAGGGAAGGAAAGCCCTATAAGTGTGAAGTGACCCTCCTTCTTATCCCCACTACTTTCAACAAACGGAAAGACAGGCAGCTAAACCGGTTGTCTCTGTTTATAGTCGCGCGGCAGTCATCAGTGTAGTGATGGTTACATGTGGTGAAGCACAGTTTTACTAGCATTGGATACACAACAAGCTTCACTTTAAAGAGTCATTTCAATGCGGCTCATGTTGGAGTCTATGAACTCCATAACAACACATTTTTGCGCAGTTCAGGATAGCATGGTTTGGATTTGTGTACAGGTTGTTTCGAAATGACATCGAACGAATATAGCCGTTTCGTAGTTTATAACTTATCAGACTTTCGGTGTCGCAACTTCGAAATTCTCTTATTTACAATTTTATGCAGCATTAAATATTACATTATTTTGTGATTAGTCTGCACAGGAACCACTGGTGTGCGAACCTCTAAAGTTGCTATGGGGACGTACCGGTTACGAAAACAAATGCATTGCTCCTTGCTTGTTATCGGTGACCCTAACCTACCTTTCAGGTAATGGGGCAAGGGGTCGTTATTTTAAAAGTCGACTGGTGTCTCGCACAATTTCAAAGTTGCTCATTTGCTAAGATCTTAATTGCTCAGTGCTTTCAGCCAGTTACTGTAAAGTCAACAGCTTTCTTTTCAGTTACAAATGCTTTATTTAGTATTATTAAACACAGTGAAATAAAATGATCGTCTTATTGTATAAGCCATTTAGTTTTGTTTAACTTTATCTATAATTCTTTCATATTGTTCTCTGCTCTTTATCATTTAATGCTTCCATCCTCAACCTCACTAACATTAACTTCCGTCTAAAAGGTTTAAGGTGCATATGTCCACCAGCTTATTTGCCATCATCGGCTGTTATAGGGATAGTTGGAACACGTTTAATACCCATATATAACTGAGGAATAGCTTCTTTATTGCGGTTTCACAAGCCTAAGGAATTTTTTAATAGTAGCAAGCTACCGTGGACTATGTCATTAAGTTTACAAACTGTTACAACAGGCGGCACGGTGTCAACTACCTGCGATTTCAGTTACAAATGCTTTATTTAGTATTATTAAACACAGTGAAATAAAATGATCGTCTTATTGTATAAGCCATTTAGTTTTGTTTAACTTTATCTATAATTCTTTCATATTGTTCTCTGCTCTTTATCATTTAATGCTTCCATCCTCAACCTCACTAACATTAACTTCCCTCTAAAAGTTTTAAGTTGCATATGTCCAGCAGCTTATCTGCCATCATCGGCTGTTATAGGGATAGCTGTAACACGTTTAATACCCATATATAACTGAGGAATAGCTTCTTTATTGCGGTTTCATAAGCCTAAGGAAATTTTTAATAGTAGCAAGCTACCGTGGAATATGTCAGTAAGTTTACAAACTGTTACAACAGGCGGCACGGTGTCAACTACCTGCGATAGCGTGACGCACGAGGCGTTGTTCCTGTCATTGCCTAATCCACACTTATTCTTGAGCATTTTCCAATGCAAATCTATTGGTGGTAGAGCCATCTATGTGTCACATAGCAGCTGAACAACTACTTCTATATATTCGGTCTTATTTTGAAACACTCTATACGTTTCACCTTTTTATAAGTAAAATACTGGCCATGTTTGCTACTACTTATCAATGTTTACAGCATATTAACATTGAATAAGAGCCTGCTAGCTAGAAGCGTTTCGAATGAACATCGTTATTGTCTTCTACAATTAAGTTCATCTAGTTTGCAGCCGGACAGCGAAACCGTAATTTAAAATGAGACCAGCAAGGATGCCAATTGTGCAAATTAAGGGAGTATGATTACGACTGTGTCACTCTATCACAATTTCAATGTTGACAATTTCAATACTCTTCGTAAGTATCTACGATTAATTTCAAGAATTGAGGATAAAAGCTTTTAAACATCTTTAGTAACATATAAGTAATATGTATTATCAATGTATAGCGACGGTTCTAGAACAAAACAATGTACTAAAGCATTTTAATTTTACGAGCGTCTTTTGTCAACTTATGGTTTTGCTATAGTCAGTAATGGGAGCAATTTCACTCTCAATGCCAATATGAGTTTTTAGTATTTGCTACATGCTTCACTCATATTCTCTAATGTTAGTTACCACTCTTTGTGCCTTCGTGGCTAAAACGTAAGTTCAAAAGTATGCATTTAATTACTTCTAAAACCAGAATGGCCACCACTGTGACACACGTCAGCTGATCACGTGCCAGGTAGAAGGAGAAAGGAGGGGTGGTTGTAGGGGTAAAGCATTTCACACTTCGCGTGCTGATCTTACCGGCCATGATCCACAGTTTGTGTAATAAGGTTTCTTTTTCCTATCTTCTGTGGTATACCAGTTATGCAAAATTATAAAAAAAAAATCATATAGAATGAAGAGGACTTCAGAAGCTTTCACGATATGTACCTTTTTGGTCATGTGAAGACATCCATAGCATTTTGCTGAAAAATAGTGGGTCATTTTTGATAAAATAAAACAGAATGAAAAGTTTGCCATATAAAAGATTCGGAGTGAAAATATTTTATTGAAAATTTCATTTTTTATCTTTCTAGGACGCGTGCATGCACGAACGCAGACACACACAAACCTTATTCTGGAAATGCGTACTTATTTTCAGGACATCTAAAAAGTAATATATCTAGTGAAATCTCGAACTATGGTTTTGGGATTGAAATCCACAACTCCACGGCCTACTATAAGTAGTTGGTACATAAAGTAAACGTATTGTACTGTGTGCCGTACAGTTTGGATTTTTTATATGAAAAATTGCTTTGCTGTGAGGTTGTTCTCGTTTGCTCAGTTGCCAGTTGCACTTGGGACCCGTGGGATATACCCACTCAGAGTACGTAGCGTGTCTAGGTAGCGTGTTTTTGAGTATCAGTCTCAAACACACATTTCTACATTATTTATTGATAAATTTCTAGAACATGAATCATAGATTTAGTTTATTTTTTCGGTTTGTTAATAATGTACATCGCTATTTTTAAAGCGACCAGTAGGTGTTCAGCTACCCTTATTTACACTCGAATTTTATTTGGTATTCTTCCGGTATTCCAATTAGACTAACGGTAACTTGGTTTTGAATTGACTGGCTTTCAAGCTGCTAGTGTTTACTGATTTGGTTTTAGTTGTAGGCCCACGAGTGATCATTAAATCTGTTAAATATTTTAAAAGCAATAATATTTTATAATACCGTTTCGAATAGAGGAGGTAGATAATTCTCGTGGCATCATTGTGGAAAAGTACAGTTCTATTTTATCGTGATAACTTTTGAGTTTCCACATTTCGTTCTTTCTGATATAAATTACTCTCTGGAAAATAATTTAATAGCTTAAGATGTATTTTGGTAAGTTATCGCTAGCTTCTTCTTCGTCCTCTTCTCTTTACGTTAGGTGTATCGCCTATTCTATGATTGAATCAAACCCTTTCTCCATCTTTTCTCGGTCGTCCTCAACCTTCCTTCCGGATTACTATCTATCACTATTTTTGCCATTCGTAAAATTCGTAAAATTATCAGATATCCTGTATACATATTCATTCCAATCCTCATTTGTTCTTTTAACTTATTCACCTCCAGGTTGGATATTACACAGCTCCGTAATTGCATTTGTTATTCTGCCGTACAGTGTCTTTCCAGCTTTTCTCCTTATCACCTTCATTTCAGTTGTTTCCATCATTCGTCATGTTCTTGTAGACTCTGCTCTTTTTTTCCAAGGCGTACGTCATCACTGGTCAAACTAATGCTTTATAAATTGACATTTGTTTCTGTTGTCATGTATTTATTTCCTAATAATTCATTAACACATCCACATATTTTCGTTGCTTTTACCACTTGATGGTTAATTTATAGGGCCAATGTCTCGTTACCGGTAATGTTTATGTCCAAAATAATTGAAATATATATCCCGTTCTAATATTTCCTTTTGTTATTGGAGGTTTTCATATTAAACTTCTGACATTTATGATGAAACTCGTACAAAAGTCTTCAGATCATTTTCCCTCTCTGCCTGCCTTGGTAGCGTGGTGGTATAGCATGTCTGCCTCACGTTCAAGAGGTCCTGAGTTCGAATCTCGGTCGGGGTGAGTTACCTGGATAAGGTTTTTTCCGAGGTTTTCCCTTATCCTGTAAGACGAATATTGGTTAACTCTAAGTTTCATGGGTCTCATCATTTCAACCATTCCATTCATCGTCCGATATGATTTAACGTTGGTGGACGTAAATTACAAAAAAAAAAAAAAAAAAAAAAAAAAAAAAAAAATCCTCCATTTCTGCGACATTATCTGCCTAACATACCATATGAATCTTTTTATCTCCCATACTGTATCCCAATTCATGAATCATTTATTTAATTATTACATCTATAACAATACTTATGTTTACTACCTGTTTGCATTATTATATCAGATTCTGTCCACCATTTCTGAAGGTAGACACGTATGCTAGCGTTTTTACCTACCAGTCCGAACTGTCTAAGCGAGTTTATGCATAAATAGATACTCATACCTCTGTATAGGTTGGTTGTTCTATTTTGGTAAATTTTCTAGTGTTTATACATCTTTATGCATTTCCCAGCTATGAAAGTCGTTTACATTATTCACAGACTTCATATTAAGTTTTCAAATTGTACTTATGTTCATTAAAAAATTACTAATAGCGCCTGCTAATACAGCCCTCTGTTGTCGAGAGTCCAAACTTTTAAGTGGGCCAAAGGAGCAGCAGGTGAATTTGAGAATCTCAAGTAAGGATTCTTAAAGTTAACCCAGCACGTACGTATTGTTACGACATGCCTTATATCTCAGAATATAAATCTTTCTTTCAAAAGTACCTTTCCCTACTAACACTAATTGTACCACTAATTGAAGACGCCGGTCCCTTTACCTAGCCGCCTGGATTGTTCGTATCTTCGGCGAGCCTGTACAACAAATGGCCCACGTAATAATGGATCAAGCAACTAACTCTTTATATGCCCTCTCCACAAATGGCCTTTGAACACGTTTAACAGCTACTCCGCCCGTTCAAAAACGTTCCATTTTATGTTTGGGTCTATGTTTATTTAATTTTTTTACAACGTACTTTTACTCATTCTCATAATTTTGATGGTTCTTCTCAAAATGGTCTACCCTGAATGAGATGCACTTGTCCCAGCGTTTCTGCCAGTCTTCAAGGACATGCTGGAAACTATTTTTGAGAGATGCTTCAAAATCGCCTCCACAGTCTTCACCACTGCTTCTGATGATGGATAATGCCTCCCACGAAGGTGTTTCTTGAACTTAGGGAATAGAAAAAGGTCATATGGGGACAAATCCAGTCTATAGGGAGAGTGACGGATGCACTTTCACGTTGATTTTTGCAAGATATTCAGCAACATTGGCAATATGCGGCGCGCAATATCGTGGTGCAGCATCCAGCCTGCTTCACGGAAATGTGGTCTTTTGCGCCTGATATGGACTTGCATTGTTTTCAGGACATCCCTGCAGTATTGTCCGGTTACTGATGCGTGTACAGGTACAACATGCTGATGAACCATTCAAAGAATGGGATAACCAGAACTTTCCCAGCACAAGCAACCACTTTTGTATTTTGGGGGGGGGGGTTTCCACACTGAGCTTTTTTTTATATATATCCAGATTTATGAACCCTATTTTACACAGTGGTATATCAGGGTTAGAGTTGATACATAAAAGTATACCATTTTAACAAAAATATTTTAAATACTAGAAGGCAGAAAATATGTTATAATCTGATGCATATTAATTTAAACTATTTCAGACGTTTAAACACTGAGTTTATAAACATAATGAAGTACTTATACTGTTGTGGCTTCATTAGCAAAGATGTGAGCGGAGCAACAAATTCAGTTCCTAGAGAGTCTAGCTTGAATATTAATTCTTGTCTTTCACTCCAGAAAATGGGACAACAAAAAAGGAGATGAACCACAGTTTGAAATTCTTCACCACACATGCACTTGGGGTTAGATGTTAAGTGAAAGCGTGATAATTATTCACCAAATTTACCATGTCCACTTAAAAATTGTGTCAAACCAAAATTTGGTACAAGAGTTTCACGTTTTCCTCTGTCATATACACTAGGGAAAAATAATGTTTTTGTTAAACTTCCATTTGGAGTTGTTAGCCATTGCTGGTTCCATTCTTTAAGAATATGTTGATATATTATTCGCCTTACAGTAGAAATAGGACATAAAGGGTATGTCACAGGAATATTGGATTCTGCAGCCTTCTTAGCCAAGCAATCAGCTGTCTCGTTACCTAAAATTCCACTGTGTCCTTTAAGCCATCCCATGCAAATATGTCCTGGATGGTTTTGAAGCAAGGTTCTGATTTCATTTGCTAATGAATTTAAGTTGTATTTATCATTAATAGCGAGTAGAGCTGATTGTGAATCACTAAGAATACGGGCACTGTTCCCATTAACAGTACACCATTTTATAGCTTCTTTAATTGCTACGAGCTCCGAGTGGAATACAGAACATTCAGGTAACATTTAAACATGGAGTGAGTTAGTTCCGTTTGGTTTTCATAAACAACAAAAGCACATCCTACTGCAGATACACTGAGCTTTGCTGTAACTCTCAGGATCAAAATTATGTAGGCAAGTTTCATCAGCAGTGATTACGTTTGAAAGGAATACCGGGTCTTCCTCTAACCTTTATCTGCATGCAGACCTGCATTCGAATGTCCTTTCTTTCGGGAATCAACAGTCTTGGAACCCATCGCGCACAAACACGTCTCATGTGTAAAGTTTCTGTCATCAACGTGTGGGTGGCACCCAATGAAATGTTCAGTATTTCAAAAAGTGGTTTAAGGGAATTCGTCGATCCTGTCTCACAATAGCAGCAGCAGTGTTGATGCCTTCTTCCGTAAGAGCAGTAACTGCAGTACCTGGTTCACCTTTTTTGAAATTGATTGTCTCCCCTCTAAACATTTTAAACCACCTTCGAGCTGTGCTGTAGGGCCGAACAGACTCTCCATAGGCCTCAGTATCATTGTTAGGCCGCAACTGAACGTTTGTTGAAACGAAAGCAGAATTTGAAAGCCGTATGTTGTTCCTCGCGTGTTACCTCCATTGCAGCCTTAGGCGACACTGAACATGTCTGAACTTGCTTGGTTCTCACAGGCGGTAACCAGAAGTGCCTACAGTTGAACAATTACGGCATATTTGTTTCACATTAGGCTAAAAATATAATAAATTTGGATTTTAGTGCGAAATATTATGACCGTAAAGAATTATGATCATTCTTTATTGAACAGCCCTCGTATATACAATTATTAAAATATTTAATAATTTAAAAGTTATTTCTATTCAATTTTCATTCTCTCTAAAAGTAAGTTAAAAGGATGCATATCAATATGTTTTTATAAAAACGTTAAAAAAACTTTTAAAAATAAAGCCTTAGATAATGCAATTAAAAGGGCAAAGTTTAAATGGACCTCCATTTTGATATTTAAGGAACGTATGCTGTAAATGTCAAACAGACTACATGAAAGCAGCATCTCGTGAATAAAAAATTCATAGAAAGCTTCATTGTAAAACTGCAACAAAATTGTAAGTTTGTTTTGAACATAACCGTTTTAAAGTTACCGCAGGATGACCATACAATTTGGAATATATACTAAGGGACACTTAATTTATGTACTTCTTGTAAAAGAGTACTTCTAATTCAAACTGTTACATTTATGTCCTCCAAAATTTAATATATTTTAGTTTTCAGTGGTCCTCATAAGGGATTAGAATAACAAAGTGAGAGAAATAGCTCTGGATGTTTCCAAATCAGAAGATTGTTATAGAATTAACGCATCATAAAATATGTTTTGAAGAATCTGATTAATTTTTACTTCTAGGTGTACTTTTAACTGTCTTATGAAGCTAAATGTTGTCGCTTAGTAATACTAAATATATTACTAAACAGGCTACGCTTCGCTAGGTGATATTTACCGCTGTCATTACACAAAAATCAAGAAATCACAAACTAACGTTTATTCCCACAAAAGTTATATTCAAGGTTGTTGCAGTTAACATCTTGATTGCTAACACATTATCTGTATCTTTTTTGTTCGTGCAGTTTATCTAGTCAACATGGGCAACTGTATTGAAGTGGATGTTTTGCTTAAACATTCTTAAGTCCAACCTCATTCACAAGACCGTAGGTGTATCCTGCCTTTCAAAACCTGTAGAGCCCTGGAAGCGATTATATTCTGTCTAGAATTTTATTGCAGAAAAATACTTTGTATACAAATTATACATAAAACATACTATCAGTACTGAGCAAAGTTTTGCTGATCAGTGAAATTTGGGGAAAAATGTTTAACACTAACAGTTTATTCCTTCGGTTTAGTTTTCTTCTTTTAGCTTCTCCAGCACTTATAGTAAGAAGAGGATAGATTGCATTGTTCCCTACAATTTGATATAGAGATTTTGCCATAAATATGTGTTGAGATGTTCTGAACCTAGAAGTACATTAAGAGAAAGAGATATCCGAACACGTTTGTGTGTATGTGGGTGTGTGTGTGTGTGTGTGTGTGTGTGTGTGTGTGCGTGTGTGTGTGTTTGTATGTGTGGGTGGGTTAGGGGCGTGGGGAGAAACACTTTAAATCCCAGAATTACGCGAGGAATAACCTTTTAAATTTCTGTGAATACTTTGTGTAAGTCAGTGTACTGCAACTTACAACCATTCCATTAAGTGTAATTTCCAAATATTTAAAGTCAATCAAGAGAAGAGTATGTTGCTTTACATTTGCAAAGATGTATTACCTGAACGATTAAAAAGCTTCCATCCTCTGTAACTTCCAGAAATCAACCGCTAAACATACTACCACGGCCGTTTGTTAGGTCTGACATATATCCAAAAACGGATGGAAATTTTTGTTGAAGTTTTGTGGTTGGTAAGCTTTATTATTCAAAGCATTGTACAGAAAATTCGAAAGTACTACAGTATACAATTCATTGTTGAGAGCCATTTGAACTGGTCAGTGTGATAGCTGGTATTGAAAATTAAAGAGTGAGTTTGGTTCTATGATTAGGAAATTTTACTTGAAAGGCTGGATTGCAGCACAAGTCAAAGTGAAGTGGATGAAGTTCACAAGGATTCTGCATCAAAACTGAAGACCATTTACTTTGGATCAATGAATTTAAACGTGGTCGTAGAAATACCGAAGATGAATCGCGCTCTGGTCGCCCAGTGGAGATCACCACACAGTACAGCATTCTAAAAATCTACGATCAGGATTCTCAAAGCCGAAGAATCAAAATTCATTACATTTTTGAGGCTGTAAACATCTCATTTGAGCGAGTACACAGAAGGCTGCGTAAAAATTGGTAATGAATATGCTGTGTGCAAGATGGGTGCCGCGATTTTGAAGTCGACCAAAAGCGCATCCGAAAGGACACATCTACCGAGTATCTAAAGATGATTATCCCAATCCCCAAGAATTTGTGTGCCTAATTGTGACCATAGATGAAACCTGGTTCCATCATTACACAGAAGAGTCAAAACAGCAGTCAAAACAATTGACAAAAGCTGGTGAAACTGCACCAAAAAGGCTAGGGCCATTTTCTGAGCTGGTAAGGTGATGGCCACTATTTTTAGGGATCCTCAAGGAATAATCCTTCTGGACTAATGGGAAAAAGGCACAACCATAGTTGGAACCTATTATGATTCATTGTTGCCACATGAGCTGACTGCAAAGATACCGAGACTGAAACGCAAAGAGGCGTTCCTTCATCAGGATAAACAACCATCGCTCACATCAGCAATCTCAATGGCGAAAGTGCATGAGTTGAGCTTTGAATTGGTTCCACGTTATTCGTCAGACTTAATCAAAGTTACATCTTCCTGTTTCCAAACTTGAAAATTTGGCTTGCTGGTAAGAAATTTTCATCAAATGAGGAAGTAATAGTAACCATGAACGAGCATTTTTTAGACCTTATCGGAACCTATTTTTACGGCGGGATGAGAAAGGTGGAACATCGCTGGAGCAAGTGTACCGCCATCAATGGAGACTATGTTGAGAAATAAGGTGAGATGTTCAGGAATATTATATATAGTCTTATACAAAATACTTATGTTTTCAAACTTATTTTAACTATCTACACAGCCATGAGGAAACTACGAATGGCATAAGCAAGCTCTGAATGATATTAGCACGTTAGTCCAATTGCGTATCATTAAAACACCAGTAAATAATCCGATTTGCTTAGATAATATTTTGAAAACTGAATGCACTTTTATTTAGGGATCAGAAAGAAACATTAGTAATACACCACTGATATTCATGAATCTAGGAAACCATGAATATTCGAGACATGTTGTGACTTTGTGGATTAGTGAAGTTAAAAGTCTAGGTTACGAACACTAAAAATTGCTCTTTATTTCCGTAGAAACACACTTCGGTCAACCCCTACAGTAGCAGAATTATGTAACATACACAATACAACGTGCAAGGTCATCGACCACAAAGCTCACACAGCTGTTCACGCACACGAGTCCAGCTCACCTCGGTAGCTCACCTCTCTACCTCACGTTCAAGATGTCCCGAGTTCGAATATCGGTCAGGGTGAGTTACCTGGATAAGGTGTTCCGGGGATTTCCCTTATCCTGAAAGACGAATTCGAGTAACTCTAAGCTCTATGGACCCTGGGCTCATTTGAGCATCATTTCACCCATTCCATTCATCTTCCGATATGACTTGACTTTGGTGGACATAAATTACAAAAAGAAAACACGAGTCCAATTAATAACTACCCCGCTGACGATCTGCGGCTTCCTTACTTATAGCTTACTCACTATCCGAATGCTTTCAAACAATCAAGATGGCGCTATAAGAAAGACGAACTCTCCAGAAATCCGTATACTTACCCTCCCCCCTCCCGCCGTTTCGGCGAGCTTTCGTCTCCGCACTGCACTGCCCGTCTCTTTGAACTCGTCAGCCGCGGCGCCTCACCTCAACAATGTATTCGTGAGAATATTCAGCTGTAGCTGTCATTCAATAATTACTCTTTAGTTTTAATGCTGTGCTCGTCATCTTTGGCAATTACGAATACTCTCCATGCTGGCGTATTCATTATACACCTCTGGTCTTTTGCATTCATTTGGAAGTTCAAGCAACGGCAATTGCGATGTCAATTTTTCATACTTTGAGTAAGAATTTTCCTGAAGAAAATATGCAAAAAGATTAACAAGTAAAAAGTTTAGATATTACAAACTGAAGTAAAACAGATTGGAACTATACAGGGTGTTTCTAAACGACACCGAACGAACATATAGAAGTGGTTTCTCAGTTTCTATGTGACACATAAAGAAATCTTGAACCGCATAAAAATTCTCTAGAATGAGTGTGGATTAGGTAGTGGCAGGAACAACGTCACGTGCCTCACGCCGTCGGAGTTCGCAGGTATAGGTCACACGCCGTGCCGCGAACTGTAGCTGTTGGTATACATACCGGCATACTCCGCAGTAGCTTTCTTGCTATTGTTAAGTATTTCTTTGACTTATGAAAACGAAATAAAGAAGCTTTTACTTAATTATCGCCTATGAGTGTTTAACGTATTCCAAAATTCTGTTATAGCAGTCTATGATGGCAAATAGGTTGGTGGACATATGCAAATTATACATTTTAGAGTCAAGTTAATGCTAGTGAGGTTGAGGGTGGATGCATTAAATGATAAACAGAACAGAAAACAACATCAAATAATTGTAGATAAATTAACCAAAACTAAATGGCTTGTACAATGAGACGAGCATTTTATTTCGCGTGTTTGATAATACTAAACAAAGCATTTGTAACTGAAAAGGAAGCAGTTGATATTTACTGTAAGTAGTTGGAAGTATTGTATAATTAAAATCATAACAAAATGCTCTGAAGTAAAACAAATAAATATTATTGATGGAACTATGTTTAAAATTCCTATTTTTAATGAAGCTAAATTAATCACGCGTTCGTTGAGCTCCTTTCAGCTCTTCCATCCATCAAATCCATATCCGTCATTTTGGTGTTCATATAGGGTTCCATATTTCTTGGATTTGCTATCTAAGTACGCGCAAAATCCTCCCTGTTAGGACGGAATGTGTAGTTTTACACTGAACAGCACCCTTGCAACTTTCCGAGTTATTAGTTCAATTTTTTGACAAGTAACTGCCCTTTGCCATATTACCTATGTTTTAGTTTTCGTAGCCGCTGCGTCCCAATAACCTTTGACGTTTGGGCACCAGTGGTTCCTGCACTGCCTAATCACAAAATAATGTAATATCTAATCAGCTTAAAATTGTACCTAACAGAACTTCCAAGCTGCGACACTGAAATTCGGACTAGTTAAGTTATAAACTAAGCAATGGCTATCTGAAATCGTTCGGTGTTGTTTTCAAAACAACCTGTACACACGCTCCAAAACTAAAATAACTGTGATGGTGGTAAAGGAAGCTAAAAGTCCAAAGTATTTTGACATAAAAAGAAACTTTTGAAATTTGATCAAATGAGCATCCTCGATAAACGATTAAAATTGTCTGATAGTCAGAATACTAGTATAGAAAATACTGTAGGGCAAATACTAAAATCCAGACATAGCAAACATGTAAAACTGAATCATCTTCCCTGTACAAATTACCTCGCAGATTATCTGTGAGGAACTTCAGTGGAGAAGGCAGCCTCATTTCCATGAATACCTTCAGAAATTAGGTCATTCTGAATGCAAGTAAATTGCATTATTCCCAGGATGATGGGATATGATATGATATTAAGGTTTCTCTGTGCAGCGTGATTAAGCTAGCTCGTGCCTTTTGTTAGGTAGCCAATGGAAGATGGAAATGAAAAGTAACGAAATACCACACTTCACAGAAACCACCACAACTCAGATATGCAGCATCCCTTTGTGTGTGAAATCGGTATTATCATATCCTTTCGCTTTGTAATGTAACTTTAAAGAAGTTATTACGTTTGCTCCGTGATGTTAATCCAAATGTTCGTGTGTGTAATCTTTTTCAGAATGAAATTATGAGCAAAGCGGTACTTCGATCTCTTGAGTGGAAGCTGGATATTGGGAAATAATGGAAATTGCATACCTCCACTTTTAAATAAATAATTGGATTTAAATGAAACTGCAAAAAATTGTCTAATTTCGCGGCTACTCATAAGCAGAAGGGGTATTTTTATTTCGGAGAACACGTTTGATTTGAACATTCATTTGAAATTTGTCCTTCAAGGCCCATGAATCTAGATGAATATTTAAGCCTAATTATTTTTCTACTTTTTTTCCTCCAAGAATAAACAAGCTTTTCTATATTTTAGTTTTACAGAACTGCCTCAATTATTTTGAATAAACATGCCTGTACTTGGGGCACGTGCTCAAAGAACAAATTGAATTTAATTGGAATAGCCTTAGAATGAATTTTTGTTACCTTTGAACGCAAGAAAGAAACTTATTACAAAAACGATGGCATATTATCCCATAGTTCTGGGAGGAATCGCTACACCCACCGCTCAGTCGGTCAGTTACCTCGGCTCATACTGGACAGTAAACTAACCTGGAATCTCCACGTCACATATCTTCTGTCAAGACTAAGACACCGAATCCAACAAATCAAACATAACACAGTCAATATCGCCTCTTGCAATGCCGTATAAACGCGTTCTATAAAACTCACTATTACGAGTTTCAAATGGGAAGGTGTTTGTCCTTGAGCGCTAGTGGGTGAGCAACCAATCGAAGTCCTGCGATGTTGTCGTATTGCATTCCACCTAAGCGGTGTGTGACGAGTGTATATTGATCAAGCTATAATAAATACTATTCGCGCTAAGACAAAAATTCAGATTTTGCAAAAACTCATCCATGAGGAAGGAGAGAGTAATGTATTTAACATAACCATAAAAAACCATATTTTTAGCTGAAATGGTTTTCCTAATACAAATAAAGGAGGTACCATTATATTATTACAACGCATTACGACGTAAGCACTGTAATGGATATCATTATTGGTTGGCATGCATGCGTGAATGTATATTTGAAATTACTCAGAACTGAAACGTAAACATTTGACAGTAAGTGGTGAAAGATGAATATGCCAAGGTGTTTGTTAAATTCGATGAGAAGTAACGATACACTTCCTGCTGGTCTGGCAGAACGTGTCTGGTCACATTATATCTTTGTTTATGAATGGTTCGTAATCTCTATTTACTCTAGAGTTCAAAGCAGAATTATTCAGTTACTCTTCCATGAAAAAGTGTATCAGCTGGATCAATGAAACATGATCCACCTTCCCCCTTACTACTGCTAGAACAATCCAATATAGTTAATGTGGGTACAAATTATGTTGCAAACAGAGATAATATTTTTAAACTGACTGACGTTAATGACTTATCTACGAAGAAATGGACAAGGAACACCACAAGACTGGCAAAACTGCATGAGACATCAGATAAACTACAAGACGACGACTTTTAGAAAGATAGCACTTGACGAGATTTTGGAAACTATCATCATAAATTTGCTGTACCAGACGTTGAAGAGAACGACAATGCCGAATTATCTCTTAACGTAACATTCACAGCTATACGGATGCACCACTGGTATTTTCGTTGAATTATAAAAATAACTAATTCATAGATTATAATTAACTTTAAACTAAATATTGAAATCATTTACGTAATATACGAATATATGGTTGCAATTGTGTTTTCGGCAACTGCATTATTATAAAACTTTGGAAAACTCAGTTTGCGTTAGCGCCAAGAACAATCGCAAGTGTGCAAGAGAGAGAGAGAGAAGTATAAAATGGTGGGGATAACGAGGTGGCAACGGTGAAGGAAATAATGTAATGTGTAGTGTTTAACGCCCGCTTTTACTACATACGGCACCACAGGCGATGACACTGATGATACATGAGATGAAGATGGAGCACTGGTGGAATTAGATGGCGGGGGAAACCGGAGATCCCGGAGAAAACCCGCCCCAGCGCCGTGTTGTCCACCACAAATCTCACTTTGTGGTCACCTGGGATCGAACCCGGGCCGCCTTGGTGAGAGCCAAGCGGTCTAACCACTGAGCCACGCGCGGCCAACGGTGAAGGATCCAACGCATCTGATTGGCTACAGGCGAGAACTCTTCCCATTCGAAACACATAATAATTAAACCTATTTGACTATTTGAATCTGCTGCAGAGTTACATGTAAAAAGTATTCAAGTAATCCAGAACAGATATCTAAGATTGACCACAGGTGCCCCATTGTATGTTAGCAACACCACACTTCACAAGGACCTGAACATACCAGAAGTGATGGATGTTATCAACACCAGACTACACCAAACTCTTGCCAATCATCCAAATCCATTGCTACAAGACATATTCCTGCACACTCCTACACAGCCGCAAAATAGAAGACTAAAAAGAAAACACAATGACCTGCTTATTTAATTCCATGTGTTTTGTATGTATGTTTTGTGATTATAATATATATTTGTTAATATTTAAATGTAACTGATGTAGGACTGTTATTGAACAGCATACCAGCACACGCTTCAAGTGATGCAACATTTCTCTTGCTCACAGCTGTAAGTACCATAATGTATTTGGATACAGTAAATTTTATCAGGAATAAAATACGACAGATTTTACTTATCACAAACAATAGAACGTATAATGTAGATACACATAATTCTTTAGAATATTCTGTTATTCAAATGAATTATTGTATTTGGTTTACTGAACTACCATTGCTTTTCATGTATTCCAAAGCATATAGAATGTCAAAAGCCAGTAGTGACCCGCTTTTAAACGTTCAGTGTTCTATAACTACGAAATATTTAACAAGACATTTCTTAAATGATTATCTACAGTAAGATGAAGCAGAAAGGAAATTGCTATTTTAAAATTATTTGGTAGAATATAGATTAAAATAGATTAGTCTTAAAGTGGGAATAGAAAGTCATCCAGATTTTTGCTCTAATGTAAGCGTTTTTTAGTTTGCGATAAAAAAGAATATCCCAATATCCATAAACATAAAACTCTATAGGTGTATTTATGGAATATGCAGAGGCATTAGAAGAGAAACTCTCCAGATGTGACGAGAGTTGTAATGGAATCTCTGTTGGTAATAGGCAACAACTTTCCTAATAGCATTATGCCTTCTTGGCCTGTTTCACTTAATTTTGCTGAATCATTTACAAAAGAAAGGGTTATCTACTAACTTTTGTATATACTACCACGCCCCGTTTTAATTCCTTATCCTTAATTTTATCGTATTAACGATCTCGACTTTAAGTTGAGCCTAGAGGGGCTTTGATCATCGAATTTGAAGCGGAAAGAAAATCTAAGGAAAATTTCTCAACACACATGCAGAGGAGGGAAGGAAGTAATAAGGGATGATGAGGAAGGGGCTAGATTATGAAGCTGTGCGATCACTTAAGGAGACTTTGGGTTTCAGGGTGGAAGAACTAGTTATTTAACACCCCCAACTTGGGGATGATGAGAAGAAGAGAGGAAGAAACGAGTTAAAAAGGGAAGTAAGACTTTGATAGGGGATAATTAAGGTTATATAACAGGCCGAGTTCCGTTCTAGACGATTAGACTGCCAAGAGATCCTGAAGAATAAGAAATTATCGTCGGGCGTCTGCAAAGCAAATTCTTCCATAGCGGAAAAATTAAAAGGAATCGTTAAGAAAAGGGTGTAGAAGACCTCTTTCCCCTCCTCCATTTAGAAGGGAGAGAACCTTAATTTGGCAAAGGCTGCTACAGGTTTCTTCGTAAAGGGAATGGGGGATACCGACCTGTTTAGGAAAGGTAGCATGATTTGAATTTATCAGATCCTTTGTGCAGTCAACAACCAAATTCGTTCGGTAGCTATTTCTTATGTGAATATGTAAGTCTATTTAGCTATTTCTTACCTGAATAACACAAACAAGAACTGGAGTAACGGATACAAATAACTGCGTGTCAGCAACTGCTGTAAGTGAATCATTTTGGAGAGGACCGATGCTATAAGACTAAGAACGCATGCTTAGCGAACCACCCCATACATAAAGTAATGATTATAACCAGGACTGGGAAACTCGTACCGCACGCCGTTCCTTATGCAGGCTGCGACCGACCCTCTCCCGGCTTCCAAACAAGTCATAGATAAGAAACCAACAGCGGAGAGGCATTGAAACTGGTTGCCTAGAGAAAAAGACTGTCTTATGAGACATTCGTAAATGCACATCTATTTAGAACATTATGTACAACATACAAATACTTATCTAGTACATACGGGTTTGTCTCTGGCTGATCTCTTTATTTAAATAGGCACATTGTGGCAACACCCAGGCAATGCTATCGCGGATTGTAACATTTCCGATCAAATGTAAAATAATATCCAAATAGTAAAATTGATTTCTTAAATATCTGAAGATTCTTTCAAGACAAAATGACAAAGCAGGAATTTTACTACATATTTACTCATCTGCGACCTTATTATTAAAACAGTAATGTACCTCTGAAACCTTTAAAATGAAAAACTCATTCTATGTCCCGTGAAACAATATTTAGTTGATTGATAATCTGTTGCAAATTCACTAATGATTTCAGCTAATTTGGTTTCTCGATCTGGCTTCCCTTTTTTCATGTTTGCTTAAATATCCCACTGAAAAGTAAATGTTAATAAAGAAGTAAATAAGTACATGAATAAGTACACTTTAAATAAAATAAAAAAATATGTTGTACAGCAAATTTAGTTGCTCTTCTTTGAAGCACAACAAAAATGTTATTCGAATGTCTTCCTTCCTACCAACATGCTCTGAGTCATGCAGTTTCACCTGAAAGTGAGACTAGGGTCACTGATAAAGAGCGCGGAGCAATGTTTTCGTTTTCGTGGCTGGTGCGTCCAGTAACGTTTGAGGTTCGCACACCAGTGGTTCTTGCGCTGCCTAATTACAAGATAATGTAATATATAATGCTGAATAAAATTATACGTAAGAGAATTTCGAAACTACGTCACCGAAATTCGGTCCAGTTATAAACTACGAAAAAGCTATATTCGTTCAGTGTCGTTTCGAAACAACAAGTATATGTTCTTTTCCAATTCCATCTAATCTTGTACTGCGTTTAATGTTTCGAGATATTTAATCCCTGTAACTTGTATATTATTCCAAGCTGTATTTCTATAGCCACCGATTCCGAACCATATACCAAAATATGAAATTAACATGATCCTTTAACTCATTAGAGGTTATACTCCTTCCTTGCTTAAAGTTCTGAATTGTCATTCCTCAGATATATTGACAATTTATCAATTTTATTCTTTGCTTTGTAGATAAGTTTTCCCAGAAAGTTAAAATTTACAGTTCATTTTTCTCTTTGCTATCTTAAACACTTATCTTCTATATTACTCATTTGCCTTTGAATTTATAATTTCTGGACTCTTCACTGAAACATTCTGTCCACAATCGAGTCAAGTTCTGTATTTCATACTTCTTTTAATTTTCGAATACATATTGTCTAACCTTATTCTCTCTACACTTGTAGAGCAGGAGGAAACAAACTTGGGTGTTCTCTAAACTTCAGAAGTCAGCTGACCTTTCTACTACTATTTCCCACGCCTTCCAGCAGTGCTTTAAACTTCACCCTTAGTTCATCCATTTCCTACCTCTTTAGTTTGTAAACAAGAAACATTTGCCAAAAATTTTTAAGTTACTCTCAGAAGGGCACATATGAACTAAAAGCCCTTTCCATATCTCCAAAATGCACAACAGTAAAAGACTCGTGTAGAAGTATTTAGATCCGGAGAAGTTTTCTCCTTACATTTATGATAAATATAAACATAATTCTAATTAAAAACAATTTTAAAAGTTTTAAGACTAATAAATGTATTGTGATAATTGTCGTGAAAGAATGATGTTTTCATCTGATGTAAATTCTTCACCTTTTTTAAAAAATTAAATGTTATTGCTCTTCTGTAGGAGGGTGGGTCAAAAAGTAATGTCTCCTTTTTCCACTTAAATAAGTAACTTGTGTGAAAACTTTGAATTTGACGAAATTCCTCCAACCTTCATCTCCAGTCCCCTGCAGTATTAACTTCCTAAGTCAACAGGTGGCAGCACTGCATCCTTTTGCAAAATGGCTGACATCGAAATTCGTATTCGAGAGCGTTCTGAGATTAAACTTTTGACTGTGGAAGGTCAAACGCCAAATCGCATTCACGAAAGGCTAAAAAATGTGTATGGTGATGCAAAGGTGCATGTCAGGCTGTTAGACTGTTAGACGATGTGTTTGTCGCTGTAACGAAGCTGAAGGGCAAACACCATTGGCAGATGAAAAGCGAAGCGGAAGGCCGATGACTGCAGTGACTCCATGCAACATTCAGCGAGTCGATGACATCACTCGTGGTGATCGCCGGGTAACACGTGAATTGTGTCGCATTACCTCCCTCAGTAATGGCAGTGTGATGACGTTTATTCAGCAACTGAGTTACTCAAAAGTTTGTAAACTTTGGGTACCAGGAATTTTAACTACCCAAAACAAAGAAACAAGGAAAACAATAGCCTCCAAACACTTGCAGCGCTTCAATCTGGAGGGGAGGAGTTTCTGAAAAAAAAAAAAACTTACTGGAGACGAAACGTGGGCTCATTTTTGTGAACCTGAATAAAAGAGGCAGTCAATGGAATGGCATCACACAACGTCACCGAAGAAAAAATCAAAACTCAGCGGTCGGCAGGGATAGTTTTGGCGACAGTGTTTTGGGATGTAGATGGTGTGCTCATTATTGATTTTTTGGAGCAGTGATGCACAATAAATTCTGTCCAATAAGTCAGAACTTTCAAAAAGCTGAAAGCACGTCTTCGCCGAGTTCGTCCAACAAAAACTCTGGCGGACGTTCATCTTTTGCACGAAAATGCAAGACCACACACCAGCCGTTACACAATTGCAGAAATTGAGAAACTGGAATGGCAAGTTTTACCTCACCCCCATACAGCCCGGACCTGGCACCATCAGAACTCCATCTGTTCGGGCCACTAAAGTAAGCTCATCGTGGGATTCATTTTGAAGATGAGGAGGGCGTGAAAACGTCCGCGTGTCAATGGCTTAGGAAGCAAGACCGTGTGTTTTACCACACTGGTATACATGCCCTATTTAACAGGTGGACCAAAACTGTAGAAAAAGACGGCGATTATATTGTATAGTGACAAATTAATCGCCAATGTTGTATTTTTCAAGCTATGTAAATTGTATTCAATTTTCTTGGCAATTAAAAGAGAAAAAATAGGAGGCATTGCTTTTTGACCCACCCTTGTATATTTGGGTAAAAGGTGTCCAGATATTTAAGATTACAAAATTAACGGGACAACCTATTATTTGTACAATATTTTGCTCGTTTTCTTTATATTTCCTTTAACACTTACCTGTGATACCATATTTTGCCACCCGTTCTTCAACATAAAATTATTACTAAAACTTATGCTTCTAAATATAGCCACTAAAAAGGATACAGGGATTTAAAAAAATGTCATGGCTCAGGAAGAATTTTAGGTGTTAAAACGAGTATTTTTTGTTCAATTCATTGAATCAAAGTTTTTTCTTAACTTAGAATGTTCCTTTTGACGCTCTGAAAACATCAACCCGATTGCCAATTTCGACTCAATAGTGCTGGATCATCTCAGCCATGATTGTTGCAACAGTAGCTGTGATTTGAGCCATATATGTTACAGATCTCGGAGCGGATTACTGCATGCAGTGCTCCCTATAAAAATGTCTAGAGGTGTTAAGTCAAGGCTTCTAGGAGTTCCCTGAATGCGACCGACCCCACCAATCCACCGATTAGGGAATCTTGAACGCAGATCGTCTCGAACTAGTAGGGAAAACAGTGACGTGACGGCACTCGTTGTGCGTTTCGACTTTTTGGTCACAGGCAGAGTACAGACACATCCAAAATGAGGTCGATAGGTCAGGGGATATGATTTTGTAAAATTGCTGCAACCTTTTCGATGACACTGTACTTGGCGTTAATGCGCATGAGTATTTTCATGCAGTGGTTTTATTATGTGTATCCTTCTATAATTCAGTGACTTAAGACAGCGATACTCTACGGCACAACAACGCGACGCTTGGCCAAAGCTTAACACCCGGCCGCTGCGTCTAGCACCTCTATTCATAACCAACTGGGACATGGTTACCACCATGAGTCACTCCCAGCCTGTAATGTAGTCTTGGTAACCTGCAAAAGCAGACCTAGTAGACAGTAAAATACTTTAATGCCAGTTCGCTATGGAAGCTCTTGAAATTACCGCCCCTTTAATAATCACTAAAGGGCGGGCGCCACCCCGCCACCCTCAGGGGCCTACTTCGGTAGGTACGGGTTTTGCGCATCCGGTGTTCCGAGCCAACAGTCTCCCTCGTGTGGGCTCCTCTTCGTGGTTGAGAGAGACGGTCAACAGACCCACTCACGTGCGTGGAGACCCGTGTCGGTGGAAAACTTTGTCCTGGTGGTTGAGGGATGCGTATCTGAGCACGTACCAGTGTTCTTCTGAATTCGGTGAGGGTGCGCATTTCTAATACACTACTTTGGCTTCTGCTTCGCCTAAACGGGAGGTTAGGGACTAACCCACCCCTAATCAATCGGCTAGGACTAGATATTGTACCGACCTCCAGGGCGAGTGGGAGGGCGAGCTCGCTATATCTCCTGTGTAGCCCTGTCATCCCAGTGGGGTGACCCCCTGTTGGGCTCCGTGGTGGGTGACGAGCACTGGGGGATGTATCCTAATCCATGTAATATGGCAAACTTTAATAACAAAAATCTTAACAAAAGTGGAAAAGAAGTAGTCGAGTCTTGTGGTCCTCGCTACTTATTTATAGAACTGAGGAAGGTCGAAAGTTTAGTACCGTGAACCCGTTCGTTATTCAGAAGGGCTTAGATAGTATTGCTGCTTCTGTGAAGCGATGTACTAGATCTCGCAATGGCACACTCCTGGTCGAAGCAGTTTCTTCGACACAGGCTGCTAAAATCTTGAAAGCAAATATGCTTGCGAGCTATCCGGTGCGCGTTGAATTGAATAGGACTCTGAACTCCTCGCGTGGTGTTGTAAACACCAGCGCATTGGATGGTATGTCCAATGAGGAGATTCTGGAAAACTTGGCGGAACAAAGTGAAACAAGCGTATAGCGAGTTCACCGCAAAGAACGAAGTGAACTAGTGCCCACTCGTACCCTGTTTCTTACCTTTTATCGGGTAGATCTCCCGAAAAGGATTGAGGCAGGGTATGAAGCTATTGAAGTGAGGTAGTATAGACCAAATCCAATGAGGTGTTATAAATGCCAGCGCTTTGGCCACTAAAGTGATTCTTGCAAAGGAGTTGCCACTTGCATTGACTGCGGGGAAGTCAAGCATGACAATGCATGCACTTCACCCGCAAAGTGTGTTAACTGCAGTGGTAATCACTCAGCAAACTCCAGAGATTGTCCTCGTTTTATGGAGGAAAGGGCGATCCAAGAGATCCGGCTAAGAGAGAGGGTGTCCTTCGTGGAAGCCCGGAAACTCTTACGAATTCGTCTTCCTTCTACACCTAGGACCGTTACTTATAGTGTAGTTGCAGCTAAGCCGGTTCCTAGACGTGAAATCGCAACACAAACCAGCAAAATAAACGGGGAAGTAATATCTGAAAGATCAATTACAGCAAGATCACAGCCAAAGCAACAAACACCAGTACGAACAACAGTGAGTGCCCTGACCAAGTCCACTCCTAAGAAGAAGGATTCAGCCAAGTCACCACCGACAGCATCCACTTCAAGAATATGTGAACCGGTAATATACGATGTATCGTCAAGGAAATTTAAGACCTCTTATGACAGAACGGACCTCCTCAAGAAAAAGAGTAAGACCAGTGGAAGGAGAGCTAGCCAGCGAAAAAGTCCGAAAACATCTCCGTGCACAACATCTGAGGACTCATCTGGAGAGGACGCCGATCGGCGACTTTCATCTTGACCGGTCGCTGTTTTCGATCCTGTCGAGAGACTGGATTCGAATTCACCAGTACGTAAGCCGTCCTCTTCCATTGACGATTTGCAGCGGGTGGATCCTGTCCTCACTGCCCAAACGACTGACGAAAATGCAGGGAAAACCTGCTGAAAGCTCTAGCCCTGCCCCAAAGAAACGCAACAAATTGGTTATGGGAAATTATAGCTTTTGTATTGTTTACTGTTATTATTTATATTTTAGTCATTTTGTATTCATATGTTTTTTTTTTAATTATCAGTAATTTATATCTGGCTATTGCCATGACTCAGTTTCTGTAAGGCCGCTGATGACCAAACAGTTGAGCGTCCTTATATCCATATCATCATCATCATCATCATCATCATCATCATCATCATCATCATCATCATCATCATCACTAAAGGGTGGATCACTATGACCGGTTTTCATGAGGTTCACTGACCGTTTATAGTCGCGCTGCTCGAATGGTTACCATGGATTTATCTTTGGTAATAGATACCTCTCAGATAACGGGCCGATTGTGCTCCACGTGGAGTGAACATCTGCCATTTGTGATTCCTACGAATTCCATTGGCTGAAGCGATGTATTCATTGGTGCTTTGCACACGACCGGGAGGTGCATCAGTACCCCTTTCACTCTTACAAGAATAATCAGCGCGTTATCCAAGAAATTTCTATTAACAAAGATAAAGTCATGGTAACTTTTCGAGCAGCGTGACTAGTCTGTTTAGATTGGAATAAAAAGGGTGAGCTCAGATTTAAACGACCGGCGCGTGCCCGCCGCGCTGTGCAGGCTGTGTCAAAAGAAGTTGACGAATGTTATTAGTATTTATTTCGTTATAGAACATAATCGTTTATACATAAATGTGTAGATTGAATACTACAAGTGGGGATTGTCGCACTTAAACGTTCTCCTTCTCTAAAACTGTATCGTGCGAAACTCCCTTCCGCATCGCAAGACGTAATAGGTGCGTACGAATAATACACGACATCGCTGTGTGATACATTTCTTACACCTGTTGATCCGGAGGGCCCGGTTTTTTTTCTTTTTTTTTCCAGCAAACATCACACATTACTGAGAAACCAGTATTTTTTTCTAACACATCCTGGAACGTTCACATTTTTAATAATCTCTCCAGCTTTGATTTCCTTAATTTTACACATATTTCTTTCACTACGTTTGAAGCGTATAAGACGCTCTGTGTTGTTACGCTGTACACGTTTATTCATAGGCATTTTGAGAGTTACACTCGTAACACCAGCACACGCTTTTTCCAAACCGCTCTGTATAACCGCGGCACGCCTGTTGCTTTGCCTTCAGCACCATAACACCTTTGCATTTGCAGTAGCAGACGCCCTCTTAGAGAAGTGAACCCAAAGCTGCTGCCTTAAATATCTTTACGCAGAGCCTGTACCCAGGGTACACGTGCCAAGACAGTATTGTCACCCAATTATCGGAAAGTGCGACCAACTGGCGGCTCGGAGAGGGCCGGGAGGCATTCGGCCACGCCTACCCATTTGTCTTATAGTGCTAACGAAGGGATGGTTCGAAAAACATCACTGGCCGTCTCTTTCCCTCCCCCTGACGTCTAGAACCTTCATGGTGATTCACTGAAACGCGAGACTTCCAGAAACAGCGATATTCCTATAAAAAGGGGCTTCAGTTGGCGAGTCAGCTCAGTTCTTGGCGAGCAGTTGTGAGGAGTGCCGAGGGTGCGGACGGAATGGAAGACGGTGTACGTGTATCAGAGGAGTTGTACGTAACTGTGGGCGTGCAATGGACCTGACAGAGGAACTGGTGAATTGTAAGTGTGTGCGATAAGTAACTCTGTGTAATCGGCAAGTATTCCAACTGTGATTCGGTGGAAATAAAGAACATTTTGAGTTTGTGCAATTGTACTTTTCATTTCATGAGCTCACAAAGTCACAGTATGCTCCACCCAACGGTAACCTGACATCACGCACCGAGTCACGCTAAACCACCTTCTAATAATCACGAACGGAAGGATATGAATTTGCAGATGAGAAACTCTAAGTATTTCTAACGTATATTAAATTATATCCTAAAAATCTCAAATGATATTGACAAAAATTGTGTGATTTAATCATATTAATATGACAAGACTGTCCCTTACGGTTTTTAAGTTATTTACAATGCATAAAAATAAACATGATTTTACAGGCTATTCTCGGAAAACTCAACATATGTCCAAGACAGTTAGGAGAAAAAAAAGGAAAGTGTGATATGGGTGTGACGTATTTTCTGGAAAATTTTCCATTAACATTTTGGGAAGATATGGTACGTAAATCCTATTTACCGGACTCTTAAAACATATCTCAAAGCATGTACTTCTGATGAAATTAGGGTAATGGAATTTTGTGTAGAATACATTTCCACTATTTACTATAGGTAAGTGGCAGAGTTAGTCAAAACTGAAATAGTAGAGAGTTTTTGCCACAGCGTGTTTTTGATACGGTATCGGCTATTGTCATGTGGCTTGTAGCGTATGTTGCTGAGTCAGAGATTTTGCTCAAGTCATTGGATACGATACGTTAATGACAATAGAAAATGGAGCAATTACTTGATATCGCAGCATTAGGTGGCACTGATGAGTTATTGGAAGATATGATAACTCATAACATTAAGAGACAAAGAAATATCCCCCAAGAAGGCGTGGCAATTTGGAGACTATATTTATATGAATTTAAAGATGAAGAATGCCGACTGTACTTTCGTTTTGATCATATGCCTCTACGACGACTAATAGAGGCTTTACACATACCGCCTAGAATTGTAACAAGAACGATATTCTACTAGAGGTAAGTTTGGATAAAGAATTTACATCGTTTGCATGGATATACTGTTTCAGGAGTGGAAGATTTGTGCATATATCTTTGGAGCTTAGCATATCCCAACAGGCTGTCTGGAAACAGTTTTTGGCGTATCTTCTTCACATTTATTAGCAATAGCCAATGCAACGATAAACATAATATATAGAACTAAAGGTCACTTATTAACAAATCTGTCTAACCTAACATGGCTTGACAGAAATAAATTTCAATATTATGCACGTGCTGTATCATTAAAGGAAGTACCTATAAAATATTGTTGGGTATTTTAGGTAGATGGTACAGCGTGAGAAAATGATGCATGTGCTCCTTAATTGTACGGAAGGAAAACTTTTTTTTCAGTTGCAGCTAATATATTTGCAACTATTTCTTTCCATATAGTTGGACCCCCACATGGGCTGGTTGATATTACCTCCAGCATAACTATTAGATCATTAATGGTAAAGTGTAATCATTCTTGGGTCATTTTATAAGAGAAATGGTAAGCGCGAGGCCTCAGGTTATACGCCGAACTATAACGTGTCCAGTTATCGGTTATCTGTTTACGGTAAACGTGCGCATGTGCAGAACATCGCTCACGTGACACTAACGTTTATGACCTGTTTTTTGTTTTGTTTATAATTTATGTCCGCCCCAACGTTAAGTTACATCGGAAGGTGAATGAATTGGGTGAAGAACTGCCAGGAATATGGGAAAAAACTCCGTAATATCAAAGAGTTTTTCTACTTTCCCTTTGAAACCCATTCTAATGAAAAACATTTTATATTCAAAGAAAGATGTGCTATCACGATTTTTCTGTTTTAATTAGAAGCAATAACAGATATATATTCCTTAAGATGTGTTCATAAATGCTTCATTAGTTTTTGTTTCAAACTGCAGACTTAGAGTTAAAAAATTTAGTTTCTATAAATCTATCATGTACTCCCTGGCATTTGCTTATTAAATTTAAGTTGGTTTCAAGTTTTAGAAGAGTAAAACACCTACTAGGGGTAAACACTTAGAACTGCTTTCCGATTGGCTGCCGGTCATCCATTAACTGCACATAGAGACTAAATGTGCCGCGTGCGGTTGTATTATCTTGGACATAAAGTTGCTTTACCGTAAACAATGCACAACAAAAGGACAACAAAGCCATCTATTCATCATGCCCTTAGTTCATCCACGTGTACAGCGTGTTTTGCTATAAATTTTCTCCACGAGGGGTAACTCTTTGTCTATTCTCGATGCCTGCAATACAGGATAACCAAATTTCAAGGATTTATTGGAAGCGGTAAATTGATGCCCAGTGTCTGACGTATTCTGTCTTTCTATATCTATCACTTGGAATATATTCGAAAAGCGATTAATATAGGTATTGCATGTTACCGCTACTTCTCTATACTGACTGTTAGGAGCTCATTACATGTATACTCAATAACGAAAATATTTTATGCAGCAGTATTTCTACTCTGTACCCTTCTATTCTTTGTTACTATAAATAAACCTCTATTGTAATTTTTTGGATTCAATTCAATAAGTAAATGTTATCACAATAATTTTCGCTATGTCGTGGCTTTGGAGTTCCGTTCTTTGCTTGGCCAAGAGAAATAAAAGCCGCCTGTTTGACAAAAATCAACTGTTTTATAATTCTCACTAATATAAAAGGAATATTCCAAAAATTATTAAATTATGACTAACTAAATTATTAGGACTAAGACTGTGAGTGCATAGTATGCGGACAAAGGTGTAAGAAATATCAGATTACAGAATGTCCCAAAAGAACAGTCAATAACTGAATATAGCAAAGGCTAAAGTAATATGCAATGCGTGTTATATAAGACTCATCTTGAGGACACCTTTCTCGTTCATCATCATCATCATCATCATCATCATCATCATCATCATCATCATCATCATCATCATCATCATCATCATCATCATCATCATCATCATCATCATCACGCCCGCCTCAGGAGCGTAGATGGTAGCATGTCTGCCTCAGGTTCCAGAAGTCCCGAGTTCTAATCTCGATCAGGGTGAGTTACCTGTATAAGGTTTTGTCCAGGGTTTTCCCTTATCCTGAAACACGGATGTCGGGTAACTAACCTCTATGGACCCTGGACTCATTTGAGCATCATTTCACCCGTTATTCGCCGTCCGATATGACTTAACGTTGGAGGACCTAAATTAAAAACATCATCACGCCCGCCCCTGGAGCGTAGATGGTAGCATGTCTGCCTCACGTTCAAGAAGTCCCGAGTTCTAATCTCAGTCAGGGTGAGTTACCTGGATAAGGTTTTGTCCAGGGTTTTCCCTTATCCTTAAACACGAATGTCAGGTAGCTCTAAGCTCCAAGGACCCCGGACTCATTTGAGCATCAATTCACCGATTTCATTCATCGTCCGATATGACAACGTTGGAGGACGTAAATTACCTCAAAAAATCATCATATCATTATGAGTATTATTATTATCATCATCATTATCATCATATAACGTAACATTCAGCATAATATATTCGTTTAACCAGATCTACATCTTTTTTGCATGAAACTATTGTCTGTGTCTTACAGTTTACCAGAAAATTAAACTGCTTAAGGGGTTTCGGTCTATTGTGACCCAAGAGAAAATTTGATGATGCATAATTTTGAAACAACTTGGTTTAAATTCCCTTCACTGACTTTTTCTCTCATTAAAATAAATTCCGACAGGAAAAGAACTCTTTTAAAGATTTAGTATGGCCTTCACAGAAATGGTACCTCTCAAGATGTTCGGGTCTCGTTTGACCTGCCCTATTTTAACCTACATTATTACAGCAAATTCAGGCAATCATTATTTTGTCAACAATGGACAACGTATATACAGAGAGAGACAGACATAGAGAATTGAACTCATTGTTGTTTTGAACAACAGAATGTCTATTTCTTTGGAAAGGAGGAAAGGCGGAACGCAGGTCATTTGTTTTGCTGTAGCCAAATCGGCGTCTTAAGGTGATTCAGTTCTATTCAGATAACTATTTTTGTTCCTTACAATTCAATTTCATGTACAAAGCGAGATGACTCAGGCGGTTTCATCTTTGGCCCGCTTTCGGGAGGCGTGGTTCGATTCCCGTGACTGACCTAAGTAATCGATAGGTTGTTTCGGGGGCTTTCCTGGGTCCCTAGGCGAATGCTGGGTAGGTTAATTACATCACCCGAATTTCCTGTTCCTCAACTTCATCTCCTTACTCATTTCACATCATCTCTCATCTGGTGGTCTCTTTCAGGGTACAGTTGTCGGCGTGTGTCTCGGCAGTGCATGGCGGATGATGTACTCTGAGGAAAACTATTTCCTCCTCCGGTGGACCGGTTGCCGGTCTCCGCTCCTCTGCTGGGACCATTTTGGGACAGCCAGGTAGGGGTCTTTTGGGCTCGGCTGCTGGGTTCGTTGACGTTCTGCGTTATGGGAAGATGTTCGTTGTCCTGACTAGTCAGGGGAGGTCTATCTAAGTAAACTGTAGGGACCCTGCCCTCTGTACGGTCGAGATTCCTTGGGTCGCCCACCCTCTGTCTCCTACGCCTGATCCTTCTCTCCGGGGATGCCCCAGTTTGGAGCATAGGAACAATGGTGGCCTACGTACCGAATCCTGTCCATACTGAAATGCTAATCCCAATCCTTGTAATGGTTATTCTCAAGGTAATAGCCTCTTTGCAAGATGAAGAACCGGCAGACATACTAACATTGGCCATTTCTGAAATATTGTAATTTTGTTTATATAAGTATTTTCTCATTGTTTCGCTTTATTATCGACTGAAAAATGTGTAATTGTTCCTTAACTCTACCTCATATCAATAGTAACAAAAACTGACAACAGAAGTTCAGAAATGTGTGTCAAATGTAAAAATTTTACTTGAAAGAAACATCCGACATACACTTATGGCAATTAAGTTAGAACACACTTAGCTTTAATATTCGATTGCTGTATTATTGTACTCTTTTGTTATCCAATTTGGATGATCAATTCATTCACTTTATTTATGATTTCAGTACACACATATGAAAATATACCTACTGTTAGGTATTACTTACAAATAGTAAAAAAAACCGAACATCTTGAGTGCATATGAAGATAAACATCTTAGCAGGATTAAGAAGACCACAGAGACTGTTTCTAGAAAATTCAAGGTATATCGTTCATTTGAAAGCAATATTTATAAACACTCACACAACCAAAACTACTATTACCTATCTATTCATTGATTGATTGATTCATTCATTCATTCACTCACCTATTTACTTATTCATTGGCCTGCTTGCCTGCCTGTCTGCCGTGCGTTCGTTCGCTCATTCGTTCGCTCGTTCATTGATTCATTCGCTCATTTATTTTTTTACTTATTTGTATGTTCATTTATTTATTCACTAATGGAGATAAGCTTGAAAAATCTGAGTATTGTATTTTTGAGTGGAGTATCTTGCAGAGTGTACCTATAGATGAGAAAATAGAATTTGGTGTCACTTAAAATTCACCCTATCGAAATTGGTTGCTTAATAACACTTCTTAGAAGCATAATTGGTACCTCATCGACTCTGTTGTGTAAGTTTTAAAATACATGAAAGGAAAGCGTAGTTGAATATTTGACAAAATTGGTTACTCAAATGTTAATCAGGTTCTTAGTTTTGCTGTATGAGCATGCTTTCACAACAATAAAAATGTTTACACCAGAGGAATTTCAGGACCACCTTTATAAGTTTTTTTTTTTTTTTTTTTTTTTTTTTAGTTCTGGTATTTATTTGAAATATGTACTTAAAATGTACTTTAAGACAATTTTTGGGTTATAGTGAAATTGCAGAAACACTTCCCCATATATATGCTAATTAAACGTGAAACACAGTTATTATTTAAGGCAAGTGTATTAAAACAAGCTTTAAACGCGTTTAATTGTTTAATAAATAATGCAATATATTGAAAGCTATGAAAATTGAACCAGAATTATTATTTTCGTTGATAGTCGAGGTTTGTGTTTCAAAACGTATAATCCAGAAACAGTATAACAAATATATGCCCAAGTTTACAGCCGTAAGTTGAATTGTAAAACCGCAAATACAATTTTGAGAATCTGTCCATTTAAGCAATGTCCTTACTTCTCAGCTGCGACGAAAATAGCTAGAAGAGAGTTAAACCAACACCTCGACTAAAAATAAATTTGCGTAGTAAACGTGAGAAAGCGATACAGACTGGTGGCGAAGTTTTATAATGAGTTCATTACTTAGTTGCAGGAGGGCAAACCCTCTTCCCGCCTTCCTTAATTACACTGACAGTTCTGTCACGTCATTTCATCGCTTAAGACGAGGGCCATTTCCTCCTCACAGAGAGGCTAAACGGATTTCAGGTAGGATGTAGCTAAATGGACTAACATAAAGTGCCTTTTATTTTATTAATGCAGAAAATTGACGAACAAAATGCGATATAAAGATGGAAACTTCTGCTTTAGACAGTAATGCAATCACTTGGAATTAATAGAGGTTTAAATTTATCAGCAGTAAGCGTTATGAGATTTTAGTGCAGAGTTTAATTATTTATCCATTTTTAAACTTTTATTTCCTATCGGAATTTATAATCTTTGGTAAAGCACTTAAATTTGTACGATAATTGAAAATCGTTCACTGATTAGTTGGTTAGCACACTCTTTCGACATTTCTACTTCACTTATATTGTTAAAGCACCAATAACTGAAAAACATAACATAGAGAGCATATTTTTGCTTTTGTTTTGATTCAGATTTTTGTTGTTGTAATTTACGTCCTTTAACGTTTTAAAACATATGGAACAATGAATGGAATGGGTGAAATGGTGCTCAACAGTGCACAGAGTCCATAGAGCTTAGAGTTACCTGATATTCGTCTTTTAGGATAAGGAAATCTCCGGAAAAAGCGTTATCCAGGTAACCCATCCTGACCGAGATTCGAACTTGAAACGCCTTGAGCGCTACCGTGGCGTGCTTTGGAATTTTTATCGCAGTTATTGGAATAACCGAGTAAATACAAGCATGTAATATACCAACTAAATTTTAATATTCTGCTCAGTGCATCACTTAAGTTTCTTTTATATTTTAAAATGAACATACATTTTTAAAGTATTGCAATATGCCATACAAACATTCCATTATCATAGAAACTAAGTTACCATATGTGATAAAATTAATAACTCTTATTAACATTTGAAATTTAAAGCACCTTTCAAAAATATTCTGTATTAAATTAGATTCATATATAGGTTATACTGTGGATGGGATACCTCGCACTGCAACGGTCTCTAAGGGAAGCGGTGAAGGGATGAAGGGTGGGAATTACAGGAGGCTATAGGCCACAGAGACTCGCGGAAATATGTTTTCAAATTCGACGATCCGTCCCACCCTGGAGCGGCCTATGGAGTACGATGAACGACCCGTTAACCAAACCGCTCCCTATGTGTCCAAGCAGAACGCTCTTTCCTTTGGGTAACCATCGTGACATGCAAAGGAAATAGTGGCCTGTTGACGGAAATCAAATTCGGAAGCCTCCAGAACAGAGCTCCTCGCATTTCTGCAGAATCATTTTCTTAAAGTTGTATATTGAAAAGACCAGAACCTTTCTACTTACAATCAAAGGTCTGGCCATAAGTTGTATAACTTCTTCCTGAACAGCTACAATGCATCGAGGAATATTAGGGAAAGACAAAAGAATGAATTAAAAGATCTTACTTTCAAATGCCATGAATAAATAGGCATTACTAGGAAAGTAGTGAAACACCGAGCCTCATTTTTGTATAAAACAGGCCAAAGTAAAAATAACTGATCTTTCAGAAGGCATATCAGTGAACAATATGGCTCCACGAGAAAAAAAAAAAAATTACATCGACTAGTAATTAGTAACCGTGTGATCATGTTTTACTAGCAAACTTCTATGCAACATAGCTTAATTGAGAAACATATTACTTTCTAATATTAGATAAGTGCCTCAGGTTTTGTTATTTGAAGACATTTTAGAAAGATCCTGAAAATGTTTACTTAAGCTACATTATAATCTAATTTGTTTTCCAATATTCGAAAGCAGTTATTGAAACCACATGGCACAATTTGATGCGGATAACATATTAATAAAATCGTTGGAAGTGTTATTTAAAATTGAAAATAATGAAAAATTAGAAACGTAAGATTTCTTTGCTTTGAATTAAAGCCTTTAAAGTTTTCTCCTAAGGAAACGTAGACATTTTGGAGTTATAATCTTCTCACAGACTCGCACAAGCTCACTCAAACTCTCTCCTTCTAAATCTTAATCTCTCTCTCTCTCTCTCTCTCTCTCTCTCTCTCTCTCTCTCTCTCTCTCTCTCTCTCTCTCTCTCTCTCTCTCTCTCTCTCTCTCTCTCTCTCTCTCTCTCTCTCTCTCTCTCTCTCTCTCTCTCTCTCTCTCTCTCTCTCTCTCTCTCTCTCTCTCCCTCATTCTAGGACTAGCTCCATATTCGAAGGATTTTGAAGTAACGTAAGATTTCTTTGCATTGAATTAAATATTTTAAATTCTTCTCCTAAGGAAACGTAGACCTTTTGGAGTTCTAATCTTCTCACAGACTCTTACAAGCTCACTGAAACTCTCTCCTCCTAAATCTTAATCTCTCTCTCCCTCTCCCTCATTCTAGGACTAGCTCCCTATTCGAAGGGTTTTGAAGTAACGTAAGATTTCTTTGCATTTAATTAAATATTTTAAATTCTTCTCCTAAGGAAACGTAGACCTTTTGGAGTTATAAACTTCTCACAGACTCGCACAAGCTCACTCAAACTCTCTCCTCCTCAAACTTTATCTCTCTCTCTCTCTTGCTCTCTGTCTCCCTCATTCTAGGACTAGTTGCCTATTCGAAGGATTTTGAGGTTCGAGTAGAACATTTACTCTGCACAATTAAGCCTCATAGACAATCAAAATATAAATTAAATACTCTTAGTCCTATTTGTAACCCACCCAAAACTCCCTAATGAAATTTTATCGCAAAGCCGTTTTGTACAGATACTTCTGTGTGTATTTGTGTGGGTGCATTTTTATTATCCATCAAAAATCCTGAAAAATACGTTTTTTATAGCTTTAGCCTGTTAAAAATATTGTACTTTGAATATTTTTAATATCTCTTACTATGAATAAACATTTGAGTTCTTTGCTTGATTATTAAATCATTCCTAGGTACAATTATATCGCTGAGCAATGATAGGTGACTACAGATTTAAGTTATATTAAAACATTTCTCCTTTATATACAGGAGAGCAAATAGTTGGGTGTCTGCATTGACTTCATATTGGTTTCACAGAAGATGAATTTTCATTAGAACAGAAATAGTATTTGAATGTAGTCTTAGCCACATATAGTGCTCTATCCCTCTTAACATTTTCTTTCCTCTAATTTTAAATAGCTCAATTTACAAATAACACATTTCGCGAGGGACTTCGAATAAGTAGTAGTGTCAATGTTCTGCAACAAAAGACAGGATAATATGTATAAAAGATGAAGAGAAAATTGTAGATGAAGCAAAAAGGGAAGTCAGATATTCTCTTTTATACCATATTTATTCTTAGTTTTTATATCCTTTCCCAGTCCTTTGAAGCTTTCTTATTTATTTAGTATGTAAGTGCATATATAAGAGAAGAGTTGAGAACAAGACAATATGAAATATTTGTCTTTCTGTGGAAACTTGAAATTGTTCCCTTGTTCAAACACGGAGTAGGAGACCTGCCTACTGTTGACAGACACAGTGATTATATGCAACCTCACGTCCCAGAACAAGGCAATCTGAAAATTACGAACAGGTCATGCTCTTTAAAAGTGTGCTACTTTATGTAGGTCGTATTAAATCGTTATGCCTTTAGAATCAAAGCAGTATATCTCATTAATAATTGTTTCCAAATATTGAAATGTGCTTATTGTTTAAAAAGAACCGCTTTGACAAACATAATGAGATGTATTCACATACTTCTCCACTACTTGTTTACATTTTCTATTTATTCAAGAGCTATTATTCTGTCTGCATTATGTTAACTCGCAAAAGATTTCATTTCGCGTTAACTCATTTAGCTGTAGCACTCATTAGGTGAACTGTTTATATGACCAGGAGAAGCGAAAAGCCTCTTTAGGATTTAAAATTAATACATAAGGGAAATGGTGGACTCCAAAACTATGTAAATTATATGATTTAAAAGGATTAAAATAAATATAAATAATGCGTTAATCATGCTACTCTTTGTGGATGATATGATGTTAATTCAATACAGAGCATAAGCTGCAAATAAGTGTGTGCAAACTACAAAAACAAATCAAAGCTTATGGTTTAAGTGTATCCGTAAAAAATCTAAGGAACACAAGTAAAACGATCTGAGATAGTGTTAAATAATTGTGTTAGAACAGGTAGGAGTATTTAATTACTTGGTCTGCAATGTAACCTATAAAACTGACAATGAAAAAATAAGTAGTAGATTAAGCAAGTTTCAATACATTTGTGGAGTAATAATTCGTACTTTGAAAAGAAAAACCCGAGAAGATACAAACATAAAATGTTATAAGACAATGGCTGTTCTAGTTTTACTATATGGCTCGAAGACATGGACACTTAAAAAGAAAGATTGGAGCCAAATACAAGCGGAAGAAATGAAGTATGTCCGATCAGTAAAAGGATGCACCAGGCAAGATCGTATTAGACAGGAAGACATAAAGAAAGAATTAGATATATTCTCATTGCAAGAAAAAATATAAACAAATAAAGAAAAAATGGAAAAGACATTTACAATGAATGTATAACTCTTGCATTGTATTACAGTCTTACATATACAAAGCTTTGGGAGTAGAACAACAGGAAGTGCACTAAAACGATGGGAAGAATTATGAGGACGGAAAAGGAGAACTCTCCTAAATCATGAAGAGGTGGTGGCGGCGGTGGAGGTGATAAAGGGGTTAATGCTTTCTTTGTAGTAAAATTTTCATCCCTTAAGATTTACTAATTGTACAAGTCATTCAGAAAGGAAAGGTCTTCACGGGCTATCCTAAGAAGTTCATGATATATACCAGGTGAATCAGCTGCCTCTATTTATTCTAATCTATGCAGCCCGAAGTTTATAGTCTAATGTAAAAACGTTAACCCTTTTAGTCAAAAGCCTTTATTGCTTACCTGCCCTTCTATGGGGTAGTATACACAGCCAGCACTAATACTTGCGGCCCTAATGAGAACCGCTTAGATAGTTTATGCATATAATTCTAACAAGGTGATAAATGAATGCTTTCCCAAAGAGCAACGTAGCATATGTGACAGCTGGCCGAGATTGTTTGGTGCTGGAATATGGTGTTGGAGGGGCTAGATTTGAAGTGATACCACATTGTTTTGCTTTTATTTTCCTTTGTTATAGTCTTTATAGTCTGTATTTTACTTACTAATTTGTTTACTGTTGCTATTGGTTCTATTGTGAAAACTCCTTGTGGTTTACCGGAAAAATACCAGTCAGCTGGAGAATTTAATGCCATGCTGGCATGTTGGCCATGAGCGCAGTAGTCAATAGAAACCGGACGGAGACCAGAAAATCTATGGTCCAAATCTCAGCTATGGTATTGAATTTTTCAGTTTGACTCTACCTTTCCATACTTTGGCGTCTAAGATGCACTTAACCCTTCATTTCAGTAAGTAGAGTTTTGAGACAGATGCCTTTCCATCCAATGTATGCACCCACGTATCTAAAATGGGGTATTTATCATCCATCAAGCTCTTAGTTTATACTCGCGAAACCTGCTTCATCAGTTTTGTTCTCTATTTTAATTAACTGGTCCGTGGCATAACCAAAGTTTAACTCGGACAAAGCTGTATATATCACTAAGGAATTCTCAAACTTTCTTCTAATACTCCACTTATTTCCTTTACCGATCATCCAAAAACCTTTCTTGAACTTCATAAGGGAGCTTCAACATGTTCAAGTGTCATATACCATATGAGGAATTACAACCTCTATTGTAAGCAAAAGCTTCTGTAATTGTCAGCTCTACGTTAGTTCTGGGACCTGGATTTATGTCACTTATTCCAAGGGAAAATGACGCCTATGTTTTGTATTTTGAGGTGTGAAAAGCTTATCTGAACATGTTCTTTAAGTTGCCACGTGGTGAAACACTACACTGTCGCTTTGCTCTCCATTTGGAGGACAACTGCTCATCAGCATCCACGGGGCATCTGTCTCTAAGTACTTATTCTAACGAGAGCAGTTTACAAATGGCTCAGGCAAGCGAGTGAAGCATAGAAATGGTTTACATATCACTTGTCCCTTTGGTAATGGAGCAGTAGCACTAGCTGTCGGCTGAGATAACTTCAGAATAAATCACAAGAACGCTTGTGAAAACATAGCGTGCAGGAAATTCAAATTAGCATTTCGGAGAAACTATCGGACACTAATTGAACTTGTGAACATCCGCACAAATTAAAATATGAATTCTGTGCTCGGTTGTGCTTTTTGTTGTTAAACACAGTAATAAAGTCTTGAGTGTACAGAATAAATAAAGCTCTATGTAGCATTGACACAGTAAACACGACCTATTATGGCTTTCTACCATTATTACTCGAGTGTCGATTATCCTAATTTATTTGTATTCAGAAAGTGGCTCAGAGCAGAGCTGTAAGAAATGCGCAGATTTTATATGTGCACACTGCGGGTGTGCACGCTGTTTATTTTTAAAATGTAACTACACGTGAATACATAAAGTAAAACCAGAAAAAAGAGGTGCTAGGCGAAAACATGCTAAAACAACGTGACGAACCGAGAGACCTATATTCTTTGCGTTTATAAACTTATCTGTATATTCATAAAATTAAAAGGACGTACCTAACGTTAACATTTAACACAATGAAACCGTATTAAGAATTTTCGTCATATGTTGAGGTGTCCATTCTGTAAATGAAAAGAAAGAAGAACTATTTTCAGACGTAGCCCTTATCCTTGGGAAAAATAGCACACATACAAGTATTAAATAAAACCGAACTAATATTATTCAATCTATCAGTTGTTCGTTATTCTTGTGACTGTTCTACAAAATTTTCCTATAAAATAGTTTTCCCTTTCTATTCAACTTAATGCTAATCGAGGCAGATGCCTTCAGAACCACCTTCACCCATTCCCTTGAAGACAACAGGAGGGGTCGTTCAATACCTGTTCTATTGGATATTCAGGGAAAAATAAATAGTGAATTAACACGTTAAAGAAGGCAAGAGTAACTATTGCCTAATTTAAGCCAAAGCTATGAATAACTCAGGAATGACTGATGCAGAAAGATGTCTTGCAGGTAAAATGTTCGTTTAACAAGATCTCATTGCAGGTGTAATACGTTTTTGTTTACTCTTATAACTTAACAGTTTGAAATCACACGTCATACAGAATAAACATGACTTCATAGGTAATTCATATAACATTCAAGATATAGATTCATCATGGAAAATATCTTTATACAGAATTATGAAAATGATTAGATTAAAGTATATTCGTATTTGCGGTAAAATGATGTCAACTTCTGCATTTCAACATACGAGGGCTGTTCAATAAAGAGTGATCATAACTGTTTTAAGCAAAAGTGGTTGCTTGTGTGGGAAAGTTATGGCATCTCATTCTTTGATATTCATAGACATTCATATTGTCAAAAGAAAAAAAAATTATCATTCTTTATAAAACAGCCCTCGTAGCTACAAATTTTAACAAATTATGATCCTATATGAAACACATCGGGCACGTATTAGTTATTTTAAATGTTTATGTTCCTTAAATAACATACATTAGTAACCTCCCTAGATGAAAAGTCAGTTTTGGAAACAATGGCTTAAAATATCTAAATAGAAAATTCGGCACCTTATACAGGAAGATATGTTCAATATGAAATATAAAAATCTTTGTTCGAGTTTTCGAGTCACACAGTGTTGCAACAATTACGGCATAAAAATATCGGATGCTGTAACGTAAATAAATATGCAGCTAGTCGCCCAGGAAAACCTCCTAAGCATTATCGCCAGATAATCAGAACTTTCTGGATGTTTCATCTTGTGTAATGTGAAGCACCTTTGTGGAAACCGTAAGGAATGAGCTCTCAGTAAAGGAGCAGTCTTTTGGTGTTTTCAGGTGGTCTCGTGGTGTGTCTTTAGGCAGGAACAAATGAAAGTGCCTTACAGTCAGCAAGAACTTCTCACTGAGGACACTACAATCACGGTGTGCCCTAGAAGGTACGTCAGCTAAACGGAGTTCCAGGTCGCCATCGAGAGTCCGCGCCAGCCGGATCTGCCTGAGTACCCCTGGAAGGGCCACTGGCCGACCACATTGCTTCCTCTCTGTCCAGCACAGTAGCATAGCCTACTGATGACTTAGCTTTCTCTTGATACCTGGAAAGCCCGGATGGGGGGAATGAAATTAAAGGAAATGAAATAGGGTGTGTGGATCTGAGGTAAACAAAATTATCAACTTCCGTATTAGTGAACTGGGAAAATCCCGAAAAAACCCAAGGTCGGGAAGGTAGGCCGCGGGGATCTGCTGAATGTAGGCCATAAATGCTACCACATGAGTTACTTCCACCGTGTCTCGCGATATGGGTTAAGGTTACGGAACAAGTTTTTTGTCTGTTACCACGAAATGCACCGTTCTCAATGCAAGTTTGTGATGGAGAAAAGCCTGCATCGTGCCTGTTTTAATGCGACTCAAAAATGAGAAGTGAATGTAAAAAGCTAAATGATATTGAATAATTAGCTAGTTAACCGAAGAAAACTTTGTGACCTGACAGCTGAAAATTGTATAAAGTCACAATTGGAATTGAAGATTTATCATAATTATATCCTTCGGCAGATATATTCCGCTTAGGATGAAATGTTTCGTTCCGTCCAGCAGCAGTAAATTGAAAAGTTGACTCAGTGGATTTGTTCTTCCTTTTCATATAGACTAATTTTCATTTGTCAAAGTTTATTTAAGTACTTCGTCGCACTGGAGTTTGAATAACTTGGGGCTACAATGTGGAGTAGTAAATATTCAAACCGTATGTAAAATGGATAGCACATATGCAAAATAATGTATAGTGCGACCCATATAAACCTGAACCATTTCAATAGCTCATAACTTCTGAACTAATAATAGGACACTCGTGCAACATTGGGAGAATATAATACACAATTGTGGGATTACATTATACTATTTACATCTCAGACAAAATGTTGGAAGTGTCCTCCACCAGCATCTATGTGTCGTTGGTCCCATTTTCTTTGATACGACTGTAGACACTGAAGTTTATATGGGTATCTTCAATACATTTATGGAGCAGCTGGATGATATCGAATTGAGAGAAGGTTATTTCGAGCAAGATGGAGCAACGTGCCACACATCTAATGACACCATGGAACTTGTAACCAGTTTCTTTTATGATGGAACAATCTCAAAGTGTCTGTGTCCCCCCAGATACCCTGACCTAACCGCACTGGATTTTTTCCTGTGCGAGTATCTAAAAATAGAGTGTACAATAATAGGCCATGGACGATTAATGTTCCCAAGCAATTCATTGGAACCGAAAAAAGTAACATTGCTGAGGATACTCTCCGTAAAACTTCAGAGAATATGGTGAGACGTGTGCAAACATGTATAGATGCTGGTGGAGGACACTCCCATCATTTTCTCTGAGATGTAAATAACGTAATTTAACCTTCCTATTGCATACTATATTCTCCCAAAGTTGCACGTGTGTCCTGTTACATAAAGTGATATCTCCAGAATTGATTTGGTTCCACTTCCAAGCCTTTACCACATGGTTCCTGGAAGGACAGATATTGTACACACATGTAACCTCTGTCAATCTCTCCTTGCCTAATATTAGTCTATATCTATTAATCTGAAGCAGCGCATGTGCATCCAAAATGTAACAAAGTTTTCCATTTCATGACAGCGTTAACCTTGTGGGTAGTCTCTCTTGAACAAGCGTGTGAGTGTTCAAGCAGATGTTGCTTGACGTTACAATATTTGATATTGAGAGGAAACGCTCTACATGTTTTACCTCATATGACGATGTAACTTTGTTTAACTTCTCATATACTTGTCTAATACAACTTTCCTATATTACGTCCAGCTAGCTAATTTAACTCATTCACGGTCAATTAAAATCCTCGCCATGTAAATAATAGTTGTACCATGTGAGCGACACACGAAACTGAACTTACGGAGATTGGTGTTGTAGAGTGAATTAAAAAGGCGCATTACGGGTTTTTACTATTTTCGGGCTGACCTGAAGTTACTGATTACTTTATGACTGAAACATATTAACCTAAGTGTCTTAAAGATTCCGATAGAACTGTTCAACAGATTTTCGACAAGTATCCACCTAAGATAAATGTGTGAAATACAATAATGTTAAACAAAAATAAGGTTTTATGGTTTGGTTAACTGATGTATATTCTCCCTTATACGGCATACTAAGTCTGAATATCGTGTCTTGATGTAAACCTTTTAAGAAATTTATTATATGGATTTATATGGATGGGATATCCCTGATTTTTCATTGTGTACCATAACCCTTGTCTGTCCATTCTGACAAAACCTTTCTCTAGATCTATAAATGCTAAAAATTTAGTTAGAATATATTCCCTAATTTTATCAACTAACTGCTTAATTATGAAAGTATTTCCCGCGCAGTGTCTTCCTTTTTAAATCCATTTTTTTCTTCTTTCAATGGAGCTTCTGTAATTGGTTTCATTCCATTATTCAAGATTGTTGCATATTTTTTCTTTGAACCCAAAATTCGATATCTAGATTTTGCGGAAAATAAACCTTTTTAGACCTATGGAGAAAACGTTCATCAGTAGCCTATGTGTTAACAGAGGAGTAAAACCGTTGATGTGGGATAAATACCACAGTAAGATAATTCACAATTGTGTAAGTCATAAAACGAGCATGTTTAAGAAAACCCCACTTTTCTAGATAACTTCTTACATGGAGTTTCAAAATAGTATATTTCATAATGATATGAACTAAGATGACATACGTATCTCGGATATTTACTTTTGACATAAAATGTATTCCTTGAACATTCAGGAAGTATTATATGAAGTTTGCTTCATTAGGAATAAATGATATAATTTGTTATAATTTATGTGCACAAAATGTAAACAAGATCTGCCATATCTCTTTACAACACAGTATTCGCTTGAAACACAGCTTTGTGGTATCAGCCATTTGCGATATATCCATTTTTAAATTATTGGAACACAGAAGAGCTTATATATAGATCCAGTCCCTTGCCCGCCTCAGTAGCGTAGACGGCAGCGTATCTGCCTTAAGTTCAAGAGGTTCCGAGTCCGCATCTCGGTCAGGTTTACCAGAATAAGGCTTTTTTCCATATTTTTCCCTTATCCTTAAAGACGAATGTCGGGTAGCTCTAAGCTCCATGGACCCTGGACACATTTGAGCATCATTTCACCCATTTCATCACCGTCCGATATGACTTAACGTTGGATCATAATAATCATACTCATAATAATAGTAACCACCATAATGATGATCATCATCATAATTCACAGCATTGAGTGGAATATAATAGGTAAATAGTAGGTCAAAAATGAGCAACTGTGATGATGAAATTAGAGAGGTGCGTACTTCATTTCAAAAGCGAGTAATGATAAAAACACTAGCAGGGCATTGCGACCTCAACTAGATACTTTTCTGCTGTGAACAAATGATAAAGGTGACTTTTATATTTCCGGCGAGAAACCCTTTTCCATCCCTCAATCAGATAAATGCTCTGAAGGAATCTGCATCGGAGAGACCGGGTCAAGACGCTGGAACCCAGGGCGGCGTCCTTTCTTGGTGACAGTTGGGAATTTTCCGATACCACGAAAGCTGCTGTGTGACGTGAAAGGCCCCTACATACGACTCCGTACACTACATTTCTCTGCAGTTATGCGCAACTTTTTGTTTATTTTATTAGCTTCACCACTGTTCAAATAAAGTGAACGTACACTGTCATGGCGACCATTTATAAGAGCAAGTTTAACTTCTACTTAGAAATATCCGAATTTATATTCACTCAACGTCGTTTAAGTTGTTATATCTTTTACAGCATATTGTTAACGCAATTGTTTACTTTCTCTATTGCGATGTAAGTAGGAAATGTTTGTAATGCATAAAAATGTCGAGATATCACCTAAGCATACTTTGAGTGCCCTTTAACTTCATCCAATACTATTTTAGGAATTAATCCTTTGAGTAATGCTCTATACAGGCCCATACAATGACAAAAACGTATCAAAAACTATTTTTTTAATTTAATATGTTTGAGGGTGCAATTTGAACAGCTTCAAGAAAATATTTCCCGGTAAGACTGCGCTTTGCATGCGATGTGTTTTCGGTTTGCAGCTTAGTTGGTGGCCTACAATCCCAAGGTCGGCGATTCCTGTCCAAACTATTTGTTTTTAAACTAGCAAGTGATCAGTGTTTTTTAATAACGTGCAGGGAGGAGACAGTTTCGCGAATTGCGTGCTAAGGTCTTCTACGGAGTTCTCAAGTTGCGTGCCAAGTAAGGAAAATCTTCCAAACACTTTAGGTGATTTTAATGTCATATTATTATAAAAAGCGATGAATCTATACGTTACGAAATCAACTTCACTGGTCACCGCTCAGCTCACAAATGAACTGCAACATTAACAGCCCTAATGTAGGCAGAACGTTTTCGAAGAGACGACTTTTCAATCCTGCTGTCAATCAAATTTACCTAACTATGCCAACTACATATAAAATCTTTTAGACTTTTGGATGACTTGCAAATATCAACATTAACGTTTAGTCTGCTGACAGTGAAGTAATCCAAAGTTAGAAATATGTGATATATACAACTAGTACCTGCCTCTCGACAGCGTTTATTGTTATCTACTGCTTGCTCACTTATGTTTAGAACAGCAATTTAACTGATCTAAGTCAGTTTAAAGAAATATTATGACAAATGATTTCTAATGGTGGTAAACTATCATACACGTTATATTGATGGTGAACAATGACAAAGTATAAGATAAAAGAGTGACTCACGACCATTTTAGTCTATTTTAAGTCTTAAAGACTGAGGGAAGAAAGTCCAAATTTCGAAAACTTCCTCTAAGTAATCAGTGCTTAACTTGCACGTTTCGAAGCCTCAAATTAAGAAGCTGCTGTTTAAAAGGAATATCGGGAGGTAACGTGTTGAAGCTGCTACTGTTCGCGACCGTCTATTATTTTGATTGTTTTAATACTTTCTGACGGATTACCAAACCTTCACTAGTAAGCCAACATATTTATTGATACTTTCTAAATATACAAAGCTTTTCGATGGTCTGCCGAAATAAGCACTGCCTCCAGTTTTTTCGGTAACTCTCACACAAGGATTATCATAGATTAAGTGGTATTTAAGGGTTACGGAAAGTTCAGCCTCAGTTACACCCATCACACTACAAGCCCCACATTCCATTATTCAGTGGATAAGTTTGACAAGTGCAGTCTCATACATGGCACACTTCGGCAACTCCTGAGCCTGCCAGCATTTTGTTTATTCCCTAGGTTGATTGCAAAATTCCAGTCTTTGTCCAATTAATGCTGTGCTTGTTCTGTGTCTGCCATGAAAGACCGAATACATAGAAGGGGAACCTCTGGGTTCAATACGTTTAGTGTTTGAAGACCACGCTAATATTATTAAGTTACTAGTACTTCAGATATGCTGAAATGTCAGTTGTTCCCCTAGGAAATCGTAAAATTCTTTGCCTCGTCTTATATACAAAATTTTTCCTGCTATTTGTCTTTAAATCAGAACCTATTCAAGAAAATAGCCATGTGAGTTACGTTTAATACATATGTTCAAAGTAATTTCACGGTTCAGGGTTTCTTGGTAGTAGCCATGAGATTCTGGTAAGAATTCAGGCTAATATTAAACCAGCCAATATTTTTACAAATGTAAGAAATTGTCAACTCACTCATATTGTAAATGAAATTACATTTGTTTAAATATAAGTAACAAAAATGCAAATTTAGCTCAAATTTGTGTTTGCTTTCAATCTACTATAACATTTTAGGAAATAATGATAAGTTTAACAAATTTTCTGCATAAATTGTCCACTTTTATTCATAGTAGCAAAGTTCATTTTAAAATATGGAGTTTATTCTTAAAAAAACTGTTGACAATCAAGTGGCTGGGACAATATGCATTAAATAAAATGTAGCATGACTTATTTACCCCTGAAATTAAGTAAGATTCTCCGCAAACCTTCACTTCCTGAAAACGTGTTACTTAACATTACAAACAACTGGGAAATTATCTCATTTCATCTCGGCAATCGTTAAAATGTGGCTTAAGCCGTAAATACTGAAACAATAATCTGAATTATTTGTGTCATTACTACTTCACCTGGAAATGTAATTAAAGATTCATTTGAAATTATAATAAACTCTCTTGATCTATAGTAATGATAATTGTGGACATACATCCACTAAAAGCCAAAACATTATAATTTCCAAAACTTGCAGAAATTGGCATTGCTTATCTATGTCCATTACATGGACTCGATTTTGCCACATTAAACAAACGTTCATTAAAATTATATAGCAAAGACTACTAAACTCAAATTAAAAAGCTAGATATTCCTCACTGAAATAAGCAACGTAAATTGGGTCAGAACGTTTTCTTACAGTAGACGAAGAACTGCCCAACACACACTTACGTGCTAAAGGTTTTGGCTTCCTGTATCGAATTTCTTTATTGAACTTTGGAAGCACTTCATTATTTGTATTCCATAGCAGCCTCGGATAAGTTAGTCCCTTATTTTGTTAAAGCCTGACACATATTTTTTGACCTATAAATAAAGGCCAGAGCTGGTGGCAAAATGGAAAGAGTAAGAAGCACTTCAACAGAATGGCTGGAAAGCATGCTTCGCAAACTATGGCCCACGCCAGTCGTTTTCATACTGAAGTTATAACCTATGAACAGAGCTGGATTTCAAGCTCCGGAGGGAAGGGAACGAGGAGAGTGACATAGTGCGGTGCTAGAAGCAGGTGAGGATTGAGGGTTGGACGTACATATTATACAGTACGATTCATATCAACCTGAACCCCTTCAATAAGACATAACATCTGAACCAATAATAGGGCACACGAGCAACTCTGGGAGAATGTAATTCATAATTAGCAGATTACATTACACTATTTATCTCTCAGAGAAAATGTTGGAAATGTCCTCCATCAGCACCTATACACGTTTGCACACGACTCACCATATTCTCTGAAGTTTTACGGAGAGTTTCTTCGCCAATTTTACTTATTGCGATTCGAATGGATTCTCTGAGAACATCAATTGTTTGTTGTTATTCTTGTACACTATTTCTAAATACCCCCACAAGAAAAAATCCGATGAAGTTGGGTCAGGGGATCTGGGGGGCCATAGATCTTTTGAGGTTATTCGATTATCAAAAACTGGTTACACGTTCCACGGTGTCATTAGATGTATGACATGTTGCCATCTTTCTGGAAATAACATTCTCTTAATTCGATATCATCCATCTGCTACAGAAATGTACAAAATATACCCATATAAACTTCAGTGCCTATAGTCGTATCAAACAAAATGGAACATATAAGACTGTCAACTGTTAATTGTCAGTGCCGTCATTTCTCCCAGAGCCACTGAAATCATTAAAATATATTTCTACATTCTACGAGCTTTCAAAGGGAAATTATGGAAAATTGAAATGGTTCGGGTCTATATGGATCGCACTATACCAGGCAGTTTAGTATTTCTTACCAACATAAAAAACTGAGCATTATATGGGAACGATTGCATGTAACTGACAGTCCTACTCAACTAGGAGCTATGTACGGGCCTTAGAACACCTCTCGGAGGAATATCTATGTGTTCATGCATGGTAGTACATAATTGCAATATTTATGACGTCACGTGCTACATATACCGTTAGGTTATTTCTAACATAGCTATTCTGAGATTTATTACGAATTCGTACATCTGGGCATAAGTGAAATACTGCCCTCCTGAAACAGGAAGTTTTGAAATCATAGCCACTTTGTTTCGCAGTCTGAATGCTGCTTATAGTAGAAGCAGTAATGTGGAAACGTCGGTGATTTATTACCCATAAATTTTCCTTTCCTATCACCAATGGTTTGCCTCGAAAATCGAGACACCTTAATTAAGGCTATGGATTAGTAGGTGACGTGGCGAGGCTTGTTGAGATGAGCACTTGACAGCGAATCCCGACTTGGCAATTTATGTGCCCGCCGATCGAGATAAACGCAATTGGTAATTAAATTCATTTTAGGGAAATTTAAGACCTGAAAGACTTTATTATACAATGGCATGTGTTTTGATATACAGGCATTTGTGATTTACGTTCTTTCATATTAAAAGTCAACTAACCTCTCGGCCAATGAAGCCACAGTAGTAACTAAACTGAAACCTCAACAGCTTATGGGTAAAGTATAGCTTCGATTTTGAATGAGTGGCTCGTATTTAACTTTAGAGTGGACAGATAGAAAGTTAAAAATCACATAGAGAGAGAGGGAGGACGGAAGAGGGAGGGAAAGAGATACAGTCAAAACATTGTGTGTGTTTGCATTATATCTAAACCGCATTCAAAAACACTATTTGTTATCTCTATTATTTACATCAAAGTAAATTATAATGTAAGTTATCCTTTACATCATTAGAGTTACTGCTCAAATGCAGCACAAAATAAGGTCAAATATCATGCTTATCATCAATTGATATCATTATATTATAGAATGAATTCACTTTGCGGTAATGTTTGAGGTTCCGTTCGATTTAAATCATTTGTACACGCTTACCTTCCCATACCTTTTGTGATTTTAACTAGTTGGTGCTTCTGTGTTCTGTTTGTGCCCGACAGATGACGCGGATGTTTCCTTAATGTAAGGTTATCTCCCGTAGTCCTTATGGGCCTCCCTGAGTAGCTCTACCAGAGGGACAGGTTACGGTATGTCGTGCATCTCAGCTCTTTAACCTATTTTTTTTAATTCATTACTTTTCTTGCTGTTGGCTCCTGTGTTTATAGATATCACGATTTCACAGAGGTATGTTAATAAGAATTCACTTCAGTGTATTATATAATCTGTTTCTTCACCTAATGGCTTTATGACAAACGCATTACATAATTTATTACCTGATGTTTGTGACACGCTTGAACGGCTTGTCAGTAGAGGCAATCCATTTTGCTCCCACGCGTTCACACTGGTTCGTACTTCAGTGTTTGTGGTTATTTTACAAATCGTTCGAATATTGCACATAAAGTTAAGCAATTAATCTTCTGGATGTACAAGCTTGAACATCAAATCTACAAATAAATGTACTTAAACTTATTTTCTTACGTGTTTCTGTATGGATGTTGAAGTTGATATTGCATGCATGGACATGTTAGGTAAACATGGCTATCTGTAATTAAACTTATGTTAATAACCAAGCAGACCGTATAGATGATGAAACAAATGCTTAGGTTTATTGAAATCCCAAATTGTGACGTAGGACCAATCAGAATTAAGTATTGCGGTGCTTAGCAAAAAAAAAAAAAATAAATAAATAAATAAATAAATAAATAAATAAATAAATAAATAAATAAATAAATAAATAAATAAATAAATAAATAAATAAATAAATAAATAAATAAATAAATAAATAAATAAATAAATAAATAAATAAATAAATAAATAAATAAATAAATAAATAAAAAAACAGAAACAAGAACCAATGATTTTATTCTTAAATTCTTTCTTCTAGCTTAAACTCTCGAAGAGGGTAGACGTGTTTTCGGTAAAAGACTTCCCGTAACTACGAGAAGATATTGGAGTTCATCATTTATGAACGTTTAGTAAACGTTTAAAATATACATCGAAAACTCGACGCTACAATAAATAATTTAAGTAAAAAACCGTTGCATCATTTATAAATAAAAGGAGAAAATTAATATATAGTAAAGGGCTATATACATCAGTGGAAAAAGTCGCATGTAAAGAAGAAAAAGATGTCGAGAAATATAATTCCCAGTAAATTGAAACGGTGCAAATTATTTTATTCCATAGTTGCCCAAAAGTGAAATCCCTTTGGTATCGATACCACGCCTGAGAAGTTTCACATTTCATCGCTCGCCACAGCTGCCGGAGAGAGGATTTATAGAAATCTTCGAGAACTTCATCTTCACGGCTTTTAGGCGAAAGGTTCATCGCTTCTACATCAAGGTAAAGTTCGGCATCTACATGCGTCGCCACGCCGAGGGAGCGCGAAACTTTTGCGCGTGTGGGGGCGTAGAGCTCACGAAGGGGCGAATCCAACTTCAGATATGTCACCGCATCGTGTGATATAAATCCAACTCACAAGGAGGGGAACCGCTCCAATGTGTACATTGTACATACTTCAAGTAATGCTTGTTATTATTTTGTGCCAATGATCTCGAAGTTTGCTGTTGAGACAGCTTCCCGGTTTGCTTTACCCATAAGAACAATTTGGCTCATGCACTCGGAAGAAATGTGTGTGAACTACGCTCAATGAAACCCACTAACAACTTGAAAATGTACTACCATAATTAACTATTATGGTTGGTATGCAAACGCTGTGAACATTGATTCAGTGTTGTTCATTATATTGTCCAGAGATACGAAAACAAATATCTGCAGCTATATCCAAAGAACAGTGTAGATCTATAGAGGCAGTTCTGTATTCCACCCAAAGCTTTTATATCAGCATTTCAAAAATTTAGGCTCACCCAAACATACAAAAAATACATTTAGGAGGAGACGTCTGTATTAACAAAACTTAAAAGCGTATAAACTACAAACTTAGATATAAATATGAGCAAATTTTAAGTATCACTTTTATTTTAAAATATAGTTGGTACTATAAACCATCTAAATACTATATCTCCTTGCCTCTCAAATATCAAGAAATTTACGGTTTAAAATAAATTCCTGAACAGTGGGAATAATAATTTGCCATGAATCGCTGCATTGCTGAAGGGCTACTGCCTACCCGTGGAGCAGTGTGATAATATTTGACTGCTAGGATGTCTATAATCCATTACAGTAAAGCATATATGTAAAATTAAAATATTCTAACACCCGAATTTTATAAAGACATATTCTTTTACCAACTTAAGTTCACTTTAGGACTACCCCATCAAAGTTCTTACGTTGTACTTTATCAAATCTTCAGCTTGTTTGATTTGAAACAACTTTGTCCCTCTGCCTTCTTGTTCTAAGATTTATTTCCTTTTCGAATTTTCTGAACTGATATACGTACGTTTCCATACAACTCTCTAATTTCTAGAAGTACTGAGCAAAAGTATTTTTGTTCATTAAATTTGTCCGAAAGTCTAAATGTTTTAGCCTTAAGTACTTCGGTTTAAAATTTGTTTGCCACAATACGTAACGTGCCTGGATAATGACTGTTTTCCATCGGTAGTATTCTTAATGAACGTTCAAATTGTTTATTTATGTTAATATATAGAAGCAATTTATTGTAATTATTTATTTATTTATTTCCTTGACATTTCTTTATTCAATTAAGTCTATGAAACTTGAAAATCGATTCGAACCACGTGGAAAACGTAACTTAAAAGTACAAGAGGGAATACAAATCTGAGAGAAAGTGAAACATCTTAGTAGTCACCTACTCACCAGGGACAACTATGAAAAACGCAAGACAAAAGACTTCAAGTCAGAACTTCAAAATACGAGCCGTAAAATTGCCACGAAGCGACAGTCTATATGACACAAGCTGTTGCCTTGATCCGCTAGGGGATGATCGTGTGTAGCGTACTCAAAGGGTGATGGTAACCCACACACTCACATTTGCTCCACAACTGGCGTGTCACTCCACGTTATTGGAAGTTCTTCCTGCCAACACAACCGAAAGCCTTCAGCCAGCTTCGGGGCTGATATATCGGTAAGTCACATGTATTGACACGACATAACTTGGTGCTAGCTTAGGGATTTTATAACAACATCCAGTAAATACATTTGTGTAGTAACGCTATACACAACCGATTAAATAATTCGTGATTTAAAAAATAATTTTAATATGACGCGTTTATATGTTTAATTCTGCACCACGTTGTGGCGATATTTGAAGAGTAATTTCAATTTGCAAATTTTTGGATTGCCAAGTTCTGATGATAAGCGGAAAGTTTTAAGATATTTTAATCTAGGTTCGTTATATATGGTTTTAAATTAATTTAAAAGGTGAATTCCCAGCCGTAACATGATGACTCTTATCCCAAACGTCGTCTCGGATATATGACTTTCTCCTTTGCAGGCTTTATTTACAATACGATATAAATTATTGGATTTATTTTAATATATGTTGATTTTCATCTTTTGTTTAATTGACACAAGCCGTTATCACACAAATGAACTTGAAATATTTCCAGTGCATGCACTCTCTATAAGCGCCGTTGCCCTACAACGTTCAAGCTAAAACTTTTACGTCCATGCCCCTACGCAGGTCTAACTTAAAGTACAATTATTTAAATTAATAACATCTTCCTAACACAATGATTTACTTAAATCCCATTTATTAACACATGCATAACTGTCTTATTGGAGGATCAAACTGATTCTTATTTAGGTCCATCTTCTACGACGTTCAAAACTTATTCTGATGCATCCCTCCTTCGACGAAGATTATTCCCCATAGCAAACACCCACTTCTTTATGACTCGCTATTCGTAGCCTATACAAACGTCTTAAGTATTTTTATAATTTCCTTTGCTAAACCTTATTTAAACATCATAATACTTTAAACATTTTAAATGCTTTTAAATTTAAAATAAGATCTTAAAACAAATAAACAATATTTATTTTCTCTATTAAAGCTGAATTTGAAACTTCTGTTATAACTTATTGTTTAATGACTGCAACGAGCTAGTTTGCAGTATGGTGCACTGTCCTACGTTTCCTTCAAGTAATTGATATGTCATGGCTTTACGTATATTTCTTGGAGTAAAGTTTAATCATCTGTGATTCTGCACTCTATTGATTTGTCAAAGGCCTACACTATGGTGGTCTCAGTTAATACTTTGTAAAACCTTCTTTTGACTTTTAGTCGTTTATGAATTGAAATTCTGTGCTCCAATATGCCATATCCATCGGACGGAAGAAAGCTTGTTTTGTGATGCACAGGTTATTAAAATTGGTTTGGTAGAGCAACTGTAGATCACTTGCCTGCCGTGCTAGGGGTCCCGGATTCGACTCCCGGCAGTGGGGATGGGGATTTTTCTCCGACCAAGATAATTCCTCTTTCCCAGAGTCTGGAAACATGAATGAGAAAGCGAATGTGTGCATAATATAATTATTAACACCCAACGAATACGAGTTAACACCTTTGATATGTTCCAAAGGAGAACGGCCGCCGATATGACCATTGGAGTTAATGGAATAAACACAAATGAAAAATGAATTGGTTTGAAAAGTTTTTGAGATCACCCTATATAAAAAGTAGGGTATGCGCTCACACACACACACACACACACACACACACACACACACACAGACACAGTATGCCTCTGATTATAAAATTAGTACAAATATAATTCTTTTTTGTTTTACAGTAAATAAGTTTTTAAGCACCAGAAAATTATATCATTAATGCCTCTACACAACATTGTTTCTAACTGTTTATTTTTGGAGCCATTATTTATATTGGTAAAAATTTCTGAATTAGTTCTTGATGACGATTTATCTATTTCCTATTTTTCCTATAAATCGAAATTATTTTATAGCATTTACTTGAACTGCGAGAACCAGATTTTATTCTCCGCGATTTTGAGTTCAGTATTTTCAATGTACGGAGACGTCATTCCTTTCGCCTAAACGCGCAGTTTAATGTCATTATTGTCTTGTGTAGTAGATTCCTTTGCTATCCCCTATCTTTGTTTCGAATGTAATGCTTTTTCCCAGGGAATATGTCACAAAATGGCTTGACAACTGAGACGCAATGAGGTCTAATTCACCAGATAACAATTTTCTTTATTACCTTTGTACAATGTTTTTTGTTTTCATTTTCTCTTCTGTGTCAGCTCCCTACAAAAATTACTATAGCATCTCTCTAGTTTGTCGAAATATCTTCTCTTTAGCAGTGGAAGCGTTATGTTTCGACTCTTCAGTTGTTAGTGATTTAACTGTTTCCATACATTTATTTATTGTTCCTTTTTCCTATTTGAAATTTATACTTAACGTTTTCCAATCGATCTCAATATGCTGTCGTTACAAGCTCTGTTGGCTACGTTTGATGGTAATTTATTCTGTTACATTTTTACTCTCATTTCCCCCCTTTGCGTTTTGTTATTCTACTTTATTTTCTTGACGCCAATCTATATCAATGATTCAAATTCCTGCTGCTACATTAAATTAATTTTGACCTCTATTTTACATACTTTTTCCGTTTAATTAAATTATAAAATAATACTCAGAATAATAAATATGACGCACTGATGAATTTTAACTTTAAGTTGCAAAAGAGTAACTAAATGCTGTTATTTTGCTAACCATTATTAATTGACACTAAGTTTACACCTAGGTCATTCAATAATTATTTTCAACATTTGAATTAAATAATAAAACATGTTATATTATTATATTACTTAGAATAAATCTCCTCCAACGTGTAGAACTCGCCTCCACACATCAGGGAGCCGACGGATGCCATCCACAGGATCTTGTTGTAATATTCGAACAGACTGCTCTACTGCTGCTATAATTGCCTATCTTGCTGTACAGCGAACTCCTCTACGTGGTAATTTCATTTTCGCAAAAAGCTGGAAGTCCTATTGGCTCATATTTGGGGAGTATAAAGGCTTATCCAGAATTTTCCAGTTCCATCTGCGAAGTAAATTAACATCAGGGGCAGACGTGTGAGAGCGAGTACCAGCAACAAAATAGGATGAGGATTCAGGAGATTTGGAAGTTTACGACGCACATTTGGTCGTAAATAGTGTTCCATAAAGTGACTGTAATATGCACGATTCACATGATTTCCTTAAGGAACTGAATGAGTGATAAAAACAACGTCAAAATCATAAGCAATAATGAACATGACTAAGTGGATCTTGCTCTTGTCTCAAATTGTTTGCGTGGTGAATCAATGTGCCGCCAATCATTTGATTCACTCTATAATTTTGGTTGGTTGCATCGAACCCAGGTTTCATATAATTAAATGTTAAGTCATAGAAAACGCTCGCCTTCAGAAGGATTTGCCTGAGCAAGGACAGGAGTTAAAAATTTGAAAGGTATTAGATATGAAAAGGCTACAGGGAAATGCCAAATGTGTGGAGAATAGGATACAGATTGGCATAGTATACTTTATTGCAAACAAAGATATGGAGCGAAAAAAATTGGCAAAAAAGTGGGACAGTTTTAGGGATGGGGGAGATATTAATAATAAAAAAATAATAAAAAATGTTATTGGTAAAAGGAGAAAAGAATGTAAGAATTATAGGTGAATTACTGGGGAAAATTAGAGAGAAATGTTTAAAATTGATGAATAATAAATAACAATTAAGGGTTAGAAAACTAGAACGATGGATACAAGAGAGAGGAGGGTCATCAATACACGGAAAATTCAGAAGTTATGTGTATTGAGACCGAGACTCGAGGCAAGCAGGTAGAAAAGGTATGTTAAATGTGAATATGTAATTTTGTTATTGTGTGAGAGAAATGTTATAAATGTCAATGTATAAATGAAATTGTATGTAGAAGAAAGATGAGAAATAAATACAAGTACAAAACTAATCTCGCTGTTGCCAACCTCTGCCAAATTGTTTGCTCTGTAAGATTTTGTGGAAACCATCTAGCGCAGATTTTTCCTCATCTTTAACTGCTTAAGTATGTGGAGAACCGTAACAGGAGCACCTCCAACTTATCTTGTTAGTTCAATACAAATCCAACAACGATGTTTTTCCAGCAGTGCTCTTACAGCATTCACATGCACATCATCACTTGCTGATTGCGGTCTGCCAGCTCCACGTTTTTGATGAACGTCTTCCCTTCCTCTGCAAAACGTATTCGCCCACCTTGCCGCGGTACGATATGGTAAAGTCTGTCTACCGCAAGCTTCCAATAATTCTGTATGGCATTTTCGAGCATTGATACCCCTTGATCCTGAATTTTAATGAAGCATCTTTGTTCGTATTTACTAAACATATTTAGAGAAGTACAGATAACAGCCTACAATTAAACTTACTAAAATGACTTATTAAATAAAATTGTTGTCTTCAAACTCACAGCTGATACATATTAGATGATTTTATTTTTCATTGTTATCAGCTTATATGATTTAGCGAGATAGCACGAAATGCAGGCAGTGTTGCCACTAATTTTTGAATGACCCATATACAAAGGGCTGTCCTAAAGTCAAAAGTGTATTCTAACGCATACAGATGGCTTTCTTTGCACATATCGCTTCCTTTTTCTATTTCTTCCACAAACTATTTTAAAATATTGTTACTATCCCTTTCTTAATTTTAAGTTCTACTCTACAAAGACTTCGGCCGCAATTGTTCCATTATGAATAAAAGAGACTGAAGCTGTGAGTAAGCTCCTAAAGCTAACCGAAATTCAGCATTTGAAAATTCATGTAACTTATTTTTTTTAAAAACATTACGTCCTCCAACGTTAAGTTATATTGGACGATGAATAAAATGGTTGAAACGATGTTTAAATGAGCACAGAGTCCATAGAGATTACAGTTACCAGACAGTTGTCTTTCAGAATAAGGGAAAACACCGAAAAAAATCATATCTAGGTAACTCACCCTGACCGAGATTCGAACATGGGTCCTCTTGAACGTGAGCCAGAAATGCTACCATCTGTATGTGACTTCTTAAAATAATAAAGAATGTTGACAATACCAATAATAATCACATAGATCTAGGTATAGAAAACGATTATTCTATCATCTAAAAGCGTGTTGAAATGCGAAGCAGGGTTACTATTGCACTTCCTTTCGCAAAAAATGTATGGGATATATTTTTCTTTCGTTTGAATTAGTTTTAACATTCAGTATGTTAAAATCTTTCTGACAATCTAGGAAAGCAGCCTACATGCAATACTGTCAGAATACAACTAACATAAAATAAATACATTGCTTCCTTCTGCACATTTTAACAACCTCACAGGCTCTCAAGACAAAAAAAAAAAAAAAAAAAAAAAAAAAAAAAAAAAACACACACACACACACATCCGCTGAAGACATTCTGGCAATATCACCCCAGTTAAGTCGATTTTAACTAAGCAAAGCATTATCAGCAACGATAAAGGAAAGTTGAAACACTCCTAAGTTGTGATAAGTACAGATTGAATCTGAATTCATCGTATGTCTTTGATACAAGTTAATTCTAAAAGACGACAGTGTTTTGTTTTAAGAATAGTAGAATGAAAAGTCTGTCAAAAGGCTCTGTTCAATAACACAGAGCACTCTATATTCTGAAGTTTAGTTATCACCAAAGCTTTATCGAGAAACTTACACAAAGGAAATTAGCAATACTTTAGTGACTTTATTTTAATTAAACCTTATTATTCTGTAAATTATAGCAGCGTGTATTAAACTGCAATGAAACGTGAAATAGGGAGTGAGTATTAGGATTATTGCATCCGCTAATTAGAGTAAATAAAAGATAGCAGTCAGTAAAAGTCAAGCGACTAATTTTATGTTTTACTGAAAGGAAGGGGAGCCATGTTTAAAGCTACAGAAAAGGAGCTGACGCATATATTCTTTTTCCATCACATATTCGCATATTTCCCTTATATGATTCAGTTTCCCTATAAAAAGTGACCTTTATATTCATGAGACATATCATGATAATGTTTGCACTCGCTGTAGTTTTTAATAAGCAATATAGAGTAGGTTGGATACACTATATAAAACAGGAAACAGATTTTGTACATTTTACGCCAGTTTTTGTTGCTAACGAATACATGTGGGATAACAGAAGACTCACGTGTTTTTAAACATGTTTAATTTGTGAAAATGACAGTTCAGGCGGGAACCATTTAATTGGCAGATGATACTCATCTGAGAAAAGTTGTATGCTTCAATGAACAGTATATTTTTCGTGAATGTGTGTCTATTTATAAGGACTTATTACTTCTGTATATTGCAAAATATATCCTTAGCACTAAAAGCAAGTTGAAAATTAATCACTGAATATTTTAACCGTATTATTTTGCAACTTAAGTAACTTAAGCATTAAGCATATAATACCTCAGTCTAACTCTTTGAGAAAATAAAATATAACCTAGAATTGTATATATGTATGATAAAGTTGTACTTATGGTGAAGTAAATGTACGAAAACGTAACTCAAATTAATCGCTGCATACTATACCACCCCTGAAAGTACCTCATTTTTCTAAATATCTATCTCTGTCTTCTGGCAATTCATATATACATTTTCAGTGATATCTTGATATCGACAACTCTAAAATTCTACCCTTTAGCAAGATGTTCCTTCAAATAACCCCAAAGCAAGAGGTTCGGAATGGTACCATGATTGCCAAATCACATCGGCGAAGCAGAAGAGGAGAGAGATGGAGAGGGAGAAAGAGAAGGACAGAAAATGTAGAGAAATCTCAGCAAAAATGTATAAGCAGACAGTGAAACTTGGACACCAGTGACTTCAGGTTAACTGTGTTTCAGAGTATTTAGTGCTTAAGACCACCACATTATAGACCGTAGAGGCATATTCCACGTGCTTTCCAATTTCTTTGATATACTGCAGTGCAATGCAAAGAAGGCCTAGAAGTAACAGCAGAATTGTAAATTAGTTCATTACAGATACAACAAAGTAAACATTTGGAGGTAAAACGTAGGCCCATGTTATGGCTCGAACCCTGAATCCTAGTGGTTTTCTGCCTGTTACAACCTGGATTTTGCCACTAAGCAAAGACAGCAACATAACTGCAACAAAAATTGGTATTGGTTCTGTTAAAATCATAATTCTAATGGCTTTCCCTTTTCTTGTATAGTTTCCAACGTCATATAGTTAATGGAGCAGATGCAAGAAAAGTGCTACTTGCTTTGGGATACGTAGTCAATCTTTCGTTATATTGGGTTAATAGAGCCATAGAAATCTTGGAAGTAACAGGTTAAAATGGCGACCACGACGCAATACATATACACATGACCGATTTAGTTTTCATATCCTCTAGTCACGGAACGCCTGATTGAGACTTCTCGCGGAAAGTGCACATTTACTTTCTTGAATGATAGTATATACAATAGACTCGACATGTATGGGCGATAAGCTTACCTAAACATCTATATTGTTCGCATATTTTTGTATACGCTTCCATGCTTTGCTTCAGTGTGGGTGTCTTTGGAAGAGAGTGCCGTCTTTCTAAGGCGGTGCCTTCCGACTGGACCCATGCCAGGATTAGGAACTTTGCTGGTAGGGATGTTTAATAAAGGGATGATGATAGAGCCGCCGAAGGGTGACGGGGAATTTTTGTGTGTGTGTGTGTGTGTGTGTGTGTGTGTGTGTGTGTGTGTGTGTGTGTGTGTGTGTGTGTGTGTGACAGCAGCATTAGTTCTACTGATTATATTGAAACTGGTCTGCGTAGATTTTAGTTGCTGCGAAGTATAAATCTGGGGCATTGATGGCATATTCCGGGAGGCCGCGGATGAGGGTGTTGAAGCTGATTGGAAGGGATGTGTAGAATTTTCGGAAAGGAAGAGGATATCTTGTGAGTGGTGATAGGCCTAGATGAACACCTTCGTTAAAAATGTAGCAGTCAGAATTGACACAAGCGGAGGAAGCTGTTTTGAAGAACTTGGAGGCGGTGAAGTTGAGTTTTGGCAGCTACACGCCAGACTTGGCAGGAATAGATAGGAGGACGTGTTAATAGAGAACTGCTTTGTTGCGGATGGACTTGCAGAAATTGCGATGGCGAAGGGGATAGAAGAACGCCATCCTATAGGTGATCTTGTAGCAGATGTCCACAATATGGGGGTGCCATATTAGTTTGTGATCTAACAAAGTATTCTGTTTGTGGTCCGCAATTCTTAGTTCCGAGTTCTTGTCTACTTTTCGCCGTGAGAAAGTAATGACCTGTGACTTAGTTGGTTTGACTAATGGTATTAAACCATATTTTTAACTGATCGGCGAAGTTTTGCAGTCGACGTTGTCGAACGGCAGCTGTTGCTATGTCAGTGTAGGAATCAAATGGGAAGTTCGAGCAATCATTGTAGGAAGGCAAGGTATGTAGTATGTGGACACAAGGGTTGGTCCTCCGCGCCATGAAAACCATGAATGTGCCAGATTGAGTGCATTCGATCTGTTTATGGAAAACAAGTTCACCTGAAAATAAAAAATTATGAGTTTCTCACTTATTTACGTCTCATCTCCTACACATCACGCGATATTTGAGACCTTCCAAAACAGTGTTTTCGTAAAAGCTAGAGATGATTTGCAACCATGATAGCATATCATGAGCGAACCGATAAAAATGTAAGCCAATGGACATCTGTTATTTCTTTTATGAATGCTATACGTATAAATAAGTTTTAAATCTGTCTCCTAAAACTAAATGCTTTGATTTGAAAAAGTATCTACATAATGTTAAATGTAAATATTGAATATTAATCATCAATTACAAATTATAGATACAAATAATTATTATTTATTAGGATGAATGGATTATACAGCCTGGGTACCTGCGCCATTTAAATTGCCCACCTTATGTTTGAAACATCTCGAACGGTGAACAGTTGGGTAGTATGTCGAGTGCAGCGTCGCAGACGAATTGGTTTGTTTTGGCTACCGTTCCCCCCTCCTCTTTACCCATTTACAACTAATGTTTGTCATTAGTATTCATGTTTTGTTGTCTGTTCATAAGTGTACGTAGTGGCATATTATTTTGCTGCTCATTTCTTGAGTTTGCATTTTTATTTTCATCCTCTCCCCAAGTTTTGTTATTTTCTTGATTTTTTCCTCGTTTATTTACACATACTGGTGAAACTTATTAGATCGTCTACGCATTAACACTTAAAGATTACATTGCGACATTCTGCTTGTGATATCATGGGAGACTTTCTCTTCGCTACAGCATTACACAGCTATGAATTGAGAAATACGAAATAGAAATAGTTTTGCTCTCTCTGTGGGAGGTAGAGAAAATCCTGTTGTTTCTAAAATTCAGTATCGAGATTTAATACAAAATAAAAATTTTTAAGTCCCCTGAAGGGAACGAAATCTGAAAAGAGAAGGAGAGAGCGGCAAAGGTTATAACTCAAAAATAAAATGTGTAAATGATAAGTTTCATAATTAAATCGGAGGCATTTGGTATATATGACCGAAAGATATGAAAACCCTTCATTTTCTCCTTAGAAATGCCAACATTCCTACCAGAAAAAGTCAATTGATGTTTACTGGTGTATTTAATTTGCACCGGACACTCACATACGACTGTGCAAAGAGCAAAGCAATCTCAAATAACGTAAGGGAGTAAACGAAAGGAACCTCTCACTTTAAGAAGGAACACAGGAGAACGGGTTTAATTGCTAGAACAACCAGTTTCCTGATGCAATAAGTATTTATTCAACTTGGCCAACATCATGAACATATCATTCATATTAGCTTCAGCCTTTTTCTTTTTGGCTGTTACTTCCATTGCCTTTGCAACCCGACATCCACAAAATACAAAAAGAAATAAGACCTTAGAAATGTAACAAGCAAACTAATGAGACAAGAGGATGAACACTTCTATATAAATACACGATATACATCTACTCCTGTAAAATTGATTAACGGAAAATAATTTACACAATTAAAGTAACAACCAGTATACAGGAATGAGTAAACAATAAAAGTACATCACTGCTCTAGCAAATCAAATGGGGCAGACCTTGTAGTCAATGTGCACCTTACGATCATGGGATGGCGGGCTGTCGTTAATAAAAATAGTAAAATGCAAAAGTAGTAACTGCCCTAAGCCAATAATTGGAAAAACAGAAGAAACAAAACGTGATTCTATACACATTTCTTATAAAATTCTATATTAAAAATTCAATATAAAACCTAAGTATACCAAAATTATATCATTTTTCTTACACTTTGAAGCTAAAATACCTCTGAATTACCATTAATAACTGAATCATTCACAGCGAAACCAAATCATTCGATATTCAAAATCTAGTTAAATGTATGCACAAACACGTGTGGCACCGGACCAGGAGCAGGTTTGTGTGCACTTAATGAACCTAGTAAGTACTACGAACGGAGAAGAACCACGATACGAAAAGCGTGAGAATAATGACTGAAAATAATACTACTGAAAAGCCCATCAAGGAAGGCATAAAAATAACTCGCAACTTACCCAGGCTCACAAGGTGGAAAACCACCAGGTTGGTCAGACACCAGCAAAGAACAGCTATTTCCTTTCTCGGTTCACACACAGTACACTACCAAGTTCGTCTCGAACCGTCCCAGCCAGGTTCGACTGGCCAGCCAATCCAGGAGCACCAACATAGCCCGAAACAGGGAGCGTTCAGAAATCGGAGCAAGCCAGAGCAGAGAGAGTACTCTCCGCGGTGGCAAACTGGGTAAGACTAGGACAACACCGAGGCGCAAATTCCTCCCAGAAAGCCTTCCAAATTTTGTGCACTATTTCTGGATTGGACAGCCTGTGAGTATGCACTTTAATGTTGACGTCCATGGAACAATGTAATTAGGAGAGTCAAATAAGTTGTTTAAAATGGCTATTGTATGCCACATTTTAGTTTCCGAAACTTCGTTTGAGCAGTTTCGAGGCGGTTTCTAGTACACTCCCCTTCTATTCCAGGTATGTTTAAAAATCTGATCATCCGCGGTGGAACGCCAAAATCCGGTCCTCCATACAGCTTTCCGGCGTAAAAATAACACCGAAGCAAAGATATCTGAGCTCATTGTCATTTACTAACATTGGTAATTGGTGTCCGAATTTTTAAAACCTCCAATCAGATTAAAATTTTATACTACTCCTACAAAGATGCACTAGGTCGTACCATCTGAAGCAGAGGCTTTGATGGGCGACAAACGCCCTCTTTCTATCTCTTCTAAGCTAAAAGTAAAAGTAACCCTGGAATTACCTACCTACCCCAAATAATCCATTCTACGACTTCACCCATTTGATACAACACACACAACAGCACACAACAGTAAAATTTCTGTTGAAACTCACCCTGGCAGTAGCACGGACGGTTGGACGCCGGAGAGTGAAGTATAGCCCAGACATGCCAGAAATGCAGGGTTGTTAAGCTGAGAGTGCACAGTTGGCAGCGAGTGTTCATTTTAATGTAGAGCCGAGTGCAATTCAGTTGAGAGCTGCAGCTCAAAAGTGCAGTTCTGATTCAATTCCATGGATGTGCTGTTTTGTCCTAAGTGCCCAATACAGTGTCGCAAGTGTAACCTTTTGAAGTGCGCTAAGCGCATAAGTACTAAATCGTATTTAGCAGCAATTGGTGCTTTCACTTGTTGCAGTATCAAAACGTTCCTAATGTAGAAGTTATTAGATTGAAACAATTAGTCAGAAACGCCCTTGTATTAAAGTAGTTATTTTAGATAGAATTTCTTTGTACATAATTAAAATATTTTATCCAGATTTATTGAACCCTATTTTACACAGTGGTATATTAGGGTTAGAGTTGATACATAAAAATATACAATTTTAACAAAAATATTTTAAATACTAGAAGGAAGAAAATATGTTTTAATCTGATTCATATTAATTTAAACTATTTCAGACGTTTAAACACTGAGTTTATAAACATCATGAAGTACTTATACTGTTGTGGCTTCATTAGCAAAGATGTGAGCGGAGCAGAAAATTTAGTTCCTAGCTTCCTAGTCTAGCTTGAATATTAATTCTTGTCTTTCTCCCCAGAAAATGGGACAAGACTAAAGGAGATGAACCACAGTTTGAAATTCTTCACCACACATGCACTCGGGGTTGGATGTTGAGTGAAATCATGATAAGTATTCACCAAATTTACCATGTTCACTTAAAAATTGTGTCAAATTAAAATTTGTTACAAGAGTTTCTCATTTTCCTCTGTCATATACACGAGGGAAAATAATGTTTTTGTTAAACTTCCATTTGGAGTTGTTAGCCATTGTTGGTTCCATTCTTCAAGAATATGTTGATGTATTATTCTCCTTACATAAAAATAGGACATAAAGAGTATGTCACAGGAAGATTGGATTCTGCAGCCTTCTTAGCCAAGCAATCAGCTCTCTCGTTACCTTAAATTCCACTGTGTCCTTTAACCCATCCCATGCAAATATGTCCTGGATGGTTTTGAAGCAAGGTTCTGATTTCATGTGCTAATGCATTTAAATTGTATTTATCATTAATAGCGAGTAGAGCTGATTGTAAATCACTAAGAATACGGACACTGTTCCCATTAACAGTACACCATTTTATAGCTTCTTTAATTGCTAAGAGCTCCGACTGGAATACAGAACATTCAGCTGACAATTTAAACATGGAGTGAGTTAGTTCCGTTTGGTTTTCGTGAACAACAAAAGCACATCCTACTGCAGATATATTATCTTCAAATTGGTAACGCGAACCATCTGTATATTTGTAATAATCATGAAAATTACATATTTCCTTTAAACAGGTTACAAATCTTGATGCGTGTCCTGCTGTGGTAGGATGCTCCGGGATTTGTAGTTTTAAGTGAGACAGATAAGATGCACATTCACGTTCATGTCTTAGATTCGTAATAGTTGCTGTTGATATATCAGTGAGAGCCAAAAGTTCGATGTTAGCTATAATCTGAGCTACATCAGTGGAGATTATACGATATCCTCCAATTATGCGAAGGAGGAATTACATTTGAATTTCTGCAAGTTTTTTAACTGCCCATTTTTTATTAAGAGCATCCTAGAATGCAGATACACCATACAAAATTAGGGGCACTACAGCACCTTGATATATGATTTTAAGAATACTAGAATTCAGACTCAAGGTGGGTCTTATTGTTGTTGCGAGGGCATCAAGGAGCTTGCTGGCTCTTTCAGTAATATAATCAAAATGTGATCGAAGTGTTAATTTACAATCCAGTATAACGTCAAGGTATTTTACCGTAGATACTACCTTCAATTTGACGTTATTCATGGTAAGAGTAATGGGCTACATTTTTCTTCTTCTGGTGACAATCATCGCCAAGGTTTTGTAAGGATTAAACATAAGTTTATTTTTAATTCCCCCATGAGTGTATTATTTTAAGAGCTGTATTAGTTCTTTCTTCAAGGATTTTAGCGTCATTTGATTTAACAAGTAGTAAAGCATCATCTGCATAAGCAAAATACTACAATCTGACGGCAGTTGTTGCTGTAACAGATCATCATCCAGTATAACCCAAAAACCTGGACTACACGCAGATCCTTGGGGGCAGCCGCGTGTAACTTTCTTTGTGATGGTTTCTCCACTTACAGTAAGCAAGGATTTGCGATCTCTAAAATAATTCACAATTAAATTATAAATATTTTTGGGCATTTTTTAGTTTTCAATTGATGTAAAATCTTGGGCCACCAAGCATGTTCAAAAGCACCAGTTACATATAAAGAGACTAAAACACCAGATTGTTTATTTATGTATACATTTTTCATCCAGTCTACTACCTAATATATTGCCATTTCAGTTGATTTTTGAGCCATAAAACCAAATTGAAGATCACTATTTGAGCCATATTTTAGTAAATCATACATTACACGATCAATTACAAGTTTTTCTTGGCATTTGCCTAGCAGAGGTAGCAGGCTTATTGGTCTGTAAGCAGCAGTCAGTTTAGTATTTACATGAGTTTTGGGTATAATTTTCACAACTGAAATTTTCCACTGATTTGGGAATACACCCTATTCTAGACATTTATTGTAAATGTTATTTATGAGAGTTGGGTGTATATAATGCACATGTTTGATTATATTGGCACTGAAAGCATCATATCCTGGAGCTTTACGATCATTTTGTTTTAATATTATTCGTTCCACCTCAGGATAAGTTAAATGAAAGTCATTCGATGTATCAGGTTCAGTTTCCGTCTCATGTCGGATCCTTCTTTGGTGGTCATCATCTTCAGTATCATCTGGGACAAATTTGCTCGCTAATATATTTGCAGTTTCTATTGCATTAGCAGTACACCCATTTTCAGTCTGCAACGTTGTTAAAGTATCATTTAAGCTTTTTGAATTCCATGTAGACAATACCCCATGGATTGACTTGTTCTGTACAGAATGTTTTCCAGCAGGTGAATTTCGCATTTAAGATCGTTTTTTTATATTCAGCTCTTAGCATAAAGTAAGTCTCTTCATATTTTATTCGCAATAGCTCGCATTAGGCACGTTTGAATCTTCGTTGACTCGCCAACACTCATTTCCTCATTATTGAAAGCCTATAGTTCCACCATTGGTTTTTACAGCGTTTTGTTGTTATTTTTGGGAGATGCGAATCACAGATGAACGAAATACACTTGGTTAACTTAGCGACGAAGTTATTAAAAAATTAAAAATGGAACGAGGTTCAAAAATAGCAATTAAACGTGAAAGGTTGAACAGATAAAAGCACGGATAAACCAACTCTACTAATGTTTTAATAATATTATTATTGTAAATTTTAAAGAAATATTCTTTAAATGTTAAATTATTTAGGAATGACTTACATAAAATTTTTAAAAGATTGCCAAATATAACAAACGCTATTCAGTGAAAATATGACCGATCCAATAAAATTCTTTTGAATTGCCATAGCAACGGCAAGGCCAATAAGTTGGGACTAGCTGAATTTGGTGTGGTTCTGCATATAGACGCCGTAGAGAACGGACGCAAAATGATTTATTCTTCTTTGCACAGATGTCATCTAGGTCGGAAGCAGATGTTTTTCGGTCCGTAATCTTGCAAACAGGCGACGTGGAGAGTAAAATATTTCTTTAACAAGGAATAATGCCGCTTAAAAATGTGTATTTTAATTTGGTTCTACGGCGAGTGATGTAAATTTATTACACTTAAAATATAAATTTCTTAAAGAAAGTCACAACGATTACTTCATTTTGTTAAAAAAATTCTCATCGCTTCCTATACGGGACTACGTCCAAGTTAAAATCACCATGCAGAGACAAGAGCAGCTGAGGTAACTATGAATTCCAGAGCGTCGTAACCAACGCCAAAGCCCGGACGTTGAAGCGTCCACCCCAAGCGGAGATAATCGTAGCATCTGCATCCCGTTTGCGATCCTATCGCAGAAGGCTTCCCAGCTTCTGGGGCTTCGAGATAATCAACGAGCTGTATCACCATCATCTCATCATCCTTAATCCTGTCGCTCTATTAACTGCAAAGTAGATAAATTTAGTTCTTACAATGTAATATTTGCTTTTTGTATTTGATGCCTGTTTTCTCTGACTGGTAATGATAAACGCCAGCCTGAATGGTATGGGGGTAGAACCTCCACCTCCATTCAAGAAGCATTTTGTTAGGGTGAATTACCCGTATAAGATCTTTAGGAAGGTTTCGCTTATCCGTAAGGATTTATAATGAGCCCTATGGATATCGTGTTCAGTTTACTGTTATTAATTCACTGCTTTCTTTCATCGTCTCATATCATCTAATGGGATAAGGGATATCATTGGTTAATTGACTGTTTATTAAGTTATAATAATGATGATAATTAATAATAAATAATTATTAATAATAGAACTCAATGGCGTTTTAAACGAAAAATACTTTCACACAGAATATTTGTATTGCAATATTGAGGATTTATTTTTAATAGTTTTAATTTTATAGGAAGCTACAAAGCCTTAAAAGAATAAAATAACGAATCCTAAGTCATCTAAATGGTTTTATTCGTCTTTATATTACTGTTAAATTATCTATCACATATGCTATGTTAAGGAGAGAGATAAATGGGATACAGAACAAAGTTTAAATTTAAGTGGCATATTTTGAAAGGAATCAAAATCAATTTTTTAAAGAAAATAATCGTATTCCAAACTGAACTTTGTATAAAAATGATTATTTGGATTTCATTTTAGAAAATAAAGTTTTATTAATACTTGTAATTGCAATTTAATATAGTTTATAAATTTCCATTACAATTAAAGTGTATGTATTGCATTTTTTTGCAAATAACCTTTGATTTTATCTTAACCTTTCGAGGCAGAAAATATAAACCTCGTTCGAATAACCAATTTATGTGAAAAGAGCTTCTTGTGATATTAACCACAAATTGAGTGTATGAATCTACAAATATTTCGTGCAATTCTGAAGGCTAATTCACCAATCCATTGTCATGCAGAGACTGGATTTTAAAGAGAGTAGCAACCCACAATTTAAGGATTTGAACATCGATTCAGCTGCCTGCATCCCCCTTACGTATACAATGAAATGTATAATGAAGCCATCTCTACAAACCTTATCTCAGTTAAAAGATGGAGGAATAAGCTTCCGTAAAATAAGTTTATACAAGAAAGGCAGGGGTTATCATGTAAGTAGAACACTTCAGATTTTCTGTTCCATTTTCTCCATTGGACAACAAACTGGCATTTCTATTTTCCCAGGTGGTGGGAGTAAAATGTTATTAAATGTTACAAACATATATACAAAATGTTGTACATTGGAGGGAATGAAACATATTACTACTTAATCTAAAGAAAGGTTGCGTTACCAGATACACTACATAGAGTAATAGGTTTGTTACCTGGTATATAATGAATAATAATAAACTGAACTTAATTAAAAGCAATAAACGCTTAAGTCTCGTTTTTAACGAAGTCTTTGAAGGGGCATATTGATTAAATAATGAATCAGACCTTAAAGAGAATATTTGAATCAGTTATTTTAGAAGGACCCTATTTTAGCTGACATAGTTTTGAGAAAACTGAAAAAAATGTTACTCTTTCTAAGGAGATATTTTATTTCTTCTTTTTGATTGCCATTTTAGAGATATCGATATCTCTCCTGCCACCCGCCCGGCTCCGGCCTGTGGCAGCAGCACAACAATTCCACACGGTGACAATAAGTTGTGTCTATTTCTGGTAAAAGCTAAATATTTGTAATGGCATAGGGCCATTCTGAAATAAATGGGAAATAAAATATTTAAAGCATTAAAATATTCAATTAATCCGTTTAACCAACATAGAACTTAGGGCAACGCCTAAGGCACAAATAGCTCAAGAAAACACGTTTCTTCTATAAAAAGAATATATAATAACTACTTTGCAATTTTCTGCATTCTGCGCTCACAATACAGTCGGCTACTGCAGAATAGCATTCCAGAACTCTAGAACATCTTTCATTATGTAAGCAGCTTTGTCTGCCAACCTATTTCCAGTACTGCATTTATTAAACTGTCCTGGACATAGGGCTATTTTGAAGTCAATAATAATTTATCAGCTATATTTTGTGGCTGTTTGACTGAATATGAAGGTCTTGTCTTACTTGTGTCGTCTTCAGAGGAACAAAAATGCATAAGTCTCATTAAGCAAAAATGTGACCTAAGGCCTTTCTGAAATAAGCGATTCAATTACAGAAAACTTAACAAAAATATGTTACCTGTATTCTGATATTGTAACAATTATAAATTTCAATTTGGAAATTGGTTGTCTAATCTGGTCACCATACTATAAATAATATGTAGGAAATGAAAAGATAGAGTCAGAGAGAAAAATGCAATGCCAATGTCGGGATTTGAACCATAGATCTAAGGTTGTCGTCCAGCCGCTCTAACCCTTGAGCTACTATGGCCAATGTGCCGACACGACATTAAATTCTCCAACGGACTCGTGTTTCTCCCATTAAACTACTTAGGAGCTCTCATAAACACAATTAGATATATTTGTAATTTTACGTCCTCCAACGTTAAGTTATATCGGACGATGAATGAAACGTGTGAAACGATGCTCAAATGAGCGTAGGGTTCATAGAGCTTACTGTTACAAGACATTCGTATTTCTGGATAAGGGAAAACCTCGGGAAAGACCTTATCCAGGTAGCTCACCCTGACCGAGATTCGAATTTGGGGCTTCTTGAACGTCCGAATTACTATATTTAAGACCGACTAAATGGCATTCACATATGAGTTGAAATAATTTTGAGGAGATGTCAGAAGAAAATTTTCTACGGAGGTATAGACTGTCCAAACAAGTTGCTATGAAGTTTACTGTGGAAGTACAAGAGAAGTTAGAACATGCATCGAAGTTAGAACATGCCCATATCCCCTTTGATTCAAGTGTTAATAAATTTGTGATTTTATAATTCACTAAATTGTGTAGATAATACACTGTCCACCTTCCGTCTTGAAACTTTCAAATCCCTTGTCCTTCTTCGCTCCTCGTATTAAGTTTGCGTAATACTGTGTGAGAACATGCATCGAAAGGAATATGCGGATCTTGCCTTTGCTTCAATTATTAATAAATTTGCCATTTTATAATTTACTAAATTATCCGGATAATACATTTTCCACCTCACATCTTGAAACGTCTAAGTCATTTGTACTTCTTCGCTCCTCGTATTAAATTTACGCAATATTAACAAAGTTGATTGATGCTTGTAGTAGGGACACATGCATATGAATTAAATTCGTTCCCAATATTTTCCCGCCTGATATCTTTCTCTTTTACATTCACCGCATCCGTCCTCTTATTTTCCACGATATCCTTACACGCCATTAACAATTCTTTCTCCATTGATGAGAAATTTGTTTCACGGCTTTTGTTTACGATTTTGTTCACCCGCCATTTGTCTGCTGTGTGCGGATGAAAATAATACGACTCATTCATAGCCTTCCATAGTTGTAATATTTACAAGTTCCTTGGAGTTATGTGTTTCTTAACATTTTCAGAAAACAGGTTGGTGAGATGCAAGAAATTTAACAGTAGTGTAAGCGCTATGAAAATTGTTAGGTTACATTTGTAAACGTCAATTTTAACACCTGTTGGTGAAATCAGGCATAAGTTTGATAATATACTTCAATATCAACAGTAATGGCACACATGCGTTGCGATTTTACACGCGGTTTTAAAATCAGCTAGCGCAGTTCTGCAACAGGTGATTCTGCAGTGCTCAGAGACCTTATAATTAAAACCAAGTACTTAATCCTATAGTAGCCCCGGCTATTAATGTTTCTAATTCTAGATTTATTCCGGATGCTAATGGATTTAAAACAAAGAGGTATAGAATGGCCAAAACTCGGTGCTCTTTAAGATAAGAGCAGTAGTGTTTGTAATGGACATGGAACAGCTTTCAAATAACTTTTAACATTTACATCAACCTCTGTGTGTGTGCATCGCTAAAACCTGGGAATATAAATGAGCGTATGTTGGAATTGAAATCTCCAGGTAACGTGTATATGCAAACATTAACTACCACGCAAAGACTCATGGGTAATTTTGCTCCACTGCTAAAGGTAAATGTTGAAACCCTGAATATATTGTGCACAAAATGGTTACTCAGAGCCCGTACCTAGCACAACGTTAGGGAGTACCTTTCTATATAATTAGAACTGAAAATTTCAAGAGAAATACATTTCCGTTTTCATATTTTACTTAATTTATTACATTTTCACTCACGCAATATGTCTTTTGCTCAAATATTGAATTTTAGTCGCGTAATAATCTGAATTACATGTTGTATATTAAAATCTTAACGATGAGTGTTTAATACCTAAAATCTTAACTTTTTACAATATGCACAGCACATGTCAAGTCCCTGATTAACCCTTGCTTGGTGTCTGGGGTCTTTATATAGCCCAAGGCTGCTTTAACTACCTAGAAACTATCTAAATGTGAAGATAGACTTCTCATCTTCCAGATATGCGTTTTGTGTACGTTTTATTATAAAAGATCAAAATATTGATGGTAATACGAGGTTAGTAGAATAGATATTTTTTGTAACAGGGTTAGAAAATGCCCCAAGTATACAACTTGTGATTTCCCATGTTATATTATAAATTTACTACAATAATTAAAACTTGGCAACAATTCGCATTCTGAACCTTCAGTTGTATGTCAATTGTTACAAATTCTTAGACAATACATACGCATGAATTGTTGTAACAAATTATAAAATCAAAACACAGCAATTGTGTTTTATGGAAGTAAGACGTGGTATTATATATTCATCGTGGTATTATTCATCCTAATGCATGATATACACTTTGAAAGGGGCTACAGTCTGAAGCAAGATTTAGCAGATATAATACTGTTTATATATAACAGTAATAATTATAAACTGAGTGCTGAGTGTCACAAATTTATCTGCAAGGAACATAAAAGTGTTGTGCAATGAGTGTTCATCATTTCAAATACAGAATGAGTAGAAGTTTATTTATAACATGATTATTTATAAAGTAATAATGTACATCATAATAAAAAGTACAGTGTGAGCTAAATGAACATTTTGTGTTAAAATAGTATATAGATATTCTTGGAACAAGAAACATATATGATTTCATATATCAGACGTGGGTAGTACATAATTTATATAGCCTACAACAAAGGAGTTTTAACTTAACGTATATTTGCTTTGGTCTTAACATAAATTTGTTATTCTTGTGCAAATACGTTACACGTTATCGCTACATAGTTGTCAGAAATTTTTGTTTTTAATTTACGTCCTCCAACGTCAAGTCATATCGAACGATGAATGAAATGGGTGATATGATGTTCAAATGAGCCCAGGGTCCATAGAGATTAGAGTTACCCAATATTCGTCTTTTAGGATAAGGGAAAAACTCGGAAAAACCCTTATCCAGGTAACTCACCCTGACCGAGATTCGAACTCGGGACGTCTTGAACGTGAGGCAGGCATGCTGCCACCACGCTACCGAGGCGGGCCTGAAAATTTGGGGTGAAAAAGACCCCAGATATATATGTTTCTCCAGAACTGATATCATGTAAGGGTTTATGGTTTATTTCATTCATTAGTAATTACATTTACTACTATTAGAAGTAAAAACTTAACGCTGTTTTAATCAACATCGTAGTGGTTTCTTACTTTTTAATTCTATATAGAGATCCACAGGCTGGTGAAAACTGGTACTATGGTACTACATGAAAATAAAAATAATCAGGAAAGTAATTTTTCCATGCATTATTTCAGGTTAACTACCTGTCATTGGTCAATTAAAACTTCAAAGAGTCATCTCGCTTAGGATCCGTGTTTCATTGACCTAGCTAACAGTGTCGTGTACTACTTCATAGATATTAAAAAAAAAAAAAAAAAAAAAAAAAATAAAAAAAAAATTCACTCATGTTTTTGTGTCTGTGGCAATATGCGTTTGTTTTTTATTAAATGGAGTTATATCACTAACTTCAGTGTACCATTTAGTATAAATCTTGTAGCAGGAATTACTTACATGCGTATGTATTGGAGATGGTGTTCTGGAAGCCCAGCATTGTGTCGAACATGTGCAACGGGAATATGGTGATTTTTTTTATTTATTTTGTAATTAACTTCCTCCGTCAAGTCATATCAGACTATAGTGAAATGGGTGAAATTATGCTCAAATTGTCTATCAGGATAAGTAAAAACCCTGGAATAGACATCATCCAGGAACTCGCCCTAACCTAGTTTCGAACTCTGGGCCTCATGAATGTGAGGCCGACACGCTACTAAGGCGGGCATTACGGTGATGACATGCGGCATGTTGACTATCTTGAAGCCCAAGGTTGGGAAGCCATTTTGTAGCAGAAATTCCCTTTGCGGAAGTGTAAACTGTGGTTGTCCCAAGAAACTGTGAGGATACGGCCCTTCTGGACGGTGACGGTGAAGCCACGAGCTGCTACTTCCTCTCAATCTGAATCTTTGGTTCAGATCTGGCACTCAGATGTATCGATTAAAAAAAAAGAAAAAAAACCCCTCCTGCGGGGCTTCAGTGTGAACCCTTTTCTCAAGGGTGGTCGCGAGAGTAGGAATCACCTTTTAAATAAAATAATAAATAATTAAATTTTGTTTAATTTATATACATCCATACTTTTAATTTATTTTCGATACTTTATGCCATTTTTACAACACTTTACTTAAGAATGACGTTTCTTCGATAAAATTTTCTGAACATCAGTTTTAAATGTTTTTCACATTTTAGTCCGTTCACTTCTACATTCTACAATCCAAAACACGTCTGTTCCCTTCGACGTTACGCAATCGAAAAATTCCTTCTTTCCTAGCTGTTCTCCCAAAATTATTGACTTTTTCCTTCTCTCGTTGCCATCACTACCAGTCAAACTTAATTTTTACTGGTCCACGTCACACATCACAGAATATCATTTTCAAAACTACCAATGATAAAACATTCACATCATAACACCTACATGTTGCGGCATCTCATTACCTTCTGAATTTTAACAATTTTCATTCTTATTCATTTTAACTTGTCCATATCGATCCTTAAATCATTAAATACATTTAAACAATTTTACAACTTTTGGGGCCTAAATTAAAACAACCGTTACAGTCTCACAATTGATTTTGAACTTACTGATGCCATTAATGTGTAAGACGTAGCAGAACGTTTCATGTATTTATGCATTTATACTTTAGTTTATAACATGGAAGGCCGAGATTTAATTAGCTTCCGCAATTTAATTTTCCATGTTAGCCAACTGAACTAAAACACTTAACAGAGAGCTACATCTTTTGGTACTTATAGAAGTTTCTAGTGTTTATTCCGAAATTGCGTCAGGCATGTAGTACTTAATATTATTGTTTGATTGGTTCCAGTCAAAAGTAAAACACAAACGTATAATATGACAAGAAATCAACAATTAAGTTTATCTCATGGAGTGAAAAGCACAAGTGATATCACTGGAGTGAGGACATCAAGTATCAACAAGCTCTGTTGATGGTTTCTTTGGTAATTTTCTTTGAGCATCATCATCATTATCATCATCATCATCATCATCATCAGTTTCCAACTTCCATATCATACTTTATTTAGCTAAGACCTCAATTTTAGCAGTATACACTTCTGCCGCTACAACAAATGAAACGCATAATAATCCGAAAAGATACACTGTTGCCGTTGACATATTACACAAGAGCCAAGAGCAGCCACAGTTTTGTTAGCTTTTCATTTGTCCGTAAAGTTTAACACACGTTATCCAAGTATATGAAAACATCAGAATGCTTGTGTGATTTGCGAAATGTTCAGACATTGTAAAAGTGATGATTGGGTCTTTGAAGCATTTTTCTTCAAGAGACGATTACTAGTACATCATCTTGACTTCAGTAATAATTTTACCTTTCATAAGGGTGACACTTAAATATATAAATATTTATTTCAAGCAAAATAGTGCACCATACCAGTTGAGTCATTTCAAATTTAGCCTCCCTGAGGTCTCACCTTGTCGTGATAGGGGGGCTGAGTACGCAGTGATCCAGAGGACAGTAGGGAAAGAGGTGAGGGTAAACTAAGTTTGACCCACAATGGGGAGATGCGACTCGGCAGCTGTGGTGGAAGCAACGCATCTAGGTACAGATGTATTTTTTTTATCTTGAAAAGTGCAGAGCGATGCGCAGTGGTATCTGGACGAGTCCTTCAGAAATGTTACAACAGGAGGGGAGGGCAGGTCAGTTGCGAACCAGTTGGGAGCAAGTGAACACTGAACACGTGCATTACTACTCGGTAACACTACAGCTGTGTTTCAAAATGTGCTTGTCTCCTGGTTCCAAGAGAGCATTTATAAATGACGCCTCCTAGCAGCACATTAGGAAATAAAGCACTACATTTAAAACACGAGAAATAATAACCAATATCCATAGATTTATAGAAAAGAAACAATGGTCTGGGTCAGCTATAAAAATCTGGGGAAGGGTATCTGAGGCAACAGTTGTGTCTGAAAGCAGTTAAGGATAGTTATTAAGGAAGGAAAAGTCATTGGTGCTAGTGCAACAGCATCGTTCTCTATACCCAGTAAACAAAGATTAAGAACATGCACAAAATCTAATTCGGATGTTTTAATTCAGAAGTAGTTAGGCGAACTATGAATAATTTTTAAAGCATAGATGAACAAAGACCAACTTTGAAGAAAGTTGGAGCTCTTTTGAAGCTAGGACTATTTGAAAAAAAAAAAAAGCACTAAGCGTGACAAACAAATTTTAAACGAACATCGCACCATACGTTTTGAAAGGCTTAAGTATTTACGAAATATTCCGAGATATCGAAGTGAAGTTTATATGGATGAAACCTATATAAATCCAGCACATATTAGACCATATGCCTGGAGTGAAATTCGTTACAGGGACTCTGCAGCGATGTTGAAAAGCCGACAGTTGTTTATCATGCCTGCTGGAGGAGAACAAGGTTTTGTTCCAAATGCCTATGTACTATTTGATATCCAACAACAGCGTGGAGATCACTGTCATAGTAAGAATTAAAACTTAGTTTATAAGAGCTTCAAAAACTGGCTTCGAGATTTTGTTTTTAGACACCTTGTGCAGCGCCCTCCCCTCTCGTAATCTTACGCGTGTGACGCATTATGGCGATAGGTGCACTATCCCCACTACAGTTGCTACTCATCCCTACCGCGCAGGATTCCTGTCAAGATAAAATAATACATCTATAAATACGCCGAAGAACGTACCTGCCGGCTGGAGGCAGAGAAACGACAGCCCCTCACCAGCTTAACTTGCGCAGCGCTCATAACGCGGCCAGAGGATTTCATTATTACTGAAAGTGCACATAATATAAGCCGCCCGGAATTCGAGAGCATTACATCCAAAATTGTAGTCGAAAATAATAACATAGAACAAGTAGACGAGTTCAAATACTTCGGTTATTACATGTCATATAAGAAATAAACAGTCATAATTAAAAAGTCAGAAATATTCAACTATATTAATAGAACAATAACAAGAATTGTTAAAAATAAAGCAAATAAAGGTACCTTCTAAAGTTTTAAAAAGAAATGTTAGTACCTAAAACTATATGGCAGCGAAGAATGGGTCGTAACTCAAACAGTTAAAGGAAAACTTCAGGCAAATAAAATGCAATTTCTAAGAAGCATTGCTGGATAGGTATAGAAAAATCGACCACAAATGAAATGAAGATATACGTGAAGAACGAGAGATATTCGACTTGAGTAACAGAGTACAGGAAAAGTAAATGGATAACCCATGCACAAAAAAATGGAGAAACAAAGATTACCCAGATGAACTAAAGACCAGCAGGAAAGGGGAGCCTGGGAAGATCAAGAAAACGGTGGAACCAATAAAATAAACTATGTAGCAACGGACAGCAATGCCTAAAGCATGAAGAAAGAAGAAAGTGATGATTTCAAATTTAGTTGGATTGTTCGTGACGGAGCCCTGCTGTGGCATTTCCACTTTCTGACATTACACCATTAAATACAGTGCGATCCATATAAATCTGACCCATTTCAATAGGCCTTAACTTTTGAACCAATAGTAAGACACACGTGCAACTTTGGAAGAATATAATACACAATTCGGAGATTACATTAAACTATTTACATCTCAGAAAAAATGTTGGAAGTGTTCTGCACCAGTATCTATAAATGTTTGCACTCGTCTTACCATTATCTCTGAAGTTTTAGGGAGATGATATCGAATTGAGAGAAGGTTATTTCCAGCAAGGTGGAGTAACGTGCCATGCGTCTAATGACACCATAAAACATGTAACCAGTTTCTTTGATAATCGAATAATCTCAAATGGTCTGTGGCCCCTTAGATCCCCGGACCTAACCACACCGGATTTCTTTTCCTGTGGGGTATCTAAAACTAGTGTGCACAAGGATAGGCCAGGGACAATTGATGTTCTCGAGGAATGCATTCGAACCGAAATAAGTAACACTGGTGAGGATACTCTCAGTAAAACTTCAGAGAATAAGGTGGGACGAGTGTAAACATGTATAGATGCCGGTGGAGGACACTTTAACATTTTCTCTGAGATGTAAATAGTGTAACATAATCTCCCAATTGTGTATTATATTCTCCCAAAGTTGCACATGTGTCCTATTATTGGTTCAAAAGTTATGGCATGTTGAAGTGGTGCAGATTTATGTGTCCATCACTATACTTCTATGTAGGGCTACTTTAATTATGGAACTTGCACAAGTTATAAAACACCAGAGCCCTCCGTTCTCAAATTACGTATATATGTAAAATGTTCTAATTTTGTTAGGAGTTTTATGTTTAAATTAACATATTTGAACTTATTTTAAAAATAAATGTGCATATCTAAGTTTCTGGGAATAGCTTTAGAAGTTCTGTTCGTTTGATTTTTGCAAACTGATAAACTATAAGAGATAAAACAGTTATATTGTATAAGATGTATAGATCGCTATAAAACATAATTTACATAAACCTACTTTTTATCTATGGTTTAGCATTGCTTTGTCTTATTGCTAGGGATGTGCATCGATACTCGGTACCGTGCAAACAGTCATTAGCCCCGGCAAAAGCTCCGCTCTTCTCCTGGCTAAGGTACGAGCTAGGCCCTCACCTACGCCCCTTACGTCCGGGTCAAAGCCGGACAAGGGCATGCAGCACTGAGGCAGTTTTACCCTATGTTGAAGTCACTTATGCCAGCACACCTAAAACGACTGTATCGGGCGATTATCCCGCCCCTAATTTTGGACGGTTGCGAAGTCTGGGGATCGGCGACTCCGACCACCATTTGTAGACTGCAGCGCGTCCAGAACAGGGCGCTACGAATTAACTGCGATTCCCGTTCCATATCCGTCACACATTCTCCGGCGTTCCATGTATTGTAGACGTGGTGCGGGAGAGATCCTGTACTCTCTACAATAAGCTAGACTCTCATCCCATTAACCTGGTGAAAACCCTTGGCCGATACGACCATAAGGTTCCTTGCCGAAGACCTGGCTACCGGCTGTCCAAAGTCGCTTTGGGCGACTTAATTTGAGCAGGGACACTTTCACCTGACACCTGCACCCCCAAGCCCAAAAATGGGCTTGGTATAAACTATGCCAACGCAAATCAATCTAATCTAATCTAATACCTTAACATTGTTCCTTTCCCTCTAGCCTGTCAAGCGGGCTATGCTCAGATACCTCACAAGCAAGCGGAAGAGCGCAGTCAGCACTGGGCGCACACACTCTCTGGGGGCAGTTGCGCCTACATATGGCTAGATATACTACTGCCCCAGACAAACGCCTGAGACAAAAACAATTATTTCATATTGCCCAGATAAAGCCGCACTAAGGGGCTAGGTGCTGGGCAGCAAACACCATGCCCAGGTAAACCTGGACAACTCGCATCTTCTGCTGGTCTGCTGGAAGCAATCAGTTGCAGTTGTGCAGCACGTGGAGTTGTGCAGTGGAGTTGCGTTGTGTGATGTACTGCACTGGAATATTTGGTTTGTTTACGTTCAGCTGAGTAACAAGATGACCTTGAAAACTGCTGATTGTCAATCTCACTCTTTTTGCTGCAACAAAGGTTGCGCAAAACTTCTGTTGATTGCAATAAACAGAAATTTTTGGAAACAAGACTTTTGTTTCTACCAGCCCATGAAGTCATAATGCACATATACCGCCTACCTCGGTTAGATGGCAGCGTGTCTGTCTCATGTTCCCGATTTCGAATCTCCGTCAGGATGAGTTAGCTGAATAACTTTTTTGCCCTGTGTTCCCTTATGCTGAAAAACGAATGTGGAGTACTTCCAAGCTCTATGAACCCTGCACTCATCTGAGCATCATGTCAACCATTTCATTCATGGTTGATGTGACTTAACGTTGGAGGACGTAAGTTATGGAAAAAAAAAAGAAGACATCCGCACATATGCAAAAATTCATACTTGCATTCATATTTCAGAATTGGATAGAAAATTGGGAATAATTATTTCTAAAGAAAACTTGCTACTATCTATAAAGGAATCGAATTCTAGAACTCTGTATTTTAAGGTTACCATACTAATCGCCACATCACAGAGGCGATCCAGTTTTATCGTTAGCATTTTAATGGAACACGGCTTAGTGAGTGAATTCATGGGGACTCAGAATAGTTCATTGATAATTACTGTATACAGTCTTCCAGACCATCGATTTGTTATCAAAACGATTGAAAATAGCATAGGAAATGACTTCAAATGTGCAATATTTTGTGTTTGGCCGTCCGTAGAAAACAAGAATTGATCTTCATGGCAACATCACGAACAAATTGACAGTGGCACGTCTGCCCTAACTAGATTGCGGCATCGAAAGAGGAAGTAAATTATTTTACCCGTAGAGATGAACGAATCGTATATTTCATAACGAGATTTGTTTGGTTGGAGAGCGACTTGTAACTGCCTGTCAAAACACCCCGCTTGTTTCAGATTAGCTCATTAAGTGGCCACCGAAAACAACTGAGGCAATCGAAAACTACACAGCAGTAAATGATAGAATAGTACACAATGTCTACAAAGTATTCATGACCGCCAATTTAAAGAGAGTGTGTTATGTAAATATTTATACGATTTTCTGTAACTTGAATCGATCGATTACTTCTATCCAGCTTTTGAAAAGTTACATGTCAGCTTATTCGAGAGCAATCGAATACACCCGTGCTCATGTCCCCCCACCATAGACAAGTGAAGTTTGACTCTTACAGCGGCTACTTGTTGTAAAGCATACTGTCACCCAAGCGTCGGAACACCCTGTAGACTGGGCAAGCAGCAGACGGGTCGGTGTTTGCCCCGCCCCCTCGTTTGTCTTATAGCGTTAAGAAGGGATGGCTGGGACAAAAAACATCACGGCGCCGTCTCTTTCTGTTCCACCTGTGTTCTCGAACTTACAGGATATTTCCTCTAATCTAGAGCCTTCCGATCGACCCGCTGGCCCTATATAAGCAGCACGTCGAGCTAGCTAGTCAGTCAGAGTTCTTGGCAATCAGCGTAAGAGTTCAGTGCTAGTGTAAGGACGAGAAGACTGTGTATGTGCAACGGAGTTTATGTAATCGCGAGTGCAAGTGTAACTTTAACGGACGAACTGGTGAATCGTAATTGTGTGCATTACGTAATTCGGTGTAATTGGCAAGTATCAAACTGTAAGTCGGTGGAAATAAAGAACATTGTTGAGTTTGTGTAATTGGACTTTTTATTTCACGAGCCCACAAAGTCACAATTGGTGTAAGGAGTGCGACATAACACAATGGAGGCAGCATTAGAAAAGATTTTAGCGGAACTGTAAGAAATGAAGACGGCAAATGAAAACCTCGCTGCAAAAACGGAAGCGGCAAATAACAGCCTAGCCGCGAAGCTGGAGACTACAAATAACAACCTGGCCGCAGAGTTGAAACAAATGAAGACGGCCAACAACAACATCACCGCCGAGTTGAAACAAATGAAGACGGCCAACGACAACATCACCGAGAAGATGGAAGAAATGAAGGCCGAGTTAACCACAGAAATGAGAGCAGCGAACGACCGTCTGGCCACGGAAATGGAGGTGGCGAACGAGGCTCTCGCCGCCAAATTTGAGGAACGATTGGCCGGCGTGAGGGATGACGTCACGAATCTGGGCAAACGGATGGGTCAAGTAGACGACCGCCTTAATGATTTAGAGGAAAAGGCCGACAACATCGCCAAACCCCTCACCCGCCTGACAGAGGAACACCGACCTTATGTGTGGACGGAGGACGCCGAAGACGCTTTCCAGCACCTGAAGGAAACCCTGTGCAGTGCTCCAATTTTGGGTTTCCCACAACTGGGTGGCGCCTTCATTGTGGACACCGACGCCAGCGACCATTGCATTGGAGGTGTCCTATCGCAGATCCAGGACGGCCATGAGCGGGTGATAGCCTACTACAGCAAGACGCTATCCAAGGCAGAGAAGAAATACTGCGTCACCCGACGGGAATTACTGGCGGTAGTAAAGACATTGGAGCACTTTCACAAGTACCTTTACGGTCAGCCATTCCACCTGAGGACTGACCATTCCGCCCTAACCTGGCTATTGAGTTTTAAGAATCTGGAAGGCCAGAGAGCACGTTGGGTCCAGAGGCTGCAGGAGTACGACTTCACCTCGGAACATCGTAGAGGGAAGAGCCACGGTAACGCTAACGCCATGTCCCAAAGACCCTGTCCAGAAGAGTGCGGCCAGTGCACAAGAATGGAAGAGAAGGAGCGTGCCGCAGCAGTCCGAGTAGTTGTGGCAGTGCCTGCTGAAGGCTGGGATAGCGCAGGCCTGAGGAGGGAGCAGCTGGTGGACGCAGATATGGGGCCACTCTTGAGGGAAGTGGAGGCAGGGACGAGACCAACCTGGGAGGACATCGCACCGAGGAGCACCACCTACAAGTCGTACTGGGCCCAATGGGACTCGTTGAAGACCAGAGATGGCGCGCTGTTCCGTGTATGGGAATCACCCGATGGGAAGACGCAGAGAGAACAGTTGGTACTTCCCCGGAGTAAGGTACCGGAAGTCTTGGAAGAAGTACACGCTGGTACTTCAGGAGGACACCTGGGAGCGAACCGAACGATTGACAAACTTCGGCGGCGCTACTTCTGGCTGAGACTCCGAGCAGATGCTGGTGGTACACCTGGACCGCCTGGCACGCTACGATGGTGCTGTTCGGGACGACCAGCTTTGAGGAGGGAGCAGTGTCACCCGAGCGTCGGAACACCCTGTAGACTGGGCAAGCAGCAGACGGGTCGGTGTTCGCCACGCCCCCTCGTTTGTCTTATAGCGTTAAGAAGGGATGGCTGGGACAAAAAACATCACGGCGCCGACTCTTTCTGTTCCACCTGTGTTCTCGAACTTACAGGATATTTCCTCTAATCTAGAACCTTCCGATCGACCCGCTGGCTCTATATAAGCAGCACGTCGAGCTAGCTAGTCAGTCAGAGTTCTTGGCAATCAGCGTAAGAGTTCAGTGCTAGTGTAAGGACGAGAAGACTGTGTATGTGCAACGGAGTTTATGTAATCGCGAGTGCAAGTGTAACTTTAACGGACGAACTGGTGAATCGTAATTGTGTGCATTACGTAATTCGGTGTAATTGGCAAGTATCAAACTGTAAGTCGGTGGAAATAAAGAACATTGTTGAGTTTGTGTAATTGGACTTTTTATTTCACGAGCCCACAAAGTCACAATTGGTGTAAGGAGTGCGACATAACACAATGGAGGCAGCATTAGAAAAGATTTTAGCGGAACTGTAAGAAATGAAGACGGCAAATGAAAACCTCGCTGCAAAAACGGAAGCGGCAAATAACAGCCTAGCCGCGAAGCTGGAGACTACAAATAACAACCTGGCCGCAGAGTTGAAACAAATGAAGACGGCCAACAACAACATCACCGCCGAGTTGAAACAAATGAAGACGGCCAACGACAACATCACCGAGAAGATGGAAGAAATGAAGGCCGAGTTAACCACAGATAAGAGAGCAGCGAACGACCGTCTGGCCACGGAAATGGAGGTGGCGAACGAGGCTCTCGCCGCCAAATTTGAGGAACGATTGGCCGGCGTGAGGGATGACGTCACGAATCTGGGCAAACGGATGGGTCAAGTAGACGACCGCCTTAATGATTTAGAGGAAAAGGCCGACAACATCGCCAAACCCCTCACCCGCCTGACAGAGGAACACCGACCTTATGTGTGGACGGAGGACGCCGAAGACGCTTTCCAGCACCTGAAGGAAACCCTGTGCAGTGCTCCAATTTTGGGTCTCCCACAACTGGGTGGCGCCTTCATTGTGGACACCGACGCCAGCGACCATTGCATTGGAGGTGTCCTATCGCAGATCCAGGACGGCCATGAGCGGGTGATAGCCTACTACAGCAAGACGCTATCCAAGGCAGAGAAGAAATACTGCGTCACCCGACGGGAATTACTGGCGGTAGTAAAGACATTGGAGCACTTTCACAAGTACCTTTACGGTCAGCCATTCCACCTGAGGACTGACCATTCCGCCCTAACCTGGCTATTGAGTTTTAAGAATCTGGAAGGCCAGAGAGCACGTTGGGTCCAGAGGCTGCAGGAGTACGACTTCACCTCGGAACATCGTAGAGGGAAGAGCCACGGTAACGCTAACGCCATGTCCCAAAGACCCTGTCCAGAAGAGTGCGGCCAGTGCACAAGAATGGAAGAGAAGAAGCGTGCCGCAGCAGTCCGAGTAGTTGTGGCAGTGCCTGCTGAAGGCTGGGATAGCGCAGGCCTGAGGAGGGAGCAGCTGGTGGACGCAGATATGGGGCCACTCTTGAGGGAAGTGGAGGCAGGGACGAGACCAACCTGGGAGGACATCGCACCGAGGAGCACCACCTACAAGTCGTACTGGGCCCAATGGGACTCGTTGAAGACCAGAGATGGCGCGCTGTTCCGTGTATGGGAATCACCCGATGGGAAGACGCAGAGAGAACAGTTGGTACTTCCCCGGAGTAAGGTACCGGAAGTCTTGGAAGAAGTACACGCTGGTACTTCAGGAGGACACCTGGGAGCGAACCGAACGATTGACAAACTTCGGCGGCGCTACTTCTGGCTGAGACTCCGAGCAGATGCTGGTGGTACACCTGGACCGCCTGGCACGCTACGATGGTGCTGTTCGGGACGACCAGCTTTGAGGAGGGAGCAGTGTCACCCGAGCGTCGGAACACCCTGTAGACTGGGCAAGCAGCAGACGGGTCGGTGTTCGCCACGCCCCCTCGTTTGTCTTATAGCGTTAAGAAGGGATGGCTGGGACAAAAAACATCACGGCGCCGACTCTTTCTGTTCCACCTGTGTTCTCGAACTTACAGGATATTTCCTCTAATCTAGAACCTTCCGATCGACCCGCTGGCTCTATATAAGCAGCACGTCGAGCTAGCTAGTCAGTCAGAGTTCTTGGCAATCAGCGTAAGAGTTCAGTGCTAGTGTAAGGACGAGAAGACTGTGTATGTGCAACGGAGTTTATGTAATCGCGAGTGCAAGTGTAACTTTAACGGACGAACTGGTGAATCGTAATTGTGTGCATTACGTAATTCGGTGTAATTGGCAAGTATCAAACTGTAAGTCGGTGGAAATAAAGAACATTGTTGAGTTTGTGTAATTGGATTTTTTATTTCACGAGCCCACAAAGTCACAATACTTTCCAATTACTTAGGAGTTTTTGTAGTTGTGCCTTACCTAGATTCTCCTCTATTCACAGGCTAATGTCTGTGTTTCTTGCATGCATTACAATAGACTCAACTAGAGCTGGTGAGGAAAAAGATAATGATACAGCTTTAATAATATAGTAAATGTGCACTCAAGTTGAACATAAATGCTTAGTTCAGTCTTTGCTGTGGTCAGTTATTGATTTTGTTCTGTTCTCATACGTTATGGCGAAATATTTCCTGCACTTTTGTCCAAATAACACATACTTGCAATCTATAAGAACTGTTTTCTTGTACATATTACTTTTAAATTGCATATTTGGGTGGAATGCACTGTCTTCTCTGTCTATAAGAGGAGAATACAGGTAGTGGCGGTGAAATGTCAGCTCCGTCAGCTCTAACCACCAAATATGCCCCCGAACGAAAGGCAGGATAGCCTGTGACGTCACCGCGCTGATTTCTGCTGCCTAAGAGGAAGGAAATACTTTGATGTGTTGGGGTTCCACAGCGCAGGAAAGACAGGAAACGTATCGGGTATTCATAATATGTACAACTTTCAACTTGGGTGTTGTAATATTCATTCTGACTGTTTTAATTACACAAATGATCACACTTTATAAACAATTACATTTTGGCTCTGTACCAAGAGAATATATAAACCTTCAAGTCGTAGTTTATATGAAGATCAGGTATGTTATGAAGTAAATGAAATAAAACAAAGTAATTTTAATTGCAAGTTATAGGACATCCATTCAGAACAAAATTACGTGGACATTTTCCAGCAGTATCTGTTTCGTATTTCTTTTATTAATTTATCAGTGTGAGTACGTAATGTCTGGGAAATTTGTAATCGAAAGTTGCATGTTAGATTGTGATTCGACAAAGTACTTCGAGGTTTGGACTTAGCTAATATCATAACAGAAAAAAAGCATACATATATCGAGTCAAACATACACAATGTCCGTGTGGCAAGTGAATACAACCTCGGAAATCTGGTTTGGGGGGCATTCTCGTAAAAGTCAGTCAAGTCTTTCGTGTGTGTATATTTGTACTTCAGTAAATCGCCACATTGCAATTTTCGGATCATAAAGTGCTAGAATTCTGATATTATAATAAATATTAGGGTCTGTGTGGGATAAAATATCATAGATTTCTAACATGAGAAAGCAGTAGCTACCCTCTCACTCTCACTAAGTGTTGTGACGATCCCTTTTCCATTGTGAATGAGAGGTAGCTCACGTCATCACTCCACCATTGTTCTTTCTTTCTGACAACATAACCCAAAAGGATAATAAGCAAACATATTTGATTCGAATAATTATGAGATTAGCTTTAGTCATAATCATTTCACATGAGTAAACTATGTTCATTTGATCTTTTAATCCATATTGCTCAGCATGCATTTTAGGGATAAATATTGTAACAGCGTTCAATAGTTTATAACATATTCTTGAGATAGATAAGAAAAAGATAAGTCAAAGTTTCAAGTGCATCTTTTAGTAACGTAATGGAAAAATGATAAATATAACATGGAATATTTTCAAAATTATGAAAAGTTAACACTCAGTTTTTGCGTTATTTTTGTCCCTTATGTTTTATAAACTATACAAAATTCAGTATGAAATGTTTACAGAAGCTTGAATATTAGGCTTAATTATACATTTTTAAAATATTTCAATGTAACATTACAACAATAACTGCACCACTCAAAATGAAAGTTATCTCTGCGAAGATAACACATGATTCTGTCCATTTTCACACGTAGATTCTGAAAATGATGCTTAACATGGCATTTCACCTCACCATTTTTAATTTAAGATAATGGAAGAAGAGTTGGCGTACCAGCTGGTAACACGCGTGTCAGAGGCTGTGCAGCCTAGCCCTACACGATTACTTATGTAGGTACTTACAAAATGTAAACATGAAAACATGTTGTATAATTTCGTGAACATCTTACCTTATATGTCGAAAAAGTCTCCATTGATGACTATATAGTTGGTTAAACTCCATCTTTTTCATCCGGTCGGAAAATAGGTTTCTCAAGGTCTACAAAATATTGTTTGGCGGTGACTATCACTTCTTTGTTTGATGTAAACGTACTACCATAAAGCCAAATTTTCAAGTTAGAGTATTGGAAGCAGTCACTTGGAGCTAAATCTGGTGAATAAGGTGAATGAAAAACCAATTCAAAGCCAAATTTATGCACTTTCTCACTTACAATTCCTAATTTGTGCGATGGTGCACTATCCTGGCGAAAGAGCACCTTTTTACGTGTCAGTTTCGATCTCTTCTCGGTCATTTCATGTTACAAACGATCCAACAGTAAAGCATAATGGACTCCGGTTATGCTTCTGCCTATTTCTCAGTAGTCTATGAGCATTATTCTTTGAGAATCCCAAAACAAAGTGGGCATCACTTTATCAGCTGACAGAATAGTCCTTGCCTTCTTTGGTGAACTTTTACCAGCCTTTGTCCACTGTTTTGACTACTGTTTTAACTCTGGTGTGTAAAGATGGATACAAGTTTCGTCCATTGTCACAAATCGGCGCAGAAAGTTTTGCGGATTACCATTAGAAGAGTGTTTTTTCGATGCGCTTTTGGTCGATGGTGAGCAATCGCACCACCCATTTTGAACAAAGCTTTTTCATTGCCAAGTTTTCATGCAGGTTATTATGGTCTCACTGAGTTGAGATACCTAAAGCCTCAGAAATCTCACGAATTTTGATTCGGCGGTCTTGCGTAACCAGGTCGTGGATTTTTTCAATTGGGTGACCAGAGCGCGATCAACTGCGGTGTTTCTACGTCCACTTTTAAATACATTAATCCAAAATTAAACCGCCTTCAATTGTTTGTGCAAAGTCTGCATGAACTTCATCCAATTCGGCTTTGACTTGAGCGGAAGTCCATCCTTTCAAATGAGAAATTTTAACAACTGCACAGAACTCTGTTCCTTTTTTTCATTTTCAATCGCGGCTATCTCACTCAGCAGTTCAGATGGCTATTAGTAGTGAATTATGCTGCAACCGTCGTAAGAAACATATGTTTTGTATTGCTCTGCACCCACGTGCCCAAGCGTGACAGATAGCGGCTACACTTTCGCCATGTGTTACGTCATATTACATTCAAACAAATTATATGCATAAGAGCACTTTTTTTGTAATTTACGTCCTCCAACGTTAAGTCATATCGGATGATGAACTGTGTGGGTGAAATGATGCTCAAATGAGCCCGGGGTCCTTAGAGCTTAGAGTTACCGAATATTCGTCTTTCAGGATTAGGGAAAACCCCGGAAAAACCTTATCCAGGAAACACACCCTGACCGAGATTTGAACTCTGGGCCTCTATAACGTGAGGCAGATATGCTAACACCACGCTACGGAGGCGGGCTGCATAAGAATAGCTTACCAGTAGATTACGTTTTCTAAATTTTGTTTGCGGCATTGCTTACAGGAACAGCGTGCTTCCTAGTACCGCAGGGATATATACGTTGTACCAAATTCATTTTTGTACAATCTTTTGAATATTCTAGCTTACCACCCCCAAAGTTCCCTTCATGGAAATTTACCAGATTTATGAAACGACCCTCGTGTATCTGGAGCGTATAGCAAAATTTAACATGTTATATTAATTAGGAGTAGCTGGCATACTTTAATTTGTATAAGAGTACTCACTCATACTTTAGATGTTTTTTCCTCCGAAACATGTTTTCTAGCAATTCTTGGTCATCACAGTTTCTGCAGCATGGCCCGCTGTGGATGCCCAAGAATTTCTAGAAAACATGTTTCGGAGGAAATTTTCACATATAAAGTCTGAGTGAGTATTCCTAAACAAATTAAATCAATCCAGCTACTAGTAATTAATATAACATATGCCTCACTTTAAATACTTTGACAATACTTTATAAAAGTAAACATGTTATTTATACCCAGTTACTTTTTTCTGTCATGCGGTCTGTTCTACATAGCGAGGAATTACCTTTTCCTGTACCACCTCAAATATTTAATAGTGACAAAAATGGTGAAGGAAATGGTGATTACCAGATTGAGTGGTACCAGGAGCCAGAGATCCCTGCTTAAAATATTCTGACTTTCAACCAGAAAATTCTGAAAGTAAGACATTTTATAGAGAAAGTAGACTTGAATGATGTGGACGTGACTTAAATTTTTCAAAAGAGGAATCTGAACCTCTTTGTTCCACATTATAACAGTGAAAATTGCTTCCATCTGATACAAAAGCAACAGTTTTTAAATACGTATCAGAAATTTGGAAAACGTTTTCCAAAGGAGAGAATGTATGTTTCTGTATAGATATCAATTCTTTAATGAGTGAGCTACAAATTGAGGATAATCCAGATTGATTCTTGTGACTATTTTAGATACATCAAACTGCAGTTTATAGGCTGTGTTGGTTCATAATTTTAAAGATTTCAAGTTTCCCATTGCGAAAGATTATGAAAGTTTGGCCAAAGTTTTACGTGATTTAAAATACAAAAACTACAGTGATACAACAGTGAGGCAAGCAGTAGTAATATTTTCCAGGAGAGTAATATTAAACAAACATCATTGGTTCAGCCTGATAAGATTCGTCTTCCTCCATTACACATAACACTTGGGCCGATGAACTTCTTAAGCCACTCAACAAGTACGCCGGATTTGTGTATCTGCAAGGCTATGTCCACATTTTGCTTACGCAAAATTGAAAAAGAGGTTCTATTGGATCTCAGATTCCAAAATTCGTGGGGAACGAACCTTTTGGAAAAAAAACGTAACAAATGTTTAAATTGGCTGCTTGGCAATCATTTACAAGGCGTGTGCGTGATTTGCTTGGAAACATAAAGGAAAGAAAATATTATAACACTTATGTCTCATTTTTTGACATGTTACGAAGACATGTGTCCTAGAATGTTTTTAAAAGTGCATTTTATTTATTTACCTATATAACTTTTCCCTCAAAATTTGAATTATCTTAGTGATGAACAAGAATGGTTTTAAAAGGGCATTTGAGTTAACGAGAAGGGGTACCAATGTCGTAAAGACCCAGTAATGATGGGGGATTCTTGTTGGTTTCTTGTGAGGGAAATTCAGATAGGAGTACAAGAGACAATTACATACTACCAAGCATAGTCACAGGTATGTACTGTAATTATACGGTCCAAGTATTATTGCATGCCTGTAAGACAACATTTTGAATTAATCTTAATTCACCGGGCTATAGCGCTATATCATGGAATTGGATTTAACACGGGTAAAAGTGTATCCCCGTTAAAAAGGATATTGTATTTAATTATTTTATTTGCAAAGTTCAGAAAAAATATTCCGTAAAACAGATTCTTCAGTATAATTTTCACCACCACCCCCGTTCTTTGACAGAGACCGCTACGTTCCAGGAAAGTAACGATCCCACCTTTTATGGTCCCTGACCACGACTATAAGTCCTGTAGGCGAGCCCACATATATTGTCTCTCTTAATGACAATATCTGGAATTATGCTTGCATTAATGCGAGCAGATTTGCACAACTAATTCATTTGGTAGATTGTGTGGACATCTTCCTGCAAGGACTATACCACTTTACTAATGAGTGCCTTATCTGAGAGGCATATGAATCTGACGCAACAATTCGCTTAATGCTGTCTACAACAAGAATGACTGAAGAACAAGATGATGGTGCAGCTGATAATGGTGAAAATAACGTGGAGGTGGAAAGAAGCATTCTCAATGATAGTGAAGTGATAACTCATCAGGGGCGGCCGGTGAGGCATTGTATTGGCGGTGCCATAAATAAATAAATGAACGAATGAATGAATACATAAATTAAATAAGTAATGAAGTAAGTAATTAGGTGAGTGAGTGAGTAAGTAAATAAATAAGGGTTGTTAAAATATAAATATGTGTACCAATTTCGAATGATTTACGTAATCTTATCAATAATCCATCCTATTTTATAATATACTGTTACATCCGTACTCTTGTTTCGCACAGGTGTAACGAGCACAGTAAAAGTTTGATAATACAATTCATGGAGAATGTGATACGAAGCGTTCGTGTATGATTTCGTGACAGAGAGACAGTTATCTTAAGTCCCGTGCTTTACTGCACTCTAGCGGATAAAGCGTAAGTTATGCGCCAGAGAAATCTCGGCACTACCTACTCCCATAAGAAGCCGTGTATAAGCGGATATCCTAGCCCTTAACACAGGCGCTTAGGAGCGTAGACGGTGCCGTTCTGGAACCGGCAACAAGCCAAGGAAAACAACCAGGACTGAGCGCTTACGTTTAACGCGCCTATTCACACGAGGGAGCAGACACTCAGAAACAATCTTTTTTTGTGCAATTCCTATACATTTCTCTTTCTTTCGTTTTCATACAGATGGTGCCATGGCACAGCAGCACTACCTCTGAAGCCGCCCCTGTAACTCATTAAAACAATATGATTCTGTGAATGGACAGGCAAAATTAGTCAAATAGCATTCATCTCCTCCGTCTTACTTCACAATTTACTGATTGTTTTAAAACAGGGAAAAATTAGGTTGGTGTAAAATATGCACAGTGGAATATAAATCAAGATATGTTACCTTGCAGCGTAAGTGGTCAGTGATTTTAAAAGTGAATGTAATATACTTAACTTACACACGAGAGTTTAATACTGTATTATATTTTATTATTATATGCACTTTTCCCTCCTCCAACTGCACGGGATTGATTATTGTAGTGTTTCGTTCTCTATAATTAGCAGAGAAATGTACACTCAAGTTTGAGTATTAAACTATTTTCACATCTCAGTCTTTGCTATAGTCTGTAATTATACAGGTTCTTTTTGAAAATGTTATGATGTGATATCTGCTATACTTCTACCAAAACAAAACACGCTTGCAGTATTCTACTGGCTCGTGGAAGTTCTTGTTTATACATATCTTGTGGTGAAATCCGTGTATGGAGAGTCGTGTTGTGACGTTGTGACGTGGCGCTGCGTGATGCAGTCTCTAGTCCATCTGTCGTCCATCATCGCTGGTGAGATTTAGAAGTCCAGATCGATTTCACATTTCTTCCTTTCCCTGATGTTTACTAGGGTTTTGCTTGCTTGATTGTAAGTAGAATTGTGCTCGTATGTATTTTATGAAATACGTCTCGCTCACCATTCTATATACCATCCGAGATGGCGCTGTTTTTCCAACATGGGGAAATCCTCTTCATGATTATTGCCTTTATTCTTTCTATTCTGATGAGGTTTCCGAATTCAGCTTCTCCCACATAATCTCAATTCCGTATATCACTGGCGCTACTGCCATCTTGAATGGTCTGATCGCCGTGCAAGTTGATAAGTTTGCTATGTTTGGAATGTTGTACGAGGCCCTGATTGGTGCTGCTGCTCTTTCCTGAATGTGTATACCAAAGGACGCCGCTGTTGTATGAAGTGTTATTCCCAGATATTTATAATTTCCTACGTTTTCAGTGGCTTCTTGTGTTATGTAATATTGGTTTTGGCTGTTGACTTCCCTCCTTTTCTGATCGTCATCTGTACTGTATTTTCTTCGTTTATCTGTAGGTTGTTCTCCTCCGCCCATGTCTCCAGTCTGTGTATTGCTCTTTGCACATCTTCCTCCTCTGTCGCTCCGATCACTATGTCATCCGCGTCATGTGAGAAGATTACCGCTGAAGAGAATTTTTTAAAAAATATTCTCTCGTCTAACAGAAATAACTGGCAGCAGGTTTTTAAATTCGTGAGAAGGCGCAGGGGTAACAAGGAGGAGATTCCGGGTATAAAAAATGGAAATGTACAAGTTACCGACTCTTTGTTAAAAGCGGAAGTATTTAATCGGCAATTCGCTTCAGTGTTTCAGGTAAAGAGCAATGCCAGTATTAAAAGAACGGAGGGGCCCCCTATGATCGTCAAACCAAGCGACATTCCAAAAAGATTATTTAAATTAGGGAAATATAAATCAGTCGGTCCGGACGGCATTTCGGGTGACTTTCTTAAAATTGGAGGGGAGGCAATCGTGCCATATATAATGAGGCTATTCGAAATAACGGTAAATAACGGAAGTATACCGCAGGATTGGAAGCAGGCTATAGTCGTTCCTATTTATAAAACAGGGGATCGAACCAAAGCGACAAATTATAGGCCAGTTAGCTTGACATCAGTAGTAAGTAAACAAGTCGAGCATCTTATAGAGCAATACTTAAGACGAGAATGGGATAATTCACACTGGCTCTTTGAAGGACAACATGGGTTTCGGAATGGACACTCTTGTGAGAGCCAACTAGTAGCTATTTGTCAGGATGTAGCTGATGCACTCGATGCAGGCGGTAAAGTGCATGCAATAGTTATTGACTTTACTAAAGCGTTTGACCTTGTACCTCATGGACCACTTATAGAAAAACTTTGCAATATGCAAATAGACAACAGAGCGATTATTTGGATTCGGGAATTCTTGAGCGGACGAACCCAAAGAGTGCGCGTCGGCGATAGATTATCGTCCCCTACCGAAGTAACCTCAGGTGTCCCCCAGGGTAGCGTGATCGGGCCGTTGCTTTTCTTAGCATATGTAAATGACTTATGGAAAGGGATAACATCACAAATTCGGCTTTTTGCGGATGATTGTATAATCTATAGAAATATCAAGACCGAAGGTGACGTTAACAATTTACAAGAAGATTTAAACAAAATTCAACTCTGGGCGCAATCCAATCAAATGGAGATAAATCCAAGTAAATGTAAAACAATTATATTTTCAAGGACAAGAACAGAAGAAAATGTGATGTATAAATTAGATAACAAGAGAATACCCAGGGTAAGTAGCACTAGATATCTAGGTGTAATAATAAATGAAAGATTGGAATGGGGGGAACATGTAAACTCGGTCACTGGAAAAGCCTGCAAAGCATTACACTTTGTAATGAGAATATTAAAACGCAGCAATGGAAAATCGCGAAATTTAGCTTACACATCCTTAGTCCGACCAATATTAGAATATAGCGCGGCATGCTGGGATCCATATCGGGTTGGTCAAAAACAAGCACTCGAGAGAGTCCAAAAACGAGCAGCTAAATTTGTTGATAGAGGAATGCGATTCGAAAACCCTACAGGCACTGCTACCTCCTGGGAATCATTGGAGAAACGTAGAAAACGGGCAAGGCTATGTGCAATTTTTAGAGCATATAAGGGGGAACCTGCATGGAAAGATATAACAAAGCGGTTGTTGACACCATCATATAAGGGAAGGAATGATCACTCTAAAAAAATAAGAAATAGGGAACAGAAAACTGATATAGGTAAATTTTCCTTTACCAATAGAACAATTAATGACTGGAACAATTTGACTGCAGAATTACTGGAGACTTTGCCTCCAAATGTAAATAATTTCAAAGAGAGGTTAAAAAGAAATCCTGTATAGTTACCATAGTGCATGAAAGGAATTGTATATATGTTGTAAGGAATTGTATATTATATTGTTACCATAGTGCATAGTCATAGTGCATGAAAGGAATTGTATATATGTTGCAAGGAATTGTATATTATATTGTAAGGAGTTGTATATTATACTGTAAGGAATTGTATATCATACTGTAAAGAATTGTATATTATATTGACAGCGCTGACACCGGGCCATGCTCTAAGCAGTGAAATAAAGTATCTATCTATCTATCTATGTCATTCTCTATACACTGCGGCAAGCATATAACGCGGGCGTAAAGGATATCCCCCAGCAACAGTGTTAATTCGGGCTTCTACTGTATACGTAACAGTGTTTTATACTGTCTTCCACAGGAGAGATAGTCTCCGAGGCCTGAAACGCAGGGGAGTTGGTGAAGGTTCCCACATTCCTGGTTCCCTGGTCAGGTTTATGGCGCCTCATGTCAGTACAGTTACAGACCATTCAAAAACATTATGACGGCTTCTACATTTGTGAATGAATCTTCTCGATTTTAGTGTACAGAGTGAATAGGGCGCATGTTTTTTTTTTTTTTTTTTTTTTTTTTTTTTTAACGGTCTGCTCCTTGTGTAGCGTTCTGTGCCACACACATTCGTGTCCTTGTCCCACTGTGTAAGGCAGATAAGTGCAGAGGTTCTACTCCCATTAGTCCTGGATCCGTAGGAACAAGGACCCCTGCCTCTTTCTACCCGGGAGCGATGGATACTCCGGGGCTCTTTCCATAGGGCAATACCTGGAGTCTAAAAAGCTCCCCCCCCCCCGCTGAGCACAACGTCAAGACGGAATGGAAGTGGATACGCCACTTACTCGCATCAACCCCGCAGGGAAGACTACCGTAAACCTCGGTGGGGCCGCCTGGTGATCTAGCACACCTTCTACAAGCTCTGCAGGCTAGCACCCGGGATTTATGAAGCAACCCTCTACCCCCTCCGGCCGGCCGTAGCCTGGCCGGAGTTTCCCAATTCCCCGTGGGTGTCGGAAACACACTGCCCCCTCGAGTCCAACCCAATCCGAACAGCTCCCCGACGGGAGGGGCTCGGCAGTTCGGTCCGAGGTTCCTCTAGTAACTTCAGAGCTACCACGAGTACTAAGGTTCCGTAGCGCCCGCACCTCGGCAGCTGAAGGGGACGGATACCCTCCCCTACGGGAACTGTGTAATACATTTCAGGGATCTTCTTTGCGTTGCTGGACAGTACTAACCTTTTATCTGAGTGTGTAAGATAGATAATTAAATTTAAGTAAAATCATATTTCAGAAGAAAGCGCACTTTTTTTTCATGTTTCCAGATTCTATCAAAGAATAACCAATGCTCATTAAATTAAAACCACTTTTGGCAACTGTATTAGTGTGAAGTTACAGAATACTGTTATAATATGAAAAATATAGATTAATTGAAAATCTTAATAGAATTGATTTATAAAGCTCTCGATGTAATTCTGGTTCAAATGCATTTTCCTTAGAATACCAATTGGATATAAAACACTTTACTTCACAAAAGCATACAGTATATTAAACTTTAATCATTTTTTATTTACGCAGCTCACTTGAATAAAGTGTTTTAACCAACCAACTGATGTTTAAAGGATGATTTTGTTTTTCCAGCGTTTGATGGCAGTGAAACACTTCACTCGTTTGAAAACGTCGCCCTACGTGGAACGGTACAGAATCAATCCATAATTGAAAAATCTGCCAAGCGTATAAAACTGCATGACAAACAGAAATAAGTACTGCACTAAAAGTACGATTTTTAATTAATTATTACAGATTATATGCAGCACGGTTCACTGGTCTGAAAGACTGATGTGATTAGTGGACAGTTTTTTTTTTTTTTTTTTTTTTTTGTATTTTACTGAAGGGTTAAAAAAGAGATTGTTACGCCAAAACATTATTCGCACAATAAACTAAACAAAAAAGTGTTAGCATTTGAATAATTACGGCATTGTTAAAAGATATCCACATCATTTTATAGCTATGAGCAATGTAAAAATAACAGTATATTTTAAGCGTTCAGCAGGAATATAAACAAAACACTTCGACAAAAAATAAGGTAAAAAACAAAAGCAGACTCGGGATGGATATACTTTTTCTAAGTCCACATCGTTTCCACGGCCAGTTTACAATGGCGTAACGGAGCGGGTCTCCTTCATTCTACTGAATCCTCTGATAATTGTCTCTCAAACAGTACCAACGAAAAGAACACGCAAAACATGTCTACGCTCTTGATGATGCTTGCCGCAGTTGCAAGCGGAGCATCTGGGAGTGAGATGGGGAAGCCCAATGGACCACGGCCTTTCAGCCCTGAATCTTCTATTGAACAAGACGCCAGCCGTGAATGCCTTCGTTTATTAATAAACCCAGTAAATTTTCCAAAATACCAAAATACGAAAACGACTTTACTTATGAGACCTAATAAAAGGCACTTGAATAATTTCCGCGGTAAAATTCACGAGAACCTGCTTTACTTGGATTATCTTTTGAGCCGGATTAACGCAAAAATGTAATAACTAAATGAATGCAAATTGTGTACTAATGTAGTCTGGCCTTTAGTTTTGCTTCTAAGTAACATAAGATAATAAATATATTTTTACTAGCTTTTATTAAAGCGTAATACATGTTTTGTGCACCAATTTAATTGAATCTAAACTAATAGACTTACGCTTAGCACTTTACTAAGCTATTATTATAATAACTATTATTATAGCTATTTGCTATTACTCTGAAATAGTTGTAAATTGTTATTGTTACAAGCTTGTGCTGCGTTTGACAAGTAAACATCTGCTGTGTTGACTTCCATGACGTTTTCCAATAATTTCTCTTACCTACTTTTAAGAACACTTTTATTCTAGCTATTACCATTTAACTACGTGTTGCTATGTTACAAAATCGAAAACCATGCTCCTTTTATAACCATAAGAACAGAAAAATCTGATGTGCTGTATTCACAAGCCCTTCTCTACCCTTGAAGAAAATGTTTAATGGTTCTCTCTCTACCTCCCTCATGTTGATCCACATACATATTGTCGCTGATCGAATTTTTGGATTGGAGCCACCGCAAAGCCAGAGCTATTGCGCGTGGGCAGGAAAGAAAGAGACAGATAGTAGCGCGCAGCGCGCAGCGCAAGATATATTATATATATATATATTGTATATATATATTGTAATTTACGTCCTCCAACGCTAAGTCATATCGGACGGTGAATGAATTGTCTGAAATTGTGCTCAAATGATTCCAGAAACCATGGAGCCTAGAGTTAGCTGGCATTCGTCTTGAAGGATAAGGGAAAACCCCGGTTAAAACCTTATTCAAGTAACACACCCTGACCGAGATTCGAACTCGGGACCTCCTGAACGTGAGGCAGGCATTCCACTAGATGATGGAATGCCAAGGCGGGCGCAGCACCAGACGCTTGCTGACAGAGAGAAAGGAACATTGACAGAAACGGACAGAGAAATGTCTGGAAGTTTCGTTTTCTTCTGATGCCGTCGCGATTGTTATGGAACGATCGACTGCATTCTCGAATAATGATTGGAGATATAAAAATCCCCAAAGTGTTAGAGCGGAGTCAGTTGCTAGTTAAGTGGAGTCGTGTTCTGCATCTGTATTGTAGTTGAGCGTTTTAACTGTACCGTAACGAATTCTATTATTTGTTTACTTGTGGCAGTAGAACGAGACGACCTTGAAGACTGCCGTCTTTATTTTACGTCTTTTGGCTGCTGCCAGGGTTCTAAAAAGCATTTTTACTGCAATAAAGAGCATTTTAAATGACTGCAAACAAGACTTCTGATTCTAACAACCTACGAAGTTACAGTATTATCTTATTAGTAATTTCTAGGTACAAGGGAATATGTGAATAGAGCAGGATTTAAGTGATAGTTCTATCATACGCTATGTGACCTTAAAATTCGCTTCTGTTTGCATGGCTAACAAATAATGAAATGAATAACGATGTATCTTTGAGAAAGTTGTAAGCACTGGAAAATTCAAATATACCTTTAATGACTTCCCATTTGTGGTTAACTAAAACAAGGACTGTTATGTTACAAAATGGTTAACTCCACACAAACAAAAAGAGAATACTTATAAGGTATGTGATTTTATATTACATGTAACATGATGTTAACTGTCTTATAGAATTTACTGCGTTTACAAAAGTCAGTCAAAGTGATATTTCTGCAACATCATTTTAAAAATGTAAAATGTTCATTTCATTTTCCCTGCCATATCTAAAATACGAGGTGGTTTAAGAGTACATATATACTCAGTTATTTTTGAGAAAGGAGTAATCGAGTTTCCACTTTTAAGGTCTTTTTTGAAAATCAGTACCAAGTTGTATGTTTAACGAACTATTCATCTTTTAGCTGATGTTTAATACTTGTTAGTAACTTTTCTGGCATGCATTGGCCTTCAAATTCTGTATATCTGGCGAAATATCGGCTTTTTAATGGAATAATGTCTTTTCTCTTACTTTCCTTTGGAAGGAAAGTAGAATTCAATCCTTTAGCTTAGATATATGAATTAAGAGTCTTATTTTCATGTTATTTATTTTGATTTAGGAATTTATTCGAAGTGTCGTAGTTCTCACCTGAGGGTCCCTGGCAGTTATTTCATCCTAAACCGGACAGAAATATAACCTGAAACCTTAACAGGATTTGCGTTGTGAAAGGGTAGAAGCTACTTACTCAGGCAAATCTTTGTGACAGGGTAAACTTCCGCATAAAAGCCACAAAAATGATAGAGGGAGCTTGGAAGCAATTTACTGACTTGTATCTGTGATATTGCATTCCGCCCAGCGGTAGGCATCTCGCACTAATTACAAAACCAATTTATTGAAAACTGTACACGATGTCCCGGGATTACAGTTCTGTGGGCGAGATTCCAAAACAACTGAAAGTAGCCCTTCTACTGGCAGGACGCCAAAGCTCCACCAAAACTTCCTTTACACAGTTATTAAGAGGATAAATCCTAGTCGGAATATAACATCATTATAACAAACTGTATTGCGGAATATTTGGGGGAGGTTCCGTGTAAGAACATAGACTTTCAAGGCAAAATAACGGGCAGATTAGGGTACAGGGTCTCGTGTTCGGTTTCCGTTAAGCTGGTTCGTGGTGAAGTACGACATTAGTTGCCTTGTAGTTTGGTTCTGTGCTGTTCTGAAAGGGATCCAACACATCCACCAAATCTCAGATATCCTTTATGCATCACCTTCCTTAGAGTATTTAAGCTTACTGTTGCGAATTAATAATGCACAATTTAAACGCATTCCTATATGAACTTTGTACAATATGCGTTTCTTAATCACATATTTGTGAGATTGTTGGGCATTTAGTCTCAGTTTTTTAAGAAAATAAATTGTTAGATACAGTGTTACTTGCAGTTAATTATATATTAGGAAAGATAAAATCAAATTAAGAAATTTTATGTCATGAATCTCCGAGCCTCCGTCCGGTTGCTGTAACCACAGAGCTACCAAGGCAACATGGCAGCACAACATATTCTCCAAATGATCGGCATTTTTTCCGATAATATACCTTATCGCCGACTTAGAATGTTATACTTCAATTGCTGATCCTAATTCCTACTTCCTTCCTACTTTAAGCTACTATTAGTTCAAGTAATGGAAATTTGCTGCTTTACGGGAGCAAATGAAAATGAGTATATAACTTAAAGCCGTGCTGAAATGTAGCCATGGTAGATCATTGTTAGAGAAACCAGACAGAGACACGGAGATCGCTGGTTCACATCCTGACCTTAGCTTCGCATTTTTCAAAAATTATTTCACCCTTCAAAACTTTTTCTTATACTAGCCTTGTGTGGAAAACAAGTTCCAGACTTTCTTGCACTTTCTCTACTATTCATGCACAATACTACACTATTGTCAAGTATCAGTTTGAGGAATGCTTGGGAAACACATCAAATTCTGTTATCTCGTTGTTTCATTTCTTATCTGCTTTGTTGTGACCTGCTTGCACATTTTGTAAATTCCAAAGTCCTTTTCGCTGATCCGTAGGAACAAGGTAATGCGTATTACTCATGACATCAGTTTATGACGTAAATTCCCTGATTGTCCATAGTTAGTTTAGTAAATTGACATACTATAGAACTAGTGTTGCCTCTAGCTTTCTCCTACTTTGCTCTACCATCTAATTCCTACTATGCATCCCCAGTTGCCCCTTTCAACCCCTCGACCGTAACACTTATGTGTTTATGTACAATACAATTTGTGCCCTGAAATATCATATCCAGATTTCACCAAAATTAGACGTTTCAAAGAAACTTTTATAAAATGTTGGTCTAGTGCACTTAAATGACTTTCCCTACTCACTTATATAATGCCCTCTTACTATCACTTACTCTTCTATTTCCTGTTAGACAGGCATTTGTAGAAAGGCTTTTATTGCACATCACCTGAAATTCCCCAAGTTCTCCTTAATTAGCAAAGTGGATTAAAATGCTTCAAACGACCAAGTTAAAATTCTCTGGTAACACTTAGAGAAAATAAACCTACGTGGTGATAAAGTTTTAAACTGCTTGAGATAGGAAATTGTCTTTATGGAGATCTGTTCCTTAAATTTAGTTAGGCGTACACCGGCTTTACTTCCCTTTCGAAGGAAGCCATATCAAGAAAATTTAGGCCCAAAAATCCACTATCATCTTCCAGGTTTTAAGATACTATGTGATTAATTTAACTTCTCATAACCTATTTTTATTAATCCGTCTTTGAAAACTAATACAGAAAGTTCATAATCATGTGATTACAGCTCTTAATGGAGGAATAACTTACAACAAAGTCCTGACTTGCTGATACTTAATATCGTTCATCCGTGTCCTCCCTATATCATATCAGTGCACAATAAAATCTGCGTCATTCACGAATCGATTAACAATGAACTATCGTGGGCGGAATACGACCTCGCGTAATTATCAGAATGTTATGCACTCGTTCTATGCACCTGGCTTGTCACACGAGTCCACAGAGAAAAACAATAATTCTCTCGTATGTTATACCTAAAAGCGTGATTATACTTCTCATATGGAAAAAAAGAGCTGAACGTTTGATTGGTGACCTGAATAGAAACAAATGAGTGACAAATTATCGCAATTCAAATCACATTTGTTTCCCCAGCTTTTGTTTTAATTCGACGTATAATATCATAATTGACATGTTTTGCTCCGTGTGTTACAATGGAAGCCAAGCTGTCAAATATGCCTGTCAAAAATAATACATTGACTGCAATTTAAACTTCAGGTAACTTCGTCTCTCTGGTGTTTTATTAAGGCTTATTATATATTAGAGATTAAGGTTGCGCTTCCGTGGAAATAAACTCAATATAAAATGTTTCATGAAGCTCTAAGATAGTCATAAACTCTTCTCAGTAAATTAAAATCTAGCTCCATCTTTCTGCCGTTCCTAGTCGTAGCTTATTATAATGTTCCGTTTCAACAGTTTTACTAAAGGATGAATAGAATACGAAAAGAAAAGAGGATTACTAAAAACAAAATTGAGGCTTGAGGGGTCCCGTAGCTCAAACAGCAGCCTAAGGATTCTAAGACCCCTGGTGCAATTCCCGAAAGAATTACAAAAATTCTTATTTGAAAATGACTTTCTCAATCTGAATAGAGTTGGCTGTAACTGTCAGTGATTTTATGTGAACACTTTCCTTTATTTTAGAGCTGTTCAAGAGATTGAAGAAATAAATGACAAATGTTTAACCCACGATCGCTCATTTTGTTAGATAAAATCTAACAACTGATTATACAGGTTGCTTCAAAACGACACCGAACGCTTATAGCTGTTGAACAGTTTATAAGTTAACTAGTCCAAATTTCGGTGTCGCAGCTTCGAAGTTCTGTTAGGTATAATTTTTTGCAGCATTAAATATTACATGAGTTTGTGATTAGGCAGCGCAATAACCACTTGTGTGCCAACCTCAACTTATTGGGACGCACCAGCCACGAAAACAAGAGCCTTACTCCCTGCTGTTTATCAGTGATCCTAGCCTACATTTCAGGTGCTGGGGCAAAGGGCAGTTATTTGTGCAAAAGTCGACTATTAACTCGAACAGTTGCAAGGTTGCTCTTCAGTGTAAAACTACACATTCCGTCCTAACAGGGAGGATTTTTTGCGTAGTTAGATAGCAAATTCAAACAATATGGAGCACGATACGAACGCCGAAATGACGGATATGGTTTTGATGGATGAAAGAGCTGAAGGGAGTTCAACGAACGCACGATTAATTTAGTTTCATAAAAATATGAATTGTAAAACTAATTACATCAATGATAATATTTATATAACTTCAGAACATTTTGTTATGATTTTAATTGTACAGTATTTTCAACCACTTACTCTAAATGTCAACATCTTCCTCTTTAGTTACAAGTGCTTTATTTAGCATTATTAAACCTGGGAAATAAAATCTTGTCTCATTGTATAAGCCATTTAGTTTTGTTTAACTTTATCTACAATTCTTTGATGTTTTATGTTCTGTTTATCATTTAATGCTTCCATCTTCAACCTCACTAACATTAACTTCCCTCTAAAAGGTATAAGTTGCATATGTCCACCAGCTTATTTACCACCATGGATTGCTAAAATGGAATTTTGGAATACGTTAAACACTCATAAGCAATAATTAGGCAATAGCTTCTTTATTGCGGTTTCATAAGCCAAAGAAATTCTTAACAGTAAGAAGCTATTGTGGGGTATGCCGGTATGTTTACAAACAGCTACAGCACGCGTGTGACCTATACCTGCGTACTTCGACAGCGTGAGGCACGCGTCGTTGTTCGTGTCACTGCCTAATCTACACTCATACTGAAGCATTTTTATGCGGCTCTATTGGCGGTAAAAGCTTTCTATATGCGTCACATAGAAACTGAGGAACTCTTTCCATATGTTCGTTCGGTGTCGTTTTGAAACAGCGTAGAGCTAGCAATGGCTCAGTTTATATTTATAAACAAGTGGAAGTATAAATACAAATAAAAAGTTGTTGAGAACGGTATTCTTCAAAGCGATCTGCATTGTTATTATGTGTTTCAAATGGGAAGAGTTCTTACCTGTAGCGAAAGATATGCTTTAGAGCCTTTACCGTTGCCACCTCGTTACCCCCACTCTTTTAATATTTCCTTCTCTCTCGCACACTTGCAAGTGTTCTTGGCGCTAGACGTAAGGGAACCCAAACTGAATTTTCCAAAGTTTTATAATAATGCAGTTGTTGAAATCACAATTGCCTTGTTCCATTTATATCCCGCCTTTAACTGCTATGGTCATATCGGCGGCCGTTCCCCTTTGGAACATACTGAAGGTGCTAAACGTTATCTTTGGTTTTTAATCATTAGATCACGCACACATTCACACTCTCATTCATAGTTCCAGACTCTGGGGAAGATGGGGAATTATCTTGGTCGGAGAAAAATCCCCACACCCACCGCCGGGAATCGAACCCGGGTCCCCTAGCATGGCAGGCAGGTGCTCTATCGACTAAGCTACAAGTCTATGGATATTCTTATATTATGAAAAGGATTTAAATGTTTAAATTTAATTATAATTTATGAATTTCTTATTTTGCTAATCCAACGAAAATACAAGCGCTGCATACGTATGTCTGTGAATGTTACGTTAAGAGATAATTCGTCATTGTCATTGCCTTCAACGTTTCAGTACTGTAAATTTATAATGATAGGTTTCAAAATCTCGTTACGTGCTATTCTTTCCAAAAGTCATCTTCTTCTAGTTTATCTGATATCTCCCGCAGTTTCCCCAGTCTTGTTGTGTTCCTTGTTAATTTCTTTGTGAATAAGTCGTTCAACGTCAGTCAGTTTAAAATATTATGTTATTTATGCTATGTTAATTTGAGCCCACATTATCTCAATTGGAGCAGTAGTAAGGGAGGCGGAAGGCTGATCGTGTTTCATTGATGCAGCTGATACACTTTTTCATGGAAGAGTGGCTGAATAATGCTGCTTTGAACTCTCTAGAATAAATAGAGATTACGGACCATTCATAAACAAAGATATAATATGACCAGACACGCTCTGCCAGACTAACAAGAAGTGTATTGTTTCTTCTCATCGAATTTAAAAGACTCCTTGGCTTATTCAATGCACATATGTCTTTCACCATGTCATATCAAACGTTTATGTTTTAGTTCTGAGTAATTTCAAATATACGTTCACGCATACATGCCAGCCAATAATGATATTCATTACAGTGCTTACGTCGCAATGCATTGTTAAAATATAATGACATCTACTCCATTTATTTTTATTAGAACAACTATTTGAGCTAAAAATATGGGTTTCTCGTGGTTATGTTAAATGCATTACCTCCTATCTTCCACATGGATCAGTTTTGGCAAAATCTGAATTTTTGTCTTAGCGCGAATAGTATTTCATATAGATTGTTAGGTTGCAGCTCGTCACACACCACTTAGGGGGAATGGAATACGACAACACCGCAGGTCTCCGATTTGTTGGTCACCTAGAAATGCTCAAGGACAAACACATTCCCAACACAGATTATTTTCAAGACGATAATTAAAATAAACGCTACAACTCTTCAAGTAGCGCTAACACCAGGGTCTTGATTTTTATATGGAGTTTATTCTGAATCACTGTTAAGTTTAATTTTGAACATTCCAATCATTTACTGTCTATAAGAAAGACAAGCAGCAGCACCATAAAATACTACGGTTGTATTTTTTAGTTATTTCTTCTGAGTTTTCGCAATTGCATTCTTAATGGCTGTTATTTTCGGCTATAAACATGAGTTAAGAAATTCAGCTTCTCAAGTGGTTTGAGGAGGAGCTGAATGATATACACATAGACGTTCTAGACTCAGAATCTAATGCTCAATCTGAACTTGAGGTGCTTGATACAGCAGCAGAACAATCTGAGAGTGGCTCCTATAATGTAGTGAATTCAGCGAAATGTACGCGGGTAAAGATGGAACCATGCAGTTCAAGAACAAAGCTCATCAAATACAAAATTGCACGTCAGAATATTATAACTCAGCTTCCAATTGTAAAAAAGTGTAACATAGAGTGCAGCAACAACTCTGGATTCTTGGAAACAGTAACTGCTCGCATTATGGTATGTAAAAATCATGAATTAGAGACAGTGGTTCATTGTTATTCACTTCTCTGCGACACAGCCCTTAAAGTAGATTTTGAAAAAAAAAATGGAGGCTTCTTTAATATTCTTTGTGGCGCATAATTTCGTAATGTCTTTGGCTCAAAGAAGTTTAATCATAGTTACAGTTATTTCTCATGTAACTCGTATGTTAACTGTAACTATACGTACGTATTAAAATAAAAACATTATTAAGAAACTCATCTTGTTAGAGAAATTCTAACATGGGATTAATCGAGTGACAAATGACGAGCGATTCCAGGTAAAATCTGTTCGTATATTGGCACTCTTTTCATAGCGTTTCGGATAAATAAAAAAACCGCCACGTGAAATTTAAGAAATGTGTTACTAAGTATTAGAAACTTAAACGTAGCTTCGTGTTTCTTAAAGCAACATAAAATCTATTATCTCAGATGAACTGAGTAGTTAACGTAAACCTGTATTTTCTGTATAACACACACCCGCACACACGCACACACATACACACACTCACACACGCACTCATACACGCACAGACACCTTGTAGCTCATGACCTGGCAAACATCTTAAGCTCTCGTACTACTTCCGGAAAGTATCCGAATGTGATTACGAATTTCTCTACAAATTGGACAGTTTTAGAAAGTGCTTTCACACTTTCCTCAAAGCCTTGTTGAAAAATCATAACGGTAGGCCTCACGTAGCACGTAGGGCTTGACGAAAAGTAAAGTATGCTTTCTAAGTACAAAATAAGTATCCAACTACTCCTACCTCCAACTTCTTATTGCATATTTGTAGATGTTGGGTAATATGGATACAACTTTAATAATGTCATTTAGATTAAATGGGGATTCAAAATGTTAATATATCTTCACACTTTTCCCCAAACGTTGTTGATAAAGGTATGCCAATCAGGACACAAATTTGTACATTTGATCTAAAATATCTTATTTTGCATGTGTATAATATTTTACCAATATGGCCAAAAGTTTGTAAACCACCTTTTATTGGATTGAATTGAATTGGATTTGATTACGCTATGGAAAGGACTGGGCACGGAGTTCTTGTCTTGGTCTATTTATCTATGCCGCAAGTGGGGCATCAAGGAACTATAAGGCGATAGAAGACAGAGGGTAGCCGTTCCAAGGTGCCACGACAATACAGAGTCTCCATAATTGACATTTGGAAACCACTGGAATATATGACCCGCGACAAAATATTTCCAGAAAGAAATGTAAGAACATTTCAATCTATGAGAAAAGAATATAACTTAAGAGATCGTCGGAGGTAACTTGGACCAAGAGAAACTGAAGATACAGATTACCAGACTTGAAGACCTAATTTAAGACGCCACTTATGGACATCAGAAAGAAGATAGAAAGACAGAAATACCATAGGCAGAAAGAGAATACCAGAGAGGGCCGTTCAGAAAGTAACCTCCGGTTGATTGCAAAAGTTCACCATGTTAAATAAAAATATTTTAATATATACATCTTACAACTACATCTTTGCACTATTTTTCTACATAGTCTTCATAACGATTGAGGCACTTATCGTATCTGTTCACAAGCTTTGAAATTCCTTCTGCATAAAAATCACCCGCTTGTGCCTGGAGCCAGCCTGTGACCGCATCTTTAAGCTCTTCGTCGTCATCAAACCGCTGGGACCAGGTTTCGTCCCCGGTCACGATTCTGTTTAACAATGGTTCACCTTCGTCCGCATAACGTGACAGAAAGTCTAATGCAGAGGCCATTCTTTGAGTTTTGTGGTGGTCGGTAAGAATTTTGGGCACCCATCGTGCACAGAACTTACGGTAACCCAATCTTGCTGTCACTATCTCGTACAAGAGAGTCTTAGAAATCTGAGGAAAATCAGTAGGCAACTCCGACATTGTGAAACGTCGGTTTTCACGAACTTTTGCATCAACTGTCTGAACGAGTTCGTCCGTCACCAATGATGGTCTACCACTCCTCTCTTCATCATGAACGTTTTCTCGTCCACTTTTAAATAAACGTACCCATTCATGGACCACTCCTTCATTCATAACTCTTGGTCCGTACACGGCACAAAGCTCACGATGAATAGCTGCTGCAGAATATCCTTTGGCTGTAAAAAACCTTATAACAGCACGCACTTCACATTTGGCGGGGTTTTCTATTGCAGCACACATTTCAAACGGCCACAAACACTAAACTATCGCAGATACGACGTTCACTCGACCACGGCTTGATTCCGACTGACCTGCTGAGTGCGTGAATGCACAGATGGCGTCGCTAATCCTCCTACTACCCGCACTGTGACCGATCGGAAGTTACTTTCTGAAAGGCGCATATGGAGAGTATCAGAGCGAACAGATGCAAGTGATTATGCAGAAACGGAGAGATGACTACCCGGATGTCTCGAACTGACGAACCAGCTCCATCTACTGATGCCAGTTCCTTTTGGAGATGGATACCAGTAGGAGGAAGCTTTGGATACCAGTTGCAGAAGAGGAAATTTTAAAAGTGTAGGAAACAGTCTTTTGTAGCTTGTTACAAGAATTAAGGATGTAGTAAAAATGTAAATTTGATTAATATTGTTGGAGTAGAAATAAAGTAGAAAAAAGACTGTTTTATATAGATTACATTTGTAAGGTTACAGGAATCCAGTAATCTTTAGGTTTAGTTAGTTTGTTAAGGTAGAAAGTAGATTATATCTGCACAATTTCTAAATTGTTTTGTGAAATCTGATTTAGAAGTTAATAAAGTTAAAAATGAAGTTTGCATAATAAGGCCTGGTATAGATTCCAAAAACCGAGCTATTAGATATGCAGATTTTATATTACTTTATTTTATTTAGTTGGAAATTACCTGGCAGGCCATCTAACGGGAGCATATCGTCCTGCGATGCAGCACCGAGACTCCCGCCGACACTGATATGCTGAGAGTTTGGATGAGAGATGATGCGAAGTGATAATGCAGATGACATGTAGGGACAGGAAATTCGAGAGATGCAATTAACTCATGCAGTAATCGCTTTTCTACCCTAAAGAAAACCGAAAAAGCCATGGGTCAGGTAGTCTGATCATGGGAATCGAACCCGAAAGTCCCGAATGTGGACCACAGATGAAACCGCCTGAGTAATGGCGCTCAGTTACCCTCCTTGTTGATACGAGTGGAGGTTGTAGACTACTGGCGACATTTGCAAAGAAAGCTAATGCTTATTATTTAAATAATACAACTGCACTAATTTTAATGTCCAAAATTTTTTATGTGTGATTTTGAAAGGTTAAAAATACCGTACGAAGGCAATTAAACGAAGACTGCCAATTGCGTCATTGTTATTCCAAATTATAAAAAAGAGTACTTTTTATATTTTTGTTGTTTTAGCTTTAGCTTTATCGTCACACAAAAAAACACAGGAATTTTCGTATCTCGGAATTGTATAAATAAGGGGAACAGAGAGCTCTGTGTTTTAAATTGCAGTATATTTTAACCACAGTAGCTTGTTTCTATAAAATGCTTAACTCGGTTCACAGTTGCAATACTTTGTTTTCTTTAATTTACGTTTAATGATTTTGTTTGACTTTCTATCAAACGCTGAAAATGAATTTAACAATATTTCTGTTATAAAATTCGGGCGATCCGCTGTAACAGAAATGCAAATGATATAATTGAAACGCCATTTTCAAATGTGTCGTTTGAATATAATAATTATATAAATAAATCATAGCCTGTATGTTCCAAGTGGTCTTACAGTTAGTGTCAGAAGAGAAGAACTTATCATTCAAAGACACTTTGTGTCTTTGTGTGCCTCAACTTCAAACATATGCGCCCAAAAGATAATAATATTTGGCATTAATTCTCACGTGCAGTGACAGATAACTGGTAGAACGCCGGCAAAGGGATAAGCAAAGGACAGCCAAGAAAAACACCTAATTATGAAAGAAACGGCAAACAGTTTTTCTGTAAAGAAATAATAGAAAAACAATATAATTGACTTCTCATTATGTACTTCTTATATTCTATCCTATTATATTCTGACCTACACTACGTCCAGCTCTAACACGCAGCTACAAACCAATTTTGAACATAACTCCGATATTCACACAAACCGCTTCGCTGCCGGTTCCACAGATCGGCAGTCCCTCATCCGGAGCCGCACTTACTGCTGCCGTTCCAAAGCCCGTTGGCTCCATATCACTGAACTAGAAAAGAACCACTCTGCTCTCTCACTGTATAATTCACTGACTTACTCTGGCCAACTCACCGCTGACTAACTACTGTCGAATTTACATTGGCCTTCACCCATCTTTCGGGCGCCAAAAACTTTCTAGAGTTGGAAATCTCTGGACTTTTTTGCAACAAAATCAACATTAATAATCATATATATATATATATATATATATATATATATATATATATATATATATATATATATACTACTGCTGCTACTGCTACTACCACCACCGCCAATAATTACAGCAACAACAATTACAACCACAACTACAACAATTAAAACCAGAACTACAACAATTACCACAACCACAACAACAATTACCACAACCACAACAACAATTACCACAGCCACAACCACAATAACCACAACCACAATAACCACAACAACCACAACCACAATAACCACAACCACAATAACCACAACCACAACAACCACAACAACCACAACAACCACAACAACCACAACAACCACAACAACAACCACAACAACAACCACAACAACAACCACAACAACCATAACAACCACAACAACCATAACAACCACAACAATAACAACAAACACAACAACAAACACAACAACAAACACAACAACCACAACAAACACAACAACCACAACAAACACAACAACAATTACAACAATAAGAACAATAACAACAATTACAAAAATAACAAAAATTACAACAATAACAACAATAACAACAATTACAACAATAACAACAACTACAACAACTACAACAACTACAACTACAACAACTACAACTACAACAACTACAACTACAACAATAACAACTACAACAATAACTACAATAACAATTACAATAACAACAATAACAATCATCATCATCAGCATCATCATCATAATAATAATAGCTTCCTTTCAGAGTCCTTGAGCGCATGTTTATTTCTCACGGCAACTTGCTTTGCCTTAGTGATTCAGCCAGTAGTGACCTTTTTCATAACATACTTGCCAGTTGCCGATGTGACAATATACATTTAAATTTATTCTGACATTATTGTAAAAAGTTATGACATTAATAAGCCTAAAGTGCGTAGCGCACCTCTAAAACTACTACACTGCTAGGGGACTTGTAAATCTTCGGTGATGCATGTTATGAAGAGGACAGTAATGCATTGAAAATGAAGAAGCAGAAGAAGAAGTCTGATTAATAATGCCGGTAGTTTTAGAAACTTTGAAGCATATCCACAGTAATTAAGGTGAAGAAATGTTAAATGCTTACAGTAATCAACTGTCCATATCCTTGCCTGTACATTGTTTAGATTCACACTACTTAACACTGTGTTTCTAGAACACGAAATCCTGTTAATATGCTTGTTATCGTTCATGCCGGATTTTGCAGAATGTCGTTGCATGCATCTGCGACTAGTGTAATCAATATCTCTTGCCCCTCCCCTCCTTAGGGAGATACCTACTCCTGTGTAAATCTTGGAGACATTGAAACACGCTGGCATTGTATGAGGGTGAGAAACAGATCCCTTTCGTTATACATATGACCTAAAGAATTGCCAAGCGCTACTTTTATTAAAAACCTTATAAATGTGAATTTTCACTATGTATGGATAGAGCCAACATGAAAAATTCAATGTCATGGCTGGGATTTGAACCCCGGATCTCCTCGTTTCCGTCTAGTCGCTCTAACCCATTGAGCTACCATGTTCAACGTGCCATCCTGACATTAAATTCTCCATTTGACTCATATTTTCCCGATAGACCACTAGGGGCTCTTGATTTCCAGATACACACCACAAACGGTGTATCTCGGATACAAGAACCCCTAGTGGTCTTTTGGGGAAACATATGAGTCAAATGGAGAATTTAATGTCAGGACGGCACGTTGACCATGGTAGCTCAATGGGTTACAGCGACTGGACGGAAACCAGGAGATCCGTGGTTCAAATCCCGGCCATGGCTTTGAATTTTTCATGTTGACTATCCATCAAAAACCTTAGCCTATATACGGCTAGTGTGAAAAATGGTTAATTTCAACCAATTAACTAAAATTTCACTATGTATGCTTTTTGTTTCTTTAATATATTTGATTAATATTGATATTTTTGCTGAACAAAATTAACAGGTGCACAAAACGTTCCTCCACTCACGAAAAATTCTCATAAGTCTAGTATGTGGCCCAAAATATTCAAAGAGGCTTATCTATGGATCCAAAAGCGAAAACGTCTCAGAGGCCAATTAAAGTTGCATATAATTACATTCTATTTTGTCCTATAATTATTTAATATAGATATAATGTAATATGAAATTATGGATTATCTAAATAAATAAATACTTATAATAAAATCAAATATGAATACTTTGTGTATGTCAAATGTCAAGGTGTTTAAGGTTTGGCAGTTGACTATGAGTACAGTTTGGCTCGGGGTAATTAGCGAGGGCCAGTCTCAGGCAGATTTGTAGAAATAGTTTGCTAGTCCAGCTAGAGAGCTGAACGTATCCAAAGTTGCCAGATGAGGTATGACAGGCCAGCATGGAGTTCTTGGAATATGTGAGAGTATTTCGTAGAAATTTATAGAGACTTTAGTTTGGAAAGCAGAAGATTTCAGTTATGTAGAAATGAAGTGGCAAATCGCATTAGAAGCTAGTAGTAGGCCATTGTGAGTCATTAGCAAAAAGGGGAGATTAGTTGGAGTAATTTGGTAGCTGAGTAGGACAATCTGGGAAAAATCTTAGACACTTCTGAACTGATGCGGATGGAGCAAGATAGATGAGGCACCATTTGTTACCCCAATCATAAAATCACATATCATCGTGAAAGATATGATTCAAGTACCTTAACTCCGGTTATATATTAATTTACATTGGTCGGCAGCATCTCGGTTTAGGATTAGGATTTACTATGGAGGGTTTCGGCATGGAGACCAGTTGTATGCCTCCAAATGGGGCATTCCCGGGAGGAAGTATGAGGTGAGAGGAGACAGGGCAGCCATCTCAAAGAGCCACGATAGTGCAGAGGGCAGGGTTCCTACATTTTACTTAGAGACCTTCCCTTGTGTGCCAGTACAGCGGACGTCTCCCTACTGCCGTACGGAAACGGTCCCGGCACCCGGGCCAGAAATTGTCCCAGCTGCAGGTTCGAAGACAGGAAACTGACCTAAAGGAGGAGGAAGTAGTTTTCCTTACAGCACATCATCCTGGCATGCACCACCAAGACACCCGCCGAAACTTCTTAACCTTAAAGAGAGCACCAGATGAAAGAGTATGTGAAATGATAGTAGAAATGGAGTGGAAGGATGGGAAATTCAAGGGATGTAATTCACCCACCCAGCGTTCGCCTAGCAACCAGGGAAAACCCTCGAAAATCCCCATGAGTCAGATAGGTCGCCACAGGAGTCGAACCCAGGCCTCCCAAATCGGGCCACAGTGAAACCGCTTATACCATCGCGCTCGGTAACCTTTCGGTTTAAGTGAATACTTAAAAAGTCATTAAACGTTACAAATTTCGATTACCGTATCACCCTTACCTTTGTTACATGCCCACGCATACCCTGAAATAGGTCACAGCTCCAGATTGAAACAGAGGCATCGGGCTTCAAAACCATTGAAACATCGTGAGGCAGAACCGCCTGCTTCAAATAGAACACAACGTTATGCTACAAAACGAAAATGAGTGAAGCTGGTAAATGAGTATGAAGATATCCGCACTTTTAAGACCTCAAGCTGACCAACTTCTTTAGAAAAGATGCATTATCTGGAAAAATTGAATAAAGTAAGTTTTCTTTTGAAAATTGCATTTGAGTGACTTAACTGTTACTTCCACAACCTATTCGCCCTTTATACGATTCTCTAACATTTCTGCTAAAGACTAACTATAACATAGAATAAAAAGTACAGCTATCTTACTTTAGTGTATTGAAACGTGTGGACATTGGCATGCGTGGATACAATTTCTGTATTTTAGCAAATCGTGGACATATGTACAATTACTGCTTGGAATGAAATATCCGTGAATTTTATCTTATTTTACTTCAAAACAACGATGTGCTGCACCATGGCATTCTTAACTAAATGTGGAAGCCTTTTCCACTAACATTTTTCACAGCTCCAATAGTTTGGTATTTAAGACCAAGAACGCTCTAACCCATAACACAATTTCATGTCATTAATATGTTTGTAGTAGGAATTCACAGTGAATTCCCATCCTAGGCATTTGATTGCGCGTGTAGTAGATTCTGATTTGGGCGTTCAGGCCTGTCTATGTAAACACATTCTCCGAATCACTGGAGTGCCAGTGGGAATAGTTGTGAAAAAGAAACAATGTTTTGGATATTTACATGCGATTTACCGTACTTTTCGGCATGTTGCGTTAAAAAGTTGGTTACAGGGAAAATGCAGCTGTGGTCAAACAGACACACTCGCCTAACCACGGGAACAGATCGACCCTGGCCTTAGTCAGCCTATTACTCGACGCTGGAATCGGATGCATTGCAAAAAAATCGTTAACCCTCGCCGCCAAGCTCGCGTGGTTTTCTTTGTGTCTCATATTAACGAGGGTAGCTTCCCCAAAATCCACTAATGCGTGGCGTCATGTTTAATTCCGCTGCAACATGTAACCATGTTACATCATTTGATGTACAGCTGCACGATATGGCATACTAATAATGGAGTTACGTTCACCTGGCCGATATATTCGTGTGTCATCAACTGTTTTTGTCATTCATGTGATACAATCAGCTGTGTTTGTGTTCTTCTGGCGGTTCTATTTAAATGGACCGTTCACTACTTTGGTTCATATACATATTATCGGCTGAATTACACCCGCCTGTTTATTAGTAGCTCTGCAACCCGCATAAAACAATCGATTTCGAAACTTTTGAGGCAGTGGAAGAATTTAATGTCGTGCCGCCAAGTTCCCAAGGAAACCAGTATGGAAAGTGCAAGGCTACTGAACTTTTCACTCTAATAGCTTTGTATTACACACGACTTGCGTGAAATCAAAGTTTATTTTCTTCTTCCCTCTCCCTAGATAATTATGGTACAAATAACGAGGAGCAATTGAGTCGTTTATTTCATAAACCACCTAAGAGACAAAATATAAAAAAAAATGTGCTTTTGGTGGTACTGTACAATTTAAAGGTAAATGCATCTTTTAGTGTAGAAATAGCCTAGGTTTCATATCAGCAATGCTATTTTCAGCCGTGAAAATAATCCGTTTATTTCAGAAAGAAAGCAAGCGCCGTCGCTTAGGTTCTTTCTGCGGTATACTTCACTCGTGACGGTTGGCAGCCTTGATGACATCATGTGCTTTGTGACTCGCTGTGACAATAACTCACAACTAATCTGTACGTGGCCACTCATTTTCCCCATGTGACAGAGATTTTGGAAGCATAAAACGTCTCTTGAGAAAGATTATACTCCTGATGAATATGCAGAGCTCATGCTAAAAGCTAGAAAGTCTGGCCGATTTACTGTCTATCACCTTACATCAGACAACGTTCTCACTTTCAAAAAGTGGTTACCCAAATCATATAGTAAAATGTCAAATTCGTAGGAAACATCAAGCAGGAAAGTACCCAAAGAAAATAAGCAGCCATTCAAAGTGCCAAGAACAAGCAGTTTCTCTACAACAAGGAATTCATTGGAGGATTAACGCATCTACCTTCACAACGCTAAAAACTGCCAGCCCTCCGGAACTACCAGCAGAGAAAGCTTATCTTTCGGGGAAGGTATGATTACTTTTGTTTTACCAAGGTTATTTGAAGCGTTTATATTTCACTTTTAACTAAACCTTTTTGTAGGCTATAACAAATTTTTAAATGCATCGGGTTTTGCACAGTAACACATTTTGGTTTTAGGTACCAATAAAAAATGTATACGATATAAAAAATAATGGAATACACTGTTGGATATGAAGGCTTCTATGACACTATCAATACAATGGCCAACAACTGACGAGAAGTTGCCAGAAGACTTGCCAGAAGCTGAATAAGTGAATAAGGCCAGACCTTTGTATATAGACATACTGTAGCTTGTAGTCTACTTGTATTTTTTTGATTTAGGCCTAATAGAAACACTCTATTTTATACTTAAGTGTGTCTTCTACTCACCTTTTATATCAAAACAGGTAAAAAAAATAATGGTTTGACTTAATTTCAATAATAATTTTAAAAACGTCACTTTGGATACACTCATTTATTGCAGAAACCACATAAGTGCATTTTTTTTTTCAAAAAGTTATGACTCAAAATCATAAAGGAAGAAAAGCTTCTTCTTCACTTTATGGAATAGGCAATCAAGTGCCTTTTCCGCCTTCGAAGTCATCCAGCCACCGTTTCCTGGGTCTTCCATTAAATCCGTCCGGCTCATTTCTTCGAAGGTTTTGAGTAAGTAAATTTCCCCATTACGGGTTACCAGCCCGTAGATGGGTAAGTCAAGTGAAGGGTTTGCCTTCTCACGGCTCTTGACTTCCGGTAATTTTAATCAAGGTTGTCTTCCTTTAGCCCATGGTAACCCAATACCTAACTACAGGGCAGTAGCGCCGAAGATGTCTTCTCCGCCTCTTCAGCCATTGAGATTCTAGATTTTCCTCTGCAGTTAGAACCGTTTGACATCTTCTAAGAGATTACCGGCCGCCCAATCTGGGAACAGTCGTCAGATCCCTCGTTGCGGACTATGCTTGGTTCTCCCCTCTTACCAACCAGCAAGCTAGCAAAGCTAGGCTTTCCCAGTATGGTCGTCTGGTTCATTGGATACTACGCCCCCCCCCCCAACACCGCGACAAGGTGATAGCCCCCCCCGGGGGGGGGAGGAAGAAAAGCATAAAATAAAAGTAGATTATTCCAATAGCATGTTTTTGATTTGGTAAAAAATATTTGAAGGAGACTAGACCTATACTTAAGCTACAAAACAGTTTTCTTTAGTTTTCTGAAAGTTTAAAATTGCGCACTTAGGTGGTTTCTGAAATAAACGATTCAATTATAGAAATTTTTTATAAGAACTCGTGCTTGATATTGGTCCGGTCTTCAAACCGTCTTACTAGGTTGTTACGATCAATTAACGTAATTCTACTTTGAATGATTCTTGCGTTTGCTCACACTGTCTTTCCACCAATATGAACTAGTTCTTACGTTCTTCCATAGCTTCACTTTCTTCCGTTATACTAAAGTACGCAGGACACAGCCTCTACTCCCACATAGTTCAGTGTCTGAGAGTTACAAGACGTGGGGCACCAACTCGTCAAAATTGTTATAATTAGCTCCTCGAACAGCATTTTTCGTGCGAGGAATGCATTCACTAACTCGCTGGACTTGCTTGCACACTTCACAATACCCTTTTAAGTTAACGTCCTTCAACGTTGTCAAATCAGCTTAACAATACTGACATAGCCGTTAGAAATTTCCTGAATGTTCGAAATGCCGAAAATTCTACAACATTCTTGTTATGTTATCAGCCCAACTGCCTGATGCTCTATGGCCGCTTTCACGTAAATTATGCACCTAAAATAATCATTATCTACATTTAAAAGGAAATTTCAGTACTTTCTCTGGCATTTAACTGTATAGGTAGAAGAACTTTCCCATTCCACCCACATATCCAACACAGGGATTTCACTGAATCTTCCCTAAAAAGCATTTTTGAGAATAGTAAACTCTATACGACTTCAACGACTTCAGGAAGTCTGATGGGAATATTTTTAACATACGACTTTGACTACAAACCTCGCCTTAATCGAAAGCGCTTCACCGGTTTTAGGTTAGTTTTAGCTTTTAAATTGCCCCTACGACTTTTATACTCGTATATACGAGGGTGATCTGCAGATGGAGCACTCGTAAATAAAAGCTAGTGAATTTCGTTGTTCATCAGTTCACAGTTACGCACCAAAGTTTCAGCCATTGGACGCTCAGTTTTAACAACTCAGTTGTTACTCAGTTGTCTTTTCAGTTGATGTGAGTGTTTTTATGAAAATGGACAAAATCGAGTACCTCGATGGTCATACGGGTTTTTCCTAAGGGCAAAAAAGAAATCGAGTATCGAGCGGTCATTAAATATTTATTTTTGAAAGGCAATATGCCTACGCAAATACAAGATGAGTTGGATTCTGTGTATAGGGACTCTGCAGCATCATTTACCACAGAGAGATTGTTACGTGGCCGTAAGAGCTTGGGAGGCCATGAACGTTCGGGATGTCCAAAAACTGCAACTACCGACGAAAACGTCGCCGAAGTTCCCCAAATGGTGCTAGAGGACCGCCGATTAATGTGAGAGTTAGCAGAGGCTATCAACATGTCAGAGGAATGTGTTTGTCACATATTAAATCAACATATAAACATGAGAAAGTTGTCTGCGTGTTCGAATGAGCACCTCCAACGCTCTGTTGGTGCAGTTTAGGTACAATAAATCCGAGTTTTGGCTGCGCTTAATTACTGCAGATGATATTTGAATGCACCATTATACGCCGAATAAAAAATACTGTCCAAACAGTGGACTGCAAAGGGGGAAGTGGCTTCAAAAGTAGCAAATACAGTTTTTTTCGGCTGAGAAAGTAATGGCGACTGTTATATGGGATAGTCATGGAGTTTCAATTATCTTCAAAAAGAAAAAAAAAAAAGCATAACAGGAGCTTACTACGTCATCATTACTTGACAAACTGAAGGCAGAACTTGCCGAAAAACGGGCACATTGCAGAAAAAGAAAATCCTGTTTCACCAAAGACAACGTACCGTCTCACACCTCAGCGGTTGCAGTGGCGAAAATCCACGAATTACGGTTTCAACTGCTTGACCCTCCGCCTTACTCACCACATCTAGCCCCAAGGGAATTCTTTTTGTTCCCTCATCTGAAAATTGCGCTCGGAGGACAGCTTTTCGTCAAATGAAGAGGCAATCACCTTCCTGAACAGGTATTTTGCAGAGAAACACGCCGAGTACTATTTGGACGGGTTATAGAGATGGGAGCATCGCTTGGAGGAATTTGAAGAATACTATCTTGAAAAATAAATAAATAAATAAATAAATAAATAAATAAATAAATAAATAAATAAATAAATAAATAAATAAATAAATAAATAAATAAATAAATAAATAAATAAATAAATAAATAAATAAATAAATAAATAAATAAATAAATAAATAAATAAATAAATAAATAAATAAATAAATAAATAAATAAATAAATAAATAAATAAATAAATAAATAAATAAATAAATAAATAAATAAATAAATAAATAAATAAATAAATAAATAAATAAATAAATAAATAAATAAATAAATAAATAAATAAATAAATAAATAAATAAATAAATAAATAAATAAATAAATAAATAAATAAATAAATAAATAAATAAATAAATAAATAAATAAATAAATAAATAAATAAATAAATAAATAAATAAATAAATAAATAAATAAATAAATAAATAAATAAATAAATAAATAAATAAATAAATAAATAAATAAATAAATAAATAAATAAATAAATAAATAAATAAATAAATAAATAAATAAATAAATAAATAAATAAATAAATAAATAAATAAATAAATAAATAAATAAATAAATAAATAAATAAATAAATAAATAAATAAATAAATAAATAAATAAATAAATAAATAAATAAATAAATAAATAAATAAATAAATAAATAAATAAATAAATAAATAAATAAATAAATAAATAAATAAATAAATAAATAAATAAATAAATAAATAAATAAATAAATAAATAAATAAATAAATAAATAAATAAATAAATAAATAAATAAATAAATAAATAAATAAATAAATAAATAAATAAATAAATAAATAAATAAATAAATAAATAAATAAATAAATAAATAAATAAATAAATAAATAAATAAATAAATAAATAAATAAATAAATAAATAAATAAATAAATAAATAAATAAATAAATAAATAAATAAATAAATAAATAAATAAATAAATAAATAAATAAATAAATAAATAAATAAATAAATAAATAAATAAATAAATAAATAAATAAATAAATAAATAAATAAATAAATAAATAAATAAATAAATAAATAAATAAATAAATAAATAAATAAATAAATAAATAAATAAATAAATAAATAAATAAATAAATAAATAAATAAATAAATAAATAAATAAATAAATAAATAAATAAATAAATAAATAAATAAATAAATAAATAAATAAATAAATAAATAAATAAATAAATAAATAAATAAATAAATAAATAAATAAATAAATAAATAAATAAATAAATAAATAAATAAATAAATAAATAAATAAATAAATAAATAAATAAATAAATAAATAAATAAATAAATAAATAAATAAATAAATAAATAAATAAATAAATAAATAAATAAATAAATAAATAAATAAATAAATAAATAAATAAATAAATAAATAAATAAATAAATAAATAAATAAATAAATAAATAAATAAATAAATAAATAAATAAATAAATAAATAAATAAATAAATAAATAAATAAATAAATAAATAAATAAATAAATAAATAAATAAATAAATAAATAAATAAATAAATAAATAAATAAATAAATAAATAAATAAATAAATAAATAAATAAATAAATAAATAAATAAATAAATAAATAAATAAATAAATAAATAAATAAATAAATAAATAAATAAATAAATAAATAAATAAATAAATAAATAAATAAATAAATAAATAAATAAATAAATAAATAAATAAATAAATAAATAAATAAATAAATAAATAAATAAATAAATAAATAAATAAATAAATAAATAAATAAATAAATAAATAAATAAATAAATAAATAAATAAATAAATAAATAAATAAATAAATAAATAAATAAATAAATAAATAAATAAATAAATAAATAAATAAATAAATAAATAAATAAATAAATAAATAAATAAATAAATAAATAAATAAATAAATAAATAAATAAATAAATAAATAAATAAATAAATAAATAAATAAATAAATAAATAAATAAATAAATAAATAAATAAATAAATAAATAAATAAATAAATAAATAAATAAATAAATAAATAAATAAATAAATAAATAAATAAATAAATAAATAAATAAATAAATAAATAAATAAATAAATAAATAAATAAATAAATAAATAAATAAATAAATAAATAAATAAATAAATAAATAAATAAATAAATAAATAAATAAATAAATAAATAAATAAATAAATAAATAAATAAATAAATAAATAAATAAATAAATAAATAAATAAATAAATAAATAAATAAATAAATAAATAAATAAATAAATAAATAAATAAATAAATAAATAAATAAATAAATAAATAAATAAATAAATAAATAAAACATTCTGAAAAATTGGTTTGTATCTCTGTTAGGTCGGAAACTTTTCAGATCACCTATGTAGGGCAAAACACTTGTGTTGATTTTTGGAAAACCATTAAATGTAAACACGGTTAATTTTTAATTTTTCTGTCCTCTTTCTGAGTGTGTTTTTCACAGACCCACAAACAGATAGACATTCTGAAGAATTTCTGCTCTTTGGGCTCAGAGGACTCCGGTGAGTCCTCGGTATTCATCTTTTGAGTAGTATACAGCATTATTTATTAATTATTATTTATTAATTATAATTATAATTTATTAATTATTAATTCGGTATTAATTCTACACTGGATACCTTAGTGTTTTTATGTGAACGCCAAACCTATGTGTGAAACTCATTCTATGGAATATCTTAACAACAAATTGGTGACAAGTATTAAGCTTTGAATAACCTGTTGAAGGTAATGCACCTGTAAAAGCCTTAAATATGCAAATTTTTTGGGGTTTTGAAATGATTGCCAATTTAGTGAAAGGATTATACAAAAAATATTAATTAGCCATATTAATCTGCATACTTAGAGCACTTTAACTAATAGAAATTTATATAACATTTTAGTCAATAGTAAGTTTAGAATCCGGAATATATGTATTGCTCAGAAGCACTAAAATGGCCATATAGAACAATGCTTTGAGCTTTGAACATTTCTCGTGTGATAAATCAAACGCGCAATTTAGTGTCATAATGTAATGACTTTCGGATTTTTTCTTAGATTTTATCACCTTTTGGATAATAATTAGATCCTATGTATACAATTTAATGTACTAATTTTAAAAATCTAGTTTGCAGGGATTGTAAAAGCTAAAGATATCAGTTTTGTGCCTTCATTCTTATCATGACCAGGATTAAATTTTCGAAATAAATCAAAATTATATTTAAGCAGTGTTTATCATAATATTACTTGAATAGGGAATAACTGGAGAAAACAGAGCAGTAAAATCTGGTAATATCCTCACAGGTTATGAAGTGCTCTTCTGTGCCTCAGTAGATATTTTACTCCCTTGAATTTTTACATAAGAACTTTTTCTTACTCTTTCCCACGACCTCTTAAGCAGGTCATTTACTTTTTCTCTTCTAGTGGCGTGACCTCGTTCCAAAAAGCTCAGCTTCAGCTCTTCATTTTAATTAAAATCGTGTTCAATATGCGTTACTTTCCTGAAACCGAGAATAAAGGGAGTACGAACGCTGCACTGAAAGGGTATGCGAATGCACAGCTTCTGTGCGTAAGCAAAATTGTGGATAATGAAGAAGTATTATTATTTTTTTCCTAACTCCAGTGGCACAATGGTTTGTTTATGTACTCAAGAAATTGAAAAGCCCATGCAATGGCGTAAGAACAAATATTTGTTTCGAATGTGTTGTGAATTGGGTTTTGAATCCAGTAGGTGTTATGTACCTACTATAGCGGAGGCATTTATAGGTAGTGTTTCTTAAGATCCAAAGCACGCCCTTGAGCTTAGTCGAGGTTAGTTCGTTCTTCCGAATAAAAATTCAATGATTGTTGGTTTGATATCGATAACTGGTAACCAAACTTATTCCTCATTTTTTCTTTTGACCTTTTTTATTTTATCTTACTCACTGCACTTCTAGATTTAATTATGATTTATTTTTTAATTTACCATTAAACAGGTTTTAATTATCTATTTTTGTACAGTGTAATTTTTTTGTTAAATTTTGGCCAAGGGCATTGTGACTAGTGATGGGCGAATTCGATTACAAAAAAAATGATTCGTTCGATTCTTAGCAGTTCTAGAGATGTTCTTGAAGTCTGAATGTGTTCGACTAAACGAATTATACAATTTATAACCGGTCATGGGCCATACGCTACTTACCTTCATAGAATAGTAAGAAGAGGAACAACGTTATGTACAGGTAGGTGCTGTAGTTATGTACAGTATGTAATATAGATGATACCCCAGAGCATCAAATATTTGAATGCAGAATTCATGATAAAGAATTTGGCGATCTAAGACAGGAACTACACGGCAAAACCACTTGGACGATATAAGAAATGCGGAGGATTTACGAAACTCAATCAACTAACGGACTACATATCATCGAAGGCATGGGAAGAGTATATCTTATCTAGGGACCGAAGACACAGGGAACCTCATAGCACTGCCACATCAGTACCTGTTGGAAGATCTACAAGGTTAATTAAAAGACAGGAGCAACAAAGAGGCCTAAGTCCAACAACACAGGCAACACCGGCAGACCTAGACAACATAGATGAAGAACAGGAAGAAATCGAGTTACAAAACATCACAGGAGAGGAAATCTAAATAGGAAGAACTCCTTATAGAAGAGCACAGAATCTGAAACTTGACAGCAACATATTCATACATAAATAAAACAAATATAAACAGTTAAAATTATTATATTCAGGTTAGGTTCAGTCATCAGTAAGCAACGATGACTGATAGGTTAGGTAACTGAAAGGTCATGCACTTAGATTAGGTATAGTTCATCTACACAACTATGATCAATAATAAGAATAAAATGTGTAAAAACAAACAGATGTTAGATTAGGATCCGATATAGATTCAAGAAATCGGAACAGAAGAACTTAGAATTTATTTTTATTATTTTTTATAAGTCTAAATGTGTATTCGAATACAATGCAAAGTTCTCGTTTGAGTTTATCCTGAGTGCTGCTCTCGAACACTTTTAGCCCGAAGTTCTCGTTAGGTGAGATGCACTGAGGTGGAATTTGAATTCAGATCTCGATTCAGTTTCACAGAATCTGATTGGTGCCCACAGATTCACATCTTAAAGGTCAGGCAGCATAAGGGCGAGCAGTGAGATGGTTGACAAATAAACATTGTAACAGATAAGGCGGGACATGATTACTGTATAGATAAAATATACTGTTTACGGGTAATGGGCCTGCTTACATCCCAAGGATATCGGACTGTCCCAAAACAATTATTTCAATACGTGATCATATGCTTAAATGACTATATCCTGGGAGAAGGGAATGTACATTACGAGGTATGTAACTATAATTAATAACTTATAAGTTCGAAACCAAATTCAAATGTATAATGTTCCCAAGTACACCATATCATATAAAACATAGCGTAGTTATGTGTAAAGTCCTGTTAAAGTCTACGCAACGGAACGCAGGATACATCCGCTCGAGCGACCTCGATCACTTGTATCGAATACACGCATATGTTCTCGTTTGTAGTATCCGAGAAATTAAATCGAATACAAGTATTCTCGATTCGCAGTATGTGACATCATCCAAATCCTTGTTTCACATAAGGTTGCCCCGTATCTCTTAACGGTCACGTGACCTTATCACCTCTCATTGGCTGCTACTGCAATATAGACTGTTGTGCGCTAAAAATTTCTTCTTTATTTAAAATGGTGATATATCTTTATATGTTGGTAGAGAATTGTCAAATTTATATTTTCGTAACTGTTTTAATTAAATATTTTACGCAACAGAGTTGATTTATCTGTAATGCATGTTAATTCTTAAATCAAGTAAAGAGGAGGTTTCTTTGCTCTCAAGCACATGGCACGATAGCAGGTGATTCAGCGGTAGTGATGACATATTTTTATATGACTTTTATCACTGACTTTGTTTTGAACTGGATTAATCAGATATCGTCATTCGAAGGTGAGTTGTGCCGAGTGCGAGAGCTAAATTATTTTATTGATCCTTTATTGCGCGTGTACTTATTATATGTGTAATAGCAGAGTCTACCTCCAGTTTTTCGTTGAAGCATCGCAAGAGAAAACCTTTACAAAGCGGCGAAAACGGAATTGTGTTGCATGCTTTTAATGCACTCACATGCTTTTAATGCATGCTTTTAATGCACTTTGTCAGTGAGAGAAGTCGAACCGCTGTGCTCTAAACTTACAGGTGTGAGAGTTAGATGCATAGGTACATCGCAACATGAAATTGAGACAACAGGGAAACGTATCACTACAGGAGCGATATTGCTGTGTGGCGAAGACATTATTTAAGGACAATCAGATTGTACCGGGATACAAATCGCAAAATATACTACCTTGACGAGACTTGGGTGATTGAAGGACACACAAGTATGGCGTGACGCGACTTTTAAGACTGGAAAACATGTATTTTCACAAGGTATGTGTGCTGGTTTAAAAATTCCAGTGAAAAAGACCGAAAGCCTTTCATTATAAACTTGTTTCAATTTCATTTCCCATTCATTCAGTTTCAACTTGCTCAGTTTCATTATAAACTTCATTATTTTTGCATGCATATTCTTATTTGCATGATTTTATCTATCTTCCTGGCAATTATTATGACGTTTACTGCAGTTTTAAATGTGACGGAAAGGCCTATAGCGCGAAAGCATTAGCCAATTAGGATGAGGGGGAAGGTAGTTGAACGCGGAGTGATACATGTCAGCGGGGCAAGGTTATATGAAACAGAGATTAGAACTTGCAATCGAATGCAAGCAAAAGTTCTCGTTTGCAGCAAAAACGATTCGCAGCATGCAACATCATCCGATAACTTGCATTCAAATGCAAGCAAAAGTTCTCGTTTGCAGCAAAAACGATTCGCAGCATGCGACATCATCCGATAACTTGCATTCAAATGCAAGCAAAAGTTCTCGTTTGCAGCAAAAACGATTCGCAGCATGCGACATCATCCGATAGCTTGCATTCAAATGCAAGCAAAAGTTCTAGTTTGTAGCGAAATCGATCGTAGCGTGTGACATCATCCGATAACTTGCATTCGAATGCAAGCAAAAGTTCTAGTTTGTAGCGAAATCGATTCGCAGCGTGTGACATCATCCAAGAACTAGCATTCGAATGCAAGCAAAAGTTCTCGTTTGTAGAACAATCGATTCGCAGCATGTGACATCATTCGGGAACTTGCATTCGAATGCAAGCAAATGTTCCAGTTTGTAGCAAAATCGATACGCAGCACGTGAGATCATTCGGGAACTTGCATTCGAATGCAAGCAAATGTTCCAGTTTGTAGCAAAATCGATACGCAGCACGTGAGATCATTCGGGAACTTGCATTCGAATGAATGTTTCCATTCTTCACGGTATTCCAATACAGTATATTCGATTCTGACCATCACTAATTGTGACCGAGTGGTTGGAATTGCTTGCCTCTCAGCAAGGCGGCGTAGGTTACATCCCAGGGAAGTGATTACTGGATTTATTTTGTGATTGATGAACTGGCAACTGAACAGTTTAGCCCCACTCATACCATTTAAGATACGAGCTATGGCCTAATGTGTCTTCCATATGAGGACGGTAAGCAGATTGTGTTTCCGTAAGAACATTTTCGGCAAAACTGGTGTCATTTATGTTCTAATTGTACCTTAAAATATATCCCATAACGTAATCTTTTGGCATGGGTGCTCAGATTTTAGTCAGAAGCAATCCAGAAAGTTTGTTTATTAATCCCGTTGATCAAATAACTGCTTATATTTTAACTGTTAGCGTACACACATAGTCACATTCGTTCGCAACAATAATCTTTTAATTTAAAGAAGCTTTTTCGGATTCAAAGGAATTGTACCAATGTACTAGCACATGCTTTGTTTACATCACTACATAAACTATGGACGGTACCGGTGTACACACTTGTTTTCTTTTATCCACAGTGAAGCTTTTAATATCTGGATATTATATGGTACAAGTAGAAGTCCACATTCTTTCCAATCGCTACAAACAAATAAAATGGAACTTAGAACATTAAATCCATTACACAATACGGGTAATTAATAATATAAATTTTTGAAGTAGCTGATGTAACAAAAAGTTGTGTAGTTTTGTATGTCAAAGGAATCTACAGTTTTTTGTGTGATATGTTTTGGTCTAACGCTCAACGTTTATCTATTATGAAAGTTTGAATAAATTTCCCTTCCAATAAAGCGGGCCTTGTAAGCTATTCTCAGAAAAGACAAGATCAACTGTCAGGTAAACAGACCGTTAGTGTGACATGCTAATTAAACTCGTTAGAGGAAAGTTTAAGAAAACAATTTTCTGTGCAAATGTTAGCTATGGATTAAAGGATTTCCTTCAATTTCATATCGTATCGATTTTGGGAGGGAACTGACTGAACTTTAATACCAAGTTCATATTTATCCTGCATTTCATTTTTGAGTAATTCAGTACACATACTCTCGCGCAGATACCGTCTTCTATTAATATATTCCTCTTGCAATCTCTAGCCCCAATTCATTCATTTTAGGTGAATCCTCAGTATCGAAAATCTGCAATTCAATACCTTCTTTCTCTTGTTTCGGGGTACAAAAATTAGGTATTTACATTTCACTATATACATAAAATATCCTCAATTATTTTTGTTATTTGTTATTGTTATTTGTTATTTTGTTTATGAATAGTATCACTGAAAAGCGGAGTAGTAAATTTCAAACGTAATTATAAATTTTATTACTATCCAACGATTATATCTGTATAATACCTGTAGGGATTTTAATTAAAACGCCGCGTGTATAGAATAGTTTTTAAACCTAATGAAGCGTACATCTTGAATTTGCTAGGGATAGCTCTTCAATTCATCTTTAATTTTGAATGCCTTCTGTATATGTAAAACGCAAGAGGTAGACAAAAGTTTAACGGTCACGAAAGTCTCGTTAAAACCCAAAACTTGTAGGAATCTTTTCCACGAAGAGAATGGACCGTTACAGTCACAAAATCGTACCAGCTCTTAAAAGATTCACTTCCTTGAGCATAAATTTTCCTGTTTCCATTGTACGTATCAGGAATAATTCGTGTGTAATAAACTGTACAAATTTCTCTCCCAATTAAACAGATGTAGACGGAACAGCAACCATTACTAACTTTGGGAAAAAAATAATTTCTTCCACACAAGCCGCGGGTAGGCTAAGCTTTGAATGAGTAGAGTCAAACTGAAAAATTCAATTACATAGCCGGGATTTGAACCATGGATCTCCGACTCTCCGTGTGGTTGCTCTAACCTACTGAGATACCATGGCCAACATGCTGACATGACATTAAATTCTTCAACTGACTCGTACGAGTAGTAAGCCATAGTAGCTCAGTAGGTTAGAGCAACCGCACGGAGAGTGGGAGATCTGTGGTTCAAGTCCCGGCTATGGTATTGAATTTTTCAGTCTGACTACTTATTCAAACCTTGCCTACACATGGCTTGTGTGGAATAAATGATTATTTCCATCAATTTACATAAATAATATAGTGGTTTGACTATGAAGCCTGGGACTTAAGTACTTACAGCATTGTAAGTCGCCACAGAAGGTGCATGTCTCATAGCATATGAGAACCCCTAGTGGTCTACCGGGAAACACACGAGTTAGTTGGAGAATTTAATGTCATGTCGGCATGTTGGCCACAGTAGATCAGTTGGTTAGAACAACCACGGAGATCCGTGGTTCAAATCCCGACTGTGGTATTGAACTTTTCAGTCTGGCTCTGCTCATTCATTACTAAGTTTTGTTTTGGAAGAGTGAGGAACTGAAATCATGCTGGTACAGCACATGAACATTTTGTTATAATGTTATATACCTATAAGTGTGCAAATTTCATAATATCCCTTATAAGCTCTGTGTTTGGAGTACTCTATATGCACATATTGAAACAGCATATATAAATGTTTGGTATTTCATATTGATTAAAAAAATGAATACTGTGGTCAATTCTGCAATTCCAGAAGACTCGCGGAATGAATTCAGTTGAATATGCAAAGTAAGTTCCTGAGGAAACAGTTTTTGTTTAGCATACGTTGGTTAAAGAGAAAAGCAAAATGTTTACTTCTGTTTTCCGCAATAACCAAATTATTCTTTTCCTTTAAATTACTCCTTCAACCTTAAGTCTATCGTATGATGAATGAAATGGATAAAATGACCCTCGAATGGGCCCAGAGTACATAGAGCTTAAAGTTACCCGACATTAGACTTTCAGGATAAGGATAGTTTCTCATAGGTAATGTCACCAGTGGTTTTGAGATTACCAGTATAAAACAAATTGTTAAAAGCAATAAAATAAGTTATTTGATTCCCTAAATCACATAGGCCTACATTAGTATATGAATAAAACTTAATCCCACAAGTCATGGCATACGAGAATAACAGTTCTTACAGGCTGTGCACAAGTTAACACTGGTGAAGGCAACTTTGCTCTTAAACCTTTGCTGCACGAACTATTTTGCTAGTTATGGCGGTCTTCCTGTGCCAGCCATGACCGTTAAAGTAATACGTTTGGCCTTGCCATCAATTCAAAGCTAAACGTCGTGGGTTCGAATCTCGGCAACTGCAGTCAAATGTGTCTGTGGTAAAAGACGGGGAGGGCCCCAGTAAAATAATCGGTGTGATGGTATGCTTGGATGTTGACGGGGCATCATTTGACTGCTGTTGCTTGGATTTTGTGTGTATAATTAACAAAGGTCAGTAAAATATAATAACAAAAGAACCAAAATAAAACATTATTCAAGGTAAATAAAGTCTATGGTTGCCTTTTCAATGTTTATTTTCAATGTAGCCTTGCCTGAATTTTTGTTTTGTACCAAAACAACAAATTTATTTTAAATATTTAAATTGTCTATTATCAAATTGCCAATTTTTGAAGTTGAATGTTATACACAACTGTAAAGATACGTAATAATTGTTGAGTGATAATTGTGCATGGAGTACAATTACGAATGGTCTGTATTTGTCGAATCCTAGTACGTGATTGGTCAATACAATGATAGTGACATTTGTGTGAGATAGTCCAAGTAACTCACCCTGTCCGAGATTTGAAGTCGGGACCTCTTGAACGTAAGGCAGACATGTTACCATCTACGCTACCGAGGCGGTCAACCAAATAGTTCTTTAGTATACCTATGACTGAAAATTTGAAATCCTGAACTAATAACGCTAGCTTTTTAAGATTTATACCAAGATGTAACCTAGTGCAAATATGATACAACCAGGCCACGCCGTGGCTCAGTGCTTAGACCGCTTGGCTCTCACCAAGGCGGCCCGGGTTCGATCCGAGGCGACCGCAAAGTGAGATTTGTGGTGGACAACACGGCGTTGGGGCGGGTTTTCTCCGGGACCTCCGGTTTCCCCCGCCATCTCATTCCACCGGTGCTCCATCTTCATCTCATGTATCATCAGTGTCATCGCCTGCGGTGCCGTATATAGTAAAAGCGGGCGTTAAACACTACATATTTCATTTCATTTTTATGATACAACCCAAATTTTATTAATTTCATTTTGATAGTTTGGAAATTATGGTGAATGTTTTTTTTGGGCTACGTCACCTAAAAAGTACCTTGCGACAAAATAACTTAAATTTTGTTCTAATATTTTAACAACAGGTTCCCAATACATCCATTTTTTTTTAATTTGTCCTAGGTTTCTGTGTGTCTCAATAACTTTGGCTCCAGAAATTATTAAATCTATGAATATGACTTTCTATGCCCAAAAATTTAAATGTTTGTATTTTGAAGTAAAGAAAGTGTGCTTAAAATGCATCTCACAACAAAAGCCAGGTCACTGTGTCTTTATAAACGTGTTTAGCAATTTTCTTTGGTCTAACACTAAAACTGCGATGCAAGGAGCACTTTAAATGATGAAAAATTGTGACATTTCCAATAACGAGATAACAAGGATAAAGAATTAGAATTTATATCTAACACTAGCATTCACGTGAGGGTCAAACTAGATTAGAGAATTTAAAAATGACTCGTGGATGCAATCTAAGTATTCTTTGGATTCAGGAAGGCTTACATTATTTTATACTCTAAGAGAGGAAAATGTGATTTTTTGCAAATGTTCACGAAATTTCCGTCATACATATCCATAAATATCCTCGTATTTGTGTTTAATTGTTCACATTTTTCTGCTTGAGTGTATCATCATCATGATCATTACTTACTAAATTAGGTACAGCGACCGTGACGGAAGTCAGTCCTCAGCAGTGGTGTAAACATGGGAGGCATGCCACTTGTAAGGGAAGAAATAAAGATATCCTGCACTGGATAAGTGAGTTATCAGAAAGTGCCAGTGACCTGATAAATATGATAAAAGAGCCAACAAGCACTAAGCAAGTTATGCATGTTGTATGCACAAGCAGCATGCCGGATGAACTTGGCACGACTTTTGTCTTTATTCCACTATGACCTATAGTGACGCACATGGTCCGCTGTTTATACATGTTAGGAAACAGTGCGATTGTAAAGTCCAGGTTTATTCGCCAGTGTGGAAAGGAATTATGCAGTAGCCGTTATTTCAGTCACTGGAATAGTTGTTTATTTATCAACACATCAAGTAAAATGAAATATATTTTAACTCAGGTAAAATATTATCTAGATCCGTGGTTCAAATCCCGGCCATGGCATTGAATTTTTCATGTTGACTCTATCCATCAAATATCTTAGCCTATATACGGCTAGTGTGGAGAAATGATTAATTTCCATCAATTAACTAAAATAATAAGAGTTAAATGATGAAGCCTGGGACTTAAGTACTTACAATAGTAAGTCGCCACGAACGGTGTATCTCGGATGCGAGAGCCCCTAGTGGTCTACCTGGGAAACATACGAGTCAACTGGAGAATTTAATGTCAGGAAGGCACGTTGGCCATGGTAGCTCAAAGGTTAAGAGCGACTGGACGGAAACCAGTAGATCCGTGGTTCAAATCCCGGCCATGGCATTGAATTTTTCATGTTGACTCTATCCATCAAATATCTTAGCCTATATACGGCTAGTGTGGAGAAATGATTAATTTCCATCAATTAACTAAAATATTATCTATATTATTATCATTATAATCATCATAAAATCGTTATATATGTTGTACTGCATCATATACTTTCGGCTCGGAATATTCTATAAAAAGCTACAACATTTTGACCGCTTTCAATATACTATATTTATCAGTATTCTTGCCTTCTTTACCACATAAAAAACAGGTAGAGCACGTAACATTTGATTCCAACACTTCACTGAAAATATATACTTTGAGACTTCCTGAGTCCAAAAGAAATTCCCAACAAGATTTTTAAGAAAATCCTCAACTCCAGGCTGCTCTTTATTTGGAAAATATACGAAAACCTTTGGTTTACTTAAAACATTACTCGTACTAACGTTTTTATTAAAATACCACATAATTTATATCTCTTCATGACAAATGAAATTATATTTCAAATTTCTTGGGAATATTCTGGAAGTCTTCTTCATTCTGGGCAGCTTTATGGGTAAACCATAAGCGACTGACACAACTTTACTCCACAAAATATACAGAGCTCGTTAACAGAACTTGTCATACAATTCTTTTATCTCTTGGTGATTCAAAGAACAGAATTTCAGATTCATCATATAGCAACCAGAGCTCATTTTGAATTCCCATACAGGCTTGCAGCTACAATAAATGAATAGTAAGATAATTACCCCAACATGAAGCACTGAGGAATAAGCGTTTTGTACCAATAATGTGTATACGATTAGCAAAACGCACCCCTTAAATAATGCATACTTGGAATGTTAGGGTTGTACTAAGACGCTATTTTAAGCACATTTAATAACAACCACTTTGTTATCCACATTCGTATTTTATTAATACTATTAATTAAGCGGAGCACTCAACCCTTATTGGTAAAAGTAATAATTATAATAATACTTCAAAGAATTCCAACAGAAATACTTCTATATGTATGTAACGTACACAAAGTATAACTTGCCAAAGAGTAATAGAAGTTACGTAAACGAAAAGGTTATAACAATGTTTTAAGGAATTCCCAAACAAATAACCGTTTACTTTCTTTGAATATTAACCCCAAATGATATCAGCAACGATAAATATTCACTACTGTTTCTTATTCCATTATGCATGACTGCTTGCTTTTGTTAATTTGCTTTATTTTTAAGTTTTATGCTGTTATTACTGCGGTCACGGATAAGAGGTAAATGAATTCTATATATTCTCATTTAGCTTTGTTACATCGACATTATTGACGTACTGCATATAAAATGGATAGTTTTACATATTTACTGATACATTATATAATAATAGTAATGGTATTAAAATAATCTAATAACAATATAGTACTGTAACTTGTCCCTTTGTCTTGTTGTTACTCTTCATTTTTCCCTTATAATTGACGTTGCATTTAACCAAGTATAAAGTAATGTCCTCGCCGCATCTAGAATGCCGAAAGAAAATGTTCCTCGGTCGTTTACTTGTGTCGAACACAAATGTTGTTCTCTGAATTCTTCCCTTCCTTTCCCTCATATATATGCAGGCAGGCTGTGTACAGCCTGAGACTTGTTACTGCGTGTCTACAAAAATATAATTGCAATTCCTCCATAAAGAGAATATATCTACTAGTCAAGACGGAAATTGTCATAATATATCTCATTAGAACCCAAAACCTGCAGAATATGCATCCCTACGATACGAATACTCGCCTGCAAATGTGAACACACCATAATACAGGTGAAGGCAGGTACTGGCGGTGTGACGTCAGCTCCGTCAGCTCTAACCGCCAAATATGACCCTGAACTAAGGGCAGGTTAGCGTGTGACGTCACTGCACTGATTTCTGCTGCCCAAGAGGAAGGAAGTTTGATGTGTTGGGGTTCCGACAGCGTAGGAAAGACACGAAACGTATCGGGTATTAATAATATGCACAACTTACATCTTGGTTGTTGAAATATTAACGCTAAATACCTTAATTACACAATTGGTCACAGTTTATAAACGTTTGAATTTAATTCTGTGCTACGAGAAAATATATAAATCGTCAACTCTTAGTTTATCTGAAAATCAGTCATTTTTTATAGTAAATAAAATAAAACATCAAGTAATTTTCTCTGCAAATTAGAGGAGACCCATTCGCAAGAAAATTACGTGAACATTTTCCGACACTCTTTCGTTTTTCTGTAACTAGTTTATCAATGTCAGGAGGTAATGTCTGTAATTTCGAGTTTTGTAATCGAAGGCTGCATGTGAGACTGTGATACGACAAGGTACTTCGGGGTTTGGACTTAGTTAATTTCATAACAGAAAAAAACTGTACGCACACATATGTCGAGGCAAGCATACCCAACGTCAATGCGGCAAGTGAATACAACCTCGGAAACTGGTTTGTGGGACATTCTTATAAAAATCAACCAAGTCCTTCGTGTGTGTATATTTGTCCTTCAATAAATCGTCATATTGTAAATTTAACAGTTCCATTTGGTACATGGTAGCTACATTATTATCATCGAGTGCACTACACCAGACTGAACCCCTCAGATTCTGTGCTCACAGCGCCATTTATATGCTACATGGTACTACACGCTCTTGCCTGACGTCACACGCACTACAGGCCTCACACTTGGCTTAAATACGTCGCATCTCTGGAGGCTGTCTTCCTCTGCCATAGTATATTAATATTTAAGAAAATAACTTTCCCTCTGTTTCTTTATTTAAGAGACAATTTCTCAAATTAGTCTAAAAGATTGTGTACAATAAGTAATTTAGTATTACTAAAATTATCTGTAATTAAACAAAAGACCAGCAAAGCAATTAGACGCTCCATTGAACTAAGTCAACAAAAAATCTATTGAAGAAATTATAAATCGCTACATTTAGAAATCAGAGGCACCTGAAAAGCTCGATATACATTAATCATTTTGTGAATAACATATTTTATGCATCAAAATAAAAAGTTTAAAATGGATATCAAAATACAAACAAGTAACGTGGTGTATAACTAACTTTTGTAGTCATATTTTCAGATAGCATTGTTATTGACACTGTTCGTGGCTATCCAAGCTGGAGCAGAAAGGAATATGTGTCCATCCAAAGGCATAAAACCTATTAAGTTTCCTCCAGAGGTAAATATTATTAATATTGCTATTATTTTAATTTCATTATTAATGGTAATATTACTATTACTACTACTAAAGAATGGCTGTTTAATTTTAAGAATTGCAAGGAGTAGATCTATTGCCAGAACTGAAGCATACGAGGGTTGTTCAATAAAAAATGATCACAATTACTTTTGAGCACGTATCTTTACTCATCCTCATAATTTTGATGGCCTTTCTCAAAATAGTCTTTCCTGAATACGATACAATTGTCCCAGCGTTTCTGCCAGTCTTCAGAGACATGCTGGAAGCCATTTGTAAGAGATCCTTTAAAATCGCCTACGTAGCCCTCACCACTGCTTTTGATGATGGATAATGGCTCCCACGAAGACGTTTCTTCAAGTTTGGGAACAGAAGAAAGTCTCATTAGGCTAAATCCGGACTATAGGGAGGGTGAGAGATGTACTTCTTGTTGATTGTTGCAGGATATTTAGCAACAACATTTGCAATATGCGGCCGCGCATTATCGTGGTGCAGCATCCACTCTGCTGCTTCACGTAGATGCGGTCTTTTGCTCCTTATATGGACTTGCAATGTTTTCAGGACATCCCTATAATATTGTCCAGTTACTGATGTGTGTGCAGGTACAACACGCTGCTAAACCATTCCATGAATATCAAAGAATGATATGACAATGGCGTTCCCAGTAGAAGCAGCCACTTTTGCTCTTTTGGGGGGTTGATGATGAAGGAGGTTTCTACACTGAGCTTTGCTGTTTGCTCTCAGGATCAAAATGATGTAGGCAAGTTTCATCAGCAGCGATTACGTTTGAAAGGAACTCCGGATCTTCCTCTAACATCAACTTTAACTGAATGTTACCTCTATTGCAGCGGTAGGCGATACTGAACATATCCGAACTTGCTTGGGTGTCACAGGCGGGAACCAGGAGTATCAACAAAGAAACTACTACAGTGTGTTTGTTTTACATTAAGGTAACAGAATACAGTTAAGTTTGAATTTTAGTGCGAAAAATTATGATCATGCTTTATTGAACAGCCCTCGTATTTGTATTTAAGTATGATATTACGCTGTCCGAAGCTTCTAAGTATCTTATTGCAGCAATATACTAATTAACAACTTTTGATGACTATTCCTATGACTAAATGAGGTAGCTGCGCAGTAGCAACACTAGGTAACGCCATAGCTACATGTTTTCAAGGGCAGCTGTGGTAGTGCGCTTAAGGTGTGCCTGTTTGTACGTGAACGTGTTTAAATGGAACAAATTGTGAAAACTGTTCGACATTTTATCAAATGCATTAGCTTAAGATATAGATATTGGAGAGGCAGACACAAAAAGCTTAAAGTACCCTTCAACAGAAGTGTTGAGCTTTGAAGTCTAAAATCATCGGTCTACCCTTGAAACTGTTCAGTGTTTATTACCATTTAAAGTATTTCTTACTATGTTACTTTTTTCTATTTGATTTAACAACATCAATGAAGTGTGTTAACAAATGTATTAAAATGTGAAGTATAATTCTTTGTCAGTAGTCATTTCTAATTAAAATCATAAAATACTCTTAAAGATAAAGATACACCTTTTGAACTTGGTTCTTTCAGAACGTTATATACCATTTACAAATTATACGATATGCTTGCGAGGAATGCTTGTTACACAACACTTGATCCCACGTTGTGTAAACTGCAAAACAATTGTGTATTTCGTTAAAACACAGAATTTATGTGAAGTATGGTACGCTTCGCCACAACATCGACACACTCACTCATTCAACTGAAGGTAATTTGCAGCTGATCGTTATTAACTACACAAAACTTTGGAAAAGTACTGAAATAGGTACGTTGCTGGGAGGGAAAATTCCATTGGACCAGCTGTGTAATTTCTTCCCTATAGAGGACATATGCCTGTATATTTGAAGACAGAACGCCATAGAAGTATAAACATACAGTTTGTATTTGAACGTTGGCCAGCTACTAGCGTGACACGCGTGACGCTACTAGTATGGTCTTAAGGCGCGTACACAAAGTTAACGACGGAACTCAATAGATAAGTCTGCGACTTGAACACTTAGGCGTGCTACTAACACATATAGAGAAAGATGATTTTTTTAAATGAAAAATAGTTTAACAGCAATCCAGGACCAAAGAGATTCATCTACGGTGGTCTTTAATCGAATTTACTCATTCCAAATCTTAATTACCATATATATATATATATATATATATATATATATATATATATATATACCCCTATGTTTGCATATTTACATTGCATCTGCAGGACCTGTTACATGGATTACCTAAGGGTTCACCTTTATCCTAGTATGATTGAATTTAACCGCGTACAGTTTTGAAACCCCTTTCGAAAATCTCAGTGTTGAAATATAAAATTCATTAAACAGATAAAATTTTCACCAATTTACCAAAGAAAGGCAAAAACAACATTGTAGAGGGCAATGTACATTCTTATACATGGTGGGCCACGGGAACATGTCAATCTATAAAATATAATAAATAGTCTAAGGTTCACATTAAAATTGTAATTCTGTAACTCTACAATAGAGTATTGGACGTCCTTTAAGAACGTGACATTATTTTCTAAATAGACATCTTTAAGTGGTCTCCATTACTTAGTAGTCTGTGTTACAGATTCTGTATCACCGATAGCAGCATGTCGCTTGGTATGGCTCTTATTTCCTCCTATAGGCCTTCTTAAGCTCATTAATGTTCCTTGCTTTGTTAATGTAGACTAGAGATTTGAGGTAACCCCATAGGAAGTAGTCTTGAGAACGTGCGAACCATGGAATGTCCCCTCTTACTGAAATTACTTTGTTTGGAAACATTTCTTTCACCAATGCAATGGCTATGTTGGCAGTAGGGACTGTAAGTCCATCTTTTTGAAACTAGATGGTGTTGAGATCAATTCTATGACAATGTAACTACGAAGTTAAGTCCACTAACATCTCTATTAAATATCAGGTCAGTATTACAGCTCTATCATTCTCTTCAAAAAATAAGGACATGATTCCTAAGCTCGCAACACTAAACCAGATTGTTACATGTGGACTATGAAGAGGGCGCTGTTGTGGATTTGAATAATTCCAATAGAGATAATTTTGTTTGCTCACCGCACAATGTAATGACAATTGAGCTACAATGTTTTAAAAAATTTCTGCCAGAAAACATATTTTGTGGGAAAAAGTTGAGCATCGTGACTGGATAGTAATGTTTAGTTCGAAATGCTAATTTTAAATTGCTTCGGTGAGAAGATCTTTCTTTACCTCCAAGTGCATTAACATCTAAATATTATTAATTAGTGTTACTTGCTACTAACTTGGTGTGATTACATAAATTTGCTTTCAACTGTGCGATTGTTCTAGACCTTGGGCATGGACACTCATAACGTTCACAGAGCGTGTGATAAAACATGTGAAATTTTAAGTGTTCACTCCTCCGCAATGGAAGATGATTTCTGTTAGTAAGATGAAACTGTAAGCAGTGCCCAATATGTTAAACCTATAAATGCCTGTGATTCAGATATCAATACGTCATTTTCTAATAAAAGTTGTAAAGCAACGAAACAATCGAAGGTGCGAAAAGCAACTGAAAATTAAACGAAGAGGGCTGCCAAACATTCGAAGTTATCTTTAAACCAGGTTAACAAACCTTTGAATACAAATGCTTTATGGGCATCTCCAATACCTTCAACAAGCACCGCGCAAACTAGTCAGCAATTTCCAGCAGATAACAGCGCGTCAAATGCATATTTTACTAGCATTCTTATACAAAATAGATATCATTTATGATAGGATAACTTAGATGACAATAACTCAGATGGTGAACTTGAGACCACCAAAGAAAAAATTCCTCCAATCTGCTTAACTGATATTGAAAACTATCAACTATTTATTCACACTATACGCAGTCAACTGAAATCAAAATTTCATACTGCACTAAAAGGCAAAATAATTGAAGCTGTCACTGCTACAACTGATGATTTGAGAGCTTATTTTGATTCTATAAAACAAAAATACTTCACATAAAGGAATCCTCAAGATAAACTTTTCTCTGTAATCATTTGCAATCTACCCTGCTCCCTTAGTAATGAGGAGATTTTAAGAGCACTACAAGAGCTAAAGTATCCTGTTCGCAAAGTTGCAAGGCTACAAGGAAGAAATAAACAACCTATTCCTCTGTGTGCATTTGAGCTCACTGACTGGCACTATGGTTCATCAGAAATGATCAACTCCATCAGGAACTTGGTATTCTTCCCATACATCTGTACTTCAAATTGATATCAAAGACACTCTTCGGTAGATTATCCGAAGTACCAGGCGCTGTAACCTATGACATTGAAAGACGAAACTTCGAAAGGACCAGATTAAAAAGAAAACTGCCTCAAGATATGCTACTCACTGATTCAGAACATAGCGACTTTTCTCACTAATTCAAAGTACTTACATCCCCAATTTTCTAATAACACCACTGATTATAATCTAGCCTCACATATCTAACCTCTCTTTTCAATTGTTATCCATCTTAATTACTTTTATTGTATGTGTTAGTTATCCTGTTGTATACTTTGTCTTTTATTATCTTTCATTTCAATGTGTTCTTAATTGTTTTCTGTTATATTATGTATTTATCACCTATTGTAAATGTTAGAGGACAGTAATTCCTAATTTTTTAATTTGTATGCAATACTTATGCAATTTATCAATGGTTTTTATCGCAATACTGTTGATCAGCCAAATAATAAATTAAAAACACAACAAATTTTTCAGCATTCCATTTTCCATTTTTACAACAACAGCTGGCCTTGCTCATGATACCTTGCGAGTTAATTAGTTTGCCATTTTTACCAATGTATTTTAACTTTAAGATCGTTTGGTTTCCATGACCAATCCTGTGTAACCCGGTTAAGAAAAGAGAACAGTTTTGAAGTATTCTGGTTTGCAGACAGTGATAGAGCACAAGACTGCTCCGTCTTAACATTCCGTACCCGTTCACCTTTTCCTTTGCAATTCCGAGGGAAACGATGAAAATTTTCGGAGATCCAGCAGAATAAGAATAACCAAGTACTGAACAATTCAAGACAATAATAGTGAATATCTGGATATAACTTATGTACCAAAAATGTGGTTTTAATAAACTATGTATTTTAAAGAAATCTATCCTTAAGTATGTTGCTAGAACTTCAGAGCAGACTTTTCTATCTAATTAGCTTTCCTAATGCATGAGTGAAAGGCTTCTTGGGTGATCAGCCGTGTCAGGTTTATTTACTTCGAGTTTTCGGCCAATCTATACTCCATGGCCTCCTACAGGATCCGAATTCAGATCCCGAAGAATACCATGAGGGCATGAATGGCCGAAAACTGGACATTCGTAAATCTGACACGGCTGATCTTCTGCGAAACCTTGGTTCATTTTGCCTATTAATTTAGTTTCCAGTTTGTATCAATCATTAAACATTGTTCTTGACTAAACTTATTATGTTAACAGTATCTGCTTGGAGTTTGGAGAACGACATATTGCACCGACTCTGCATTTTGTCGGGCCAACTGCGCACACTATCCCTACAAAAGAGAAGAGAATGATAACATCTTTCTGTATTTCTATGGCTACGACGAGTAAGTTTTTTTTTTTGTTATTGATTTGACTAGCTAAGTCACGTTAGTTATAATAGTACTAAGACATAGTGACATCTAGCGACGGTAAAGATAACGAGTTTGTTGATGGTTTGAGCTGATGATGTGGATGATTTATTCACGAAATCGCGATCCTATTCAATTTGTAAGAAACACCGTCATCATTTCTTAAAGGATAAGTGAAGTTATTTAAGTTACAAATTATTATATTTGTATGTGCAAAAAGTTATTCAAAATCCTACTACAAAGGATACAGATAATATCTAATTGAAACAGCGTGTTTACGAGTCAAATATCACTTCTATGACGTTATATATTTCGAAGGTTTAACACATTGAGTCACATGGATTTACTTTTTATAAATTCACCTTTGATTTTACTGAAAGTAGGTATACTTCAGCTTTTGTGGATCTTAAATGTTATAGGTCACCAGGTGTGTTTGTGAGTATCTCTCAATGTGATTTATAACCTAAAACTACGAGTGGATGGATACCAGTTTTTCCCAATAATCAATATATATTCCACGATACCTGATACCTCAATACTCGACCCGCCATTAACATTTGTAATTTCAATATAAAATAAAATTTTGCGAGAACTCTGTAATGCTAATGAAATTAATTAGTTCAGCATATTTAATGAGACAAAACTTAAAACCGACAGTGTACTTGTTTTTGAGCTCTACATTAGAAATTTAAACCCAAAATGCGTTTTGGAAACAGTTATAACTATTAGTTGTATAATGCTAGCAGTTGCGCTCATTAGAGGTTAACTCTACTTCTTTTTGTGCCACATATGAGTCCTCTGTCCTAAATACTCTTCCAGAGAAAACTATTGCAGGTGTAATACACAGATAATTAATGGCTAATTTTTGTAAATTTTGAATTTGTTTCCCATTAATACAGTGCACGAGATTATACGAACCATTGTACACAAAACCTTTTCATGCGCAATCGCTAAGCAACATTTAACAAAACTTACGAAAGGAATAATATGTAATTGACATACAAATCTAATAAATTGTGAAACCGGCTAAAATTCTGCGAGAGATCAAAGGTATATACATTTATTTTCTAACTTGAATCTTTACCTATAATAAATAGAAAAATTCGATACTCACTGAAAACACATGTTTTGGTATCTCAACCCTCTGCTCTCAAATATACATTTTTAGAAGAAAAATGACATATTTATTTCATCAGTTTTATTAAATTTTTCACCAGAATTGTACTTGACCTTTATTTTCATATTGTAATATATCAGACCCCCGTCGTTAAATCTCGTATGTTTCTCTGACGTACTCTTGCTGTAAACAGCATTGTTGGAGAATGCCGAGCCAAAACCCCAAGTTTATTAGTTAAAAGTTTTCCACCATACAAAAGAACATTTTTAGCAGTACGTGTTTTGCATTTGGGAGACTTATGTCAGGCATTTCTTGTCAAATTTTGGTGTAAAACTTTTATAAAAAATAAAACAAAGCATCTCTCCCTATACAAGTGGGTCTTCAACTGAAAATAGGTGCTCAACATACAGGATGGCGCACGAAATGCCATACATTGAAATTGTGTAATAAATATGTTAATTGCGGGTTGGTAACGCTGGAATGATGTGACAATTAGCCGTAGTGTGTGCATGGTTCAACAGTTTGTCAATATTGCGCATGCGTGATTCCACCAATTCAGTTCAGTAAAATGGAAAACCAAGGCCGGTTGATGCTAGAACAAAGAGTGAAAACTGTGCTGTTTTACGTGGAAACGAATGCGATAGTAAAGACGCAATGACAGTTTCCTGTTCATTTCCATACAAGGTGGACCCCCTGCAGACAGATAGTGTATAGACTAACCACACAATTTGAAACTGACGGCCATATTTTAGAGCAAAAGCGACCTCATGTTAACACAATCCGTACTCCAGGGAATATAAAGGCTGTGAGAGTGGCTTTGACACGAAGTCCCAGGAAATCCACGAGAAAATCTTTGGCCGAAATGGGCACATCTCACGTCGTTCGCTTCAAAGAATACTCCATGCTAACGTGACATTATTCCCATACAAAGAGTTTGCGACTTCAGTTCTTGCAAATGATGAGGTTTACGTTCATTTGAATGGTAGCGTCAATAGGCACGAGAACCTCCTGGTGTTGTACACGAGATTGAAAATTACAGAGAAAAAGTTTGTGTATGTGGTCCCATATCCAGCAATGATATCCATATCATTATGCTAATCTTTTTCAACGGCACAGTTAATAGTGCATGCTACTAGGACATGTTGCAGAACAACTTTCTTCCGCAACTTTATGCATCAGGGTTACCAATGGAGACTCAATGGTTTATGCAGGATGGGGCTCGTCCACAAACAGAAAACGTTATTCTGGATTTACTGCTCCAACATGTCGGGCTTCGTGTGATGTCCCATCGATATCCTGAACGTTTTCAGGGCGGTTCATTATGACCACCACACAGCCCGGATATTAATCCCTGTGATTAATTCTTATGGGGATATTTGAAGGAGACAGTCTACCGCAACAAATCACGCACTCTAATGCTAATGTGAGCGGCTATCACAACACTTTTCCAGGGAATAACAAGACATGCGTCGTAGAGTAGCCGGAATGGTCACAGTTCGTCTCGAAGAGGTGGTACGTCAACAAGGTGCACGTATTAGCGATGTACTGCACGCTCACTGAGCATTCACATTCTGATGATCAATGTAAAAAGGTAATATTGACATGCTTTAGTTATTAAGAGTTATATCAAAAATTTCCAATGTATGACATTTCGTACGAAAGCTACTATATAGTAGATAAACATAAGGTTTATTCAAACGTATAGGATATTACAAGAGCTGAAAAGCACCTTCGATGAATTTGATATTTTATAATTGGTCTTTTATAATTATTAAATATGTGGAGCTAGTTCCCACCATGTTCTTAAGTCAAGGATACATTACTAAAATTTTGAAAATCCGAATTAGGTACGTAAAATATGCATGAAATATATTATAGGATATAAAAACGCCGAGAACTTTCAAATTATTCTCTAAGTTTAGTTGTCTTTCGAGGAGCAAACCGACATTAGTTTAAAGAGATGTTGCAGAAACGGCAGAGTGATCTAACCTGAGTAATGAAAGCAAAGAAATGATATAAATAATGGTGAATTGCATCCGCCTTGATGAGACGCAAATGGTCTAGTCATACGACCACCAAGCCTATTCAATACAATAACGGAAATGCGTTGCCATGTTTTAAGTTTCAGCTTGCCTGACTATAACAATCTTAATTTTTCGTTAAGTGAATATATTGTTCTAAAGAACTATGTTCACTGAATAAATTTTTAAAAATATTCAAGTTAAAAAGACAGATTTTTAAACAAATAGCGAAATAAAATATTTATTATATTAATATTGCTTAAGGTATATTTCAAACATTTAATTTATGGCATTGTAGTAATTTACTTCTCAAAATGTAGGATTGAGTTTCGAACTGTGTATGATAATTTTACTAAGGTACAGTTTAGAGACGGGAAATAAATCTTGAAATACATTAGTAGCATTTTGAATATGAAAAAAATGAGAAAAAGAATAGTTTTTTTAGAAAGCAAGGGTTTAAGTTGGACGTTGTCTATTGATAAACATGTTTCTGTACATTTGTAACCTCATATTAGTATTTTAAATGGTCAAATACAATTGAGAAAACGCTTTCTTAAAATTCAGAATTCGTAATATTATCAAGTAATCCATATACTTAAAGGTGCTAATTTTGTCAATATTATAATGTACATTGTCTTAAGACACCGAAACTTCGTTGAATTTGAGTTCAGTGTATGAGTATTTCTAATCAGAAGAATCCACATTGTTTTACAGATCGGAAACCTTGCAGGAAGATGGAGTAAAAGTTGAATTTACGGATCGACCAGGGGTGTACAGAACTGGTGTTTGGTATGGTAGGTGTAATATTAATTTTATATTTTGTTTCACAAACATATAGGTATACACAAATGCAATTTAATATTTAGATTTATGGGTCTTAATCTAGCTTAACCCTTATTCGGGTTTGATGTTCTCGTTTTCTTTTAAAAACATATGGTTTGCCGAATAAATTTAGATTAGGACACACTTATTCTGAAGTTCTGGACGATGTTAATTGTTTAACATAGCTGGCATCCGATTGTCATCTATGATGAATATGTCATACCTTCTCTGAAGAAAAATATAAGACAAAAGGACAGAGAAAGACATCTAAATGATTTCACTGACACGTATGGACATTGCCTTCCATCTTCTCATACAAGTGAAGGAGAGAGTTTAGAGGTAAGGTGATGGCCTAACTGTACTAAATCCAACCATATATCTAGATACACAATAAACTTTGTTCGCCCTAGGTTCAAACCAAGTATTTAAGAACATCTACATACTTACATGTATTCTGCACCTTCCTACCTGTGTGGTAATTTTGTTCTGAGTTGTGTGATAAGTTGTGTTGGAAATTCACGAAATTCTTAGCATTTCATTCACTTTCCAAGTTACAATTATTGCATTATAACTTAGATGGTGATCTATTATTCCTTACATATCGTAGTGTATACTTGTTTCACTATTATTTAGAATAGCATTATAATAAGAGCAACGACATATTGTCATTTGAATGAGAATAGATTAAGAAGTAAATTTAAGTAAATTTTAAAATTGTTATGTTATATTTACACGATATTTTCTACGCATTTTTAACAAACTATTTTGACCACCTTATTGTTTTAGCCACTACAAAATCACTGAAAAAACAAAGGATATTTTCCATAACGTGTGTGTGTGTGTGTGTGTGTGTGTGTGTGTGTGTGTGTGTGTGTGTGTGTGTGTGTGTATTTTACAAATATCTACAATTTAGTGCAACAATTTTCGGCTTATCTCATACGGTTTATTAGTTATGGGAAATTAATTCAGAATTTAAGAATAACTGTGGAGGTGTTTTTTTTTTTTTAAACCAAACATGTCCATTACTTGAAAATACTCAGGAAATGAAAAAAAACGTACATCCATGCCAAAAATTTCTTTTTTATGTAAGGCTGCTTTAAGAACTCATAACCATATACTTAAAACCACATTTATAGTACTTTTAGTTTCCAATATTTTGGCATGTTAGTTTTTGATACAAAATGATGGACATATCCAGATTTGTTAAAGTGACAACTAAAATGCGCTTTTCCTTACAATTCATTGATTGGTTTTACTGTTATATACACTGAAGTAAGTGAAGGGAGCAGCGACAAGCAATAGTACTATACTTGAGGAATTTCTCAAGGACATAACATATTAGTGTTCTGAGATCATGGCCCATGCAAACAGCTGAGCTGAATTATTCTGGGTTGCGAATCGGCATAATTTTGCTTTTGGCTTCTCAATTTGGTTTCCGATTTCGATCTTCTTTTCTTAGCACTGCAATTAATTTAAGTGACTATTAGTTCAATTGCAATGTTTAAAATTCACTTTCTTTCACCTCAATGAGAACCTCACGTATAAGGAATATCAGCACTGCTACTAAAATCTAATGCGTACACGAGAAATAATTGCCGCAAACTGATCAAGAAAGAACACATTAGCGCTCATAAGTTAGGGGATAGAAAGTCTTTATGTAAGTGTCACAAAGTTGCGGGAAAAGAAGCATGTGACAAAGAGAAAACTTCTGAAAGCGAACATGTTCACTTATGAAAACAAAACACTGACTGTATGGTAAATTATACTGGACATGTTTACTTCTGTTAAGAAAATGAGCACTGGGCTACAATTTTTTATGTTAAATAGATCTTTAATTACTCATTTATACATGACACGTTCAGTTTCGGTAGAAAATAACAGAAGCATATTACAACCAAGAATGTTAACAGAATCCCATTCCTAATTTACCTTCGGTTTCCGGTGGACATGTTCAGTTTTGGAAAAAAAAATAATAATAATAACGAAAAGGGACTCCTAATAAGCAGATATTCACAGAAGGCAAGGACATAATGGACATAATGGTTTTAAGTAAATGGCACTTTAATCAAACGTTAGTACCTGTTTTAGCAAAGCATATGATGAGAACTTTTGATTTTGTTTTCAGTTGCAGGAAATTTGTTCCTTTAGCATACTTAATACGTGCTGAAATGAATTATCTAATTAAGTATTTAACCGACTTATTCTTTTGGCATATATCTTCTTCTCAACCCCTTTTGAATTTTAATGATCAAAAGATATGGATGTTAATCCACAACTCCGTACCTCATCCATATTTACATATATCTCTTCCCTCCTATCTTGCCGAGTAATTTTAGTTTTATTATGTAGTGGTTACATTTATTTTATCATATCTGAACATGTGCTATGACTATTGTTCCAAAGTTACCCGAGATTTTTTGCAATATACTTATGGATAAATAGTAAAGAAATCCTTAAATTAGATTTAGATGTTCTTCTTTTAAGTTTCATTCCAGTAAAACTATTTGTTCCTAATTCATTTTGTTTCTCATTAATATTCTAGTACCATTTACTGCCTAAAATTTATATTTTGATATCAAGAGACGAATTTTATGGATATTTTAATGCAAAATTGATTAATTTAATATAAACATTTACGCAGATAAGAAAAACTTATTTGGTTTTCATCTCCTTAACACATAATAAAAGACAGCATTAGTAAGCTGTTATTGATCATCGCTGTGATACTTTAGAGTCATTTATTTAGAAAAAAAGTCTAAACGTGTCTTCAGGACACAATTGCAATTTTAACTTCTGCATAATGTTTAATTATTACTCTATTGTATTCTCCCCTGTAGCTTTTAATGTGAAGTGATACCCAAAAACGGTGGTTAAGCGGTATCCAGGATTTAAAAGTAGGACAGAAAGTATTGGACACATCTAAAACCTCGGTATCGAAATGTTACCGAGAACTTTCTTTTGAGTTCCTCCTAAGCTATTTGTATAGTACCGAAGAACGATAACTCAAAGACGAAATGCCTAATACAAAGCTTACAACTTGTAATTGAATATTCTAGTACTGAAAATTTTAATAAAATACAATGCCTTTATGATTTAATTGGGATCTTGTTGATATCGTTCCTTTCCTCAAAAGTTGCTGTAAAGTTTCTTATTAAAATACAATATGCGTAAGAATTCTTTTATGGATAATTAAATTTACAGCTTGAATTCCGTAACAATACTCCGTTAGATCTTTTCATATGACAAAGTTTCTGTAACCTAAAACCAATAACATACATTCATTTGTACAGCACTAGATAAAGGAAAACATGCTATACAAACATATGGATATGTTTGGAAGACACGATATGATTCTTGTGTAGCGTTAACCATTTACTCGTAGTAATTAGTTAAATTTTTTCGACAATTTGCAATGTTTGAAGTATCAAGACTGCGTTGCATTTGTTTACAGAGCGTTGAGGCGTATTTTATATTTTCAGGTGACCAGCGCTGTGATCGTTCCTTAACGGGTCTTATCTGGGCGATTAAAAGAGTGAAATATTAATAAGTTGACGTACAGTAAGTTATGAAAAATAGAGCGATTGGAAGCTGCGTGTGTCTATATGCTTTCTCGCGCCTACCGATGTAAGACACATTACTGTCCAGGAAATATGATAATATCTGAACAAAGTATACATACACTGAATTTGCCGTGTATGTATGATAAGCTCAGGTAAACATATGTGTTGCGAATTTTTTGCGATACACCTTCTCGCTCTTCCATGTAGTACCAGAATACGTAGATGTCTAAAATTTTGATAGGACGTTCTGGAGTATATGACAGATGGTTGCAGTGCCTGGCCACCAGGAAATCCTATATGGCCGCATGCGTCTTTTTTCATATGGAGGTCCCTGAAGGACTGTGTCGCTGAACCGCCTTTGCCAAGTGCTTTGAATGAACTAAATGCCAGAGTTCTAGATGCCGTCTCCATGGTTGCAGAATATATGCTGCTCAGAATAGGGGAAAAGTTCGATTATCGTTTGGATATCTGCTAAGTCACTCATAGTTCACACACTCAATCTCTGTAAGGTGTAAACAGAACTTCTAGAGTTTGACTTAACTGAAGTGTATTTCAAAATGCTATAATTTATAGTTTTTATATAATAAAACACTGAAAGTGTTAACGGAATTTTGATAACCCTGTGTATGTTGTTTCACATCAGGTGTACAGGAATTTACCTTATAAACATTTGAATATCGTTTTAGCCTCCTATACTCCTCTAGTACCTACAGAAAATGTGGAATAAAATAACCACCTCTGTAAACATTTGTCTCGGTTGCATAAAGATAAGCTTTTGCAAAAATATATTGCGCAACAGATAAAAACACACTGAGGAGGGAAAAATTTCTGACTGTAGCACATCAGAGTAACAGATAACAGAGCATCAGGCCTCAGGAAGATACCTATGTAAAATAAAAAGATAAATAATAAGAATTTACTCTGATACCTATGGGAGAAATCTCCTTCTCTGGAAAAAGAGTCTATGGTAATACTGCAAATGTGACAAGTTGTGCGTGTATGTGAGAAAGAGAGGTAGACAGAAAGGAAGACAGAAAGATAGCGTGGGAGGTAAATTTTACACTGCTCGACACTTTGTGACACCACTTCCAGATGACAATCAACATAATATTTCCACACAAGTCTTAGGTTAAATTTCATATTAATATGCTCACTTTGAAACATGTTCCTTTGAATGTGCGGACTAGAGGATATATTTGAAATATTATAGTAAATATAACTGGTACTTATAACTAAACTCAAACCAATATAAAAACATTCTGCACTTCCATATAACACAAGCCATATTTTAACTTTTTATATATCGTCGCCGAGGCATTGTTATGCGACGGGCCGCGGCCGATGCGTGAGCAAGAGACAAACTAGTGGAGCGCGGACAGGAAAGAGACAGATAGTGCGGCGCGGAGCTAGACGCTTGCCGAAAGAGAGAAAGAGACAGATAGATGTCTGGAAGTTTCGTCTTTTCTGATGCCGTCGAGATTGTTATTGAGAAATCCATCGCATTCTAGAATAATGACTGGGAGGTATAAATAACACCACGGACGGATGAGTGAATCAGTTGTTAATGGAGTTGCAGCTGTGCAGTGTGAAAGTTGTGAGAACTGTACCGCAATGATTTCTTTTGTTTGCGTGCGCTGAAGTAACAAGAGACTGCGTTGGTGTATGTTACGTTATCCTGCTGCTGTCAGGGTTATACAAACCGTGCTTTTACTTGTAATAAAGAGAACTTTAAATTTTTGTAAGCAAGACTTAATTCTACGAACTCACAAAGTCACAATATTAATCTGATATGTGTACACCATTTGGCAGAATTATTTTGAAAATTTATTGTAGGATATAGAAAAATAAGTTGTCCACCTCCAATTCATATTTTGAACATTTATATATTTGGCAATATTTTAAGTCTCCTGTATACAAAACACATTACTTAATGCAGCTGCTAATATATGCAATACCTCCATATTCGAGACAAACATTCACAAACTGCATTAGTCTAACATTCCTTATGGACTATCACTGAGAGCTGTGGAAAATAAATTTACAGTTAACCACATAACCAACCAAATTATTTTGGGACATTTGCTGTTTTCTACCAGAAGTGTATATTGTTACCATTAACACAGCTGCTTTCGCACAAAAGTAGTATTGACAATGAGCACACAGTCTCACACATTGAGAACTCTATAATGCTACGCGGACAGATATTAAAACGTCATGCAGAATTTAACTACAAAGCACTGGATTAATGAATTTGGGAAACAAGCTAGCTATCACGAACTCACACTATCAAAGAAGCAAAAATTTCTGCTTACAAGATTGTGGATATCGCCACTCCCTACTGAGTCATAGTAAAATAAAACCTGAAGCTTTCCTGGCAACGAACATGCTCACTTTCTTCTCGCCGTATATAGGACAAAACGGAAGGACCATCGCTACTAGAATAATCGAACATGAACAGAGGATTCGTTTAATGTAATCTGAGAAGTCTGGGCTGGCAGAGAATTGTTTCGATACCGACCATAGAGCCAATTTTCGGGAGAATACCATCTTGGCAATATGCAACAGTTACTGGGAGCGGAGAATTAAGGAGCCTTTGGCGATTTCCTCTGAAAGGAGCATGCTTAATCGTGATGCTGGATTTCACTTCAGCTCCTCTTGGAAACCGGCCTTAGAAATGGAAATCCGTCGAATTAAGCAGCAAAGATCAATATAGCTTAATAATCACGTTAAGTAGTTACGTTTCCTTGACACAATTTTCTATACTCACGCCATCTCCTGACCTGGCATTTAATTTACTGAAAACAGTCTTTTGTTCAGTAATGCGAATTTTGATAGTGTTTTGTCTTTGTTTATATTTGTTTTATATCCAGTATTTCTTTTGTGTTTATATCATTTTATAAGTATGCTGATGATGGGAGAGATGTAAACTTCCGAAACGATATCTAATCTTTTTTCACATGGCTGGCTGCCCGAGAAGAAAGTGAGTGTGTCATAGTAATCTGAAAATAAGAAATTATTTAGGATCCTCGCCCGAAAGGACAATGGTACTTAGCCACCTCTTATCTTGTTCTGGAATGTCTTTTTTTTATTAATTCAAAAGTAAAAGTTGAATATCAAGGATGAAATTTAATAAATTTCAATATGTACTCACACGCACACACATGCACACGCACACATACATATATGCATATATAAAGGTAACTAATCATTTACAAGATTCACAGTGGAATAACTGTATCTAACCTTAATATATTTTATTGTCTAATTTATCTTATATTTTCTGTAATTTCAGTGTATTTTATCCTTTTAATTAAACTTTAAACTATGTATAGTTCATGTTCTTCTTGGGAAGCAAGCCAGGTGAGAAGACGATTAGAAATCGACGTTTAGGGAGCCTAAACTCTCCGAATTTCAGGATATTTATTAAATGTTATAACCACAAATGAGCCACTGGATACAACAAATACAAATACAAACCGCTATCAGTATTAGCATTTCTGAACAAAAGACTGTTTTCAGTAAATTAAATGCCAGGTCAGGAGATGACGTGAGTATAGAAAATCAATTGGGTCAAAGAAACGTAACTACTTAACTTGATTATCAACCTATATAGATCTGTGCTGCTTAAGTCGACGGATTTTCATTTTTAAGGCCGGTTTCCAAGAGGAGCTGAACTGAAATCCAGCATCACGATTAGGCGTACACCTCTCGGAGGAAATGGCCAAAGCCTCCTTAATAAATAATATAAATATCCTTAGTAAATATCCTGATGATGGGAGAGTTGTACTTTCCCTAAACGTCGATTTCTAATCGTCTTTTCACATGTCTTGCTTCCAGGAAAGCTTCACGTCTTATGTATAGTTATTAATGTTGCATTGTAAATTACTTTGTGTCCTTTTTCAGTACATCTGCTTATATTGCGGTGGTGACCGCTGGCTATACGTTTAAAAGTTGCTCTAAAATAAGTTAATTAATAATCCGAAATATTAATTTTTAAGTTATTTTATTTATCTATCTGGTGCGTTTGTATTTCTGTAACAATGATTGATATTCAATATGTTAATTTGCTATTAACCATCTGTGTTGCAGTTGCCAGATCGGTTGAATTTTATATGCTGCATGCACGTGAACATTTCTGTGTGCTATACGGCTGCATAACAGATATGAAGAACGTCACTAGGGGTAAGTAAAGTACTGATAATCTGAGTACCTTAAGGTCTGTTGAAGGTAATGACAGGGAATGTTCTAACTGTAGGGTCTCTGTTCACTGGAACACAGCACCGGAGTTAGAAACGTTGTAGGTCCTTCGCGCTTCCAACGTGGCTCCTGGATGAAAGCAAAAAAGACGAACCGAAGAGCAACCAAAAACAGCTGACGATGTTGACTAACAAGATCCTTAACTTCAATATGACATCAATCCTGGCATTGGCTAACCCTACTTAAGCACTCTTAAATGGCATGTCTCGGAAACAAGCAAGCAACTCCCTGCAAAGAATGGAGTTCCCGCTAATCGCCACCAGCAAATATTTCCGAAGTGCAAATTCCAGTCTTTTCACAAAATCACCAACTGCTCTCAACTAGTTCTATAACTCTGAAAGAAACCCCGTGAAAATAAATAATAAATAGAAAATCAGTAGGACTCCACTTAACTTCGTAAGAGTAACTAGTGCAAGTGCTAGCAAAGTAAAAAAGGAATATGGAATTCGTATTAGCAGAGAAGGCCTATGTGAATAGTGTAACTTTGAAAGGCTAGGATATATTGAAACTGTACTCCAGGAAAACAAAGTTCCTACTGATTTGTCCCCCTTTTCTGCTGCAACTCTAGATAACGATCCAAGTCGACAAAAGACGTGGACAAATCTCCACCGCGACTCCGTTAATTTCATATGTAGCATTTTAGCAAATCAAACAGGTTCGCTTAAGACATTTCAATCCTTCGCACCTCTGACTTGTGGTCTTTTGTACACGTCTCAGTAGAGAAGGAAGGGATGTATGGCGTTGCAGGTGAGACAGACGAACCAGAAGGCTCGTAAGAGCAGAAAACAGGTTCCTCAATAATTCCAGATGGAAAGTTTCCGGTAGAATTTATAAAATTGGCATTCTTCCTCACTGGAGGGGAGCTTATAAACTGCAGACTGCTATGTAATGTCCGAGTTACCTGCCAATGCGGGCGAAAGGACCAAGGTGTAACGAAATTGAGGGAGAGAAAATTCTGAAAATTAAAGAATCCTTCCACCATTAACCTAGCGACCAAGGAAAGCCACCGAAAAACAATGATGTAGAAAAGGAATGTTATACACGACTTCTCCAATGCATGCTACAGACGTTATCACTTAAGCTATTTTTCTGGATGCTCTAAGTATAAATCAAAAGGGTACAATCTGATTTAAATAAGGAAACCTAAATGAAAAATGTTTAAAAAGGACACATTTTTCCTTTTGGGCCATTGGATATTTTGCTTGCTTCAATATATACGTGACTTTGAATCTATAAGGACCAGCTTGTTTAGGGCAAAGTGAATGGTTAGGGAAAGGATGTAACAAATAATTGACTGGCAAGGTATGGGTTTTGAGGTACCTGGACCGTCATAGACGAACAGCTGTTTATGAATATGTGAAGCATATACAGAGTCAAACTTACAGAAATATTATACAGTGGAAACTGACATTATTATAGTTTTACTAGGAGATGCCAACAGTGATTCAATTTACTCTTCCTCCTTCAGTAAAAGGGCGTGTAACTAATAAGAGCAAGTCGTGTCAGTCTTTTAAATTAAGCACTTTACTTATGAGTCAAATATGACAACTCAGGTTTTAATATCATGCAAGGGCTTCTTTCATTTATTCTAGAGTGAATAAGCCCGTCAAAATCTTATATAGAGGAGAGAGCTCAACGTCCAAGATCGAACTGAGCTAGAATTAAACTGCAGAATGTTTTTCCACTATGGGTCATTATCAGATGGTCATAAAGAATATTAGATTTCCTAAATATTGCGAAGTAGTAATGTTTCTCAGTCTTTATTTGAAGCACATCATTCAAATTTATTAAGAAACTTGTTTGGTTCCAAATTATAAAGATTGTACGATATACAATTCTGCAATTACAATTATCTTCCCTTCTGCACCATGCCTTGTATAACAGAGGAAATTTTTGGTATTCAATATTTCTCTATGATATTACCTTTTACAAATATGAAGCAATTATCCCTCTATATTACATCCTACCCCACTATTCTGCCTTCATTTTCTAGTAATTATCTATATGCAATAATTAGAGCAATTCTATGTTCTAGCCAACAATTTGTTATCCAGGTTTTTCCCAAAATACGTGATTTGTAGCTCTCTGATCCCAAAAGTTAATCTGTAGTTAACGTAACTGAACATACTGTGGAGTTTCAGAGCAGTAGATGTGATTAAATACAAGGGGGCGACCAGAAGGTAAGTTCTGTTTCAATTTATCTCCGCTGAAGCGCTGCGATCGCAGCTCCGCACATGTGTGGTAGATGCTCTGTATCAAGGAGAAGAAACGTACGTCATTGTGATATCGTTGTCAGCTACGTACGTTTTGTTGTGCTTGTTTATAATGTCGGTGTTGATTGAAAATCCCGCCGCCTGTTAAATCAGATCTGAAATTCGTTTTCTGAATGCTAGGATTGTGCCGCGCAATACAGAATAAGCGCCGAGGAATGCTGTCAAAAGGTGTTGTGTTTCTTGACGACAACGCACGACCACACACTGCAAATGCAACGAAAAACATCGTACAGGGATTTGGCTGGGACGTGTTTGATCACCCCCTGTACAGCCCTGATCTCGCTCCTAGCGACTTTCATCTGTTTTTGTATCTTAAATCTTTCCTTGGCGGTCAACACTTCAACAATGACGAAGAGCTGTAAGAAAATGTGTCCAAGTGTTGAAGACACCGTCTGCAAACTTCTATGAAGAAGGTATACAAAACCTTGTGCCATGCTATGACAAATGCCTGCAAAATTTCGGCAGTTATGTGAAAAAGTATTTTAAGAGTTGAGGAATTTTAAGAAATGAATAATTTTTCTGTATCTCTACACAATTTAAGTTTATTACCAAACAGAACTTACTTCCTGGATGTACCTTGTATAACTGAATCAGATTCATGCCGAAATATAAGACAGCAATATTTAAACACAAAATTCACTGTTTTAAAGGAAATATTATTGTCCAAATAGTTTTTCATAACGAACGAATATAAACAGTGAGTCTAATAATTGTGATTAAATTTAATATATTTAAGATGGTAATTCCAGAACTTAAATGCATTTCCTGAATTTTATTTTTGTTTAGCCCGACGAGTATTTGTGAAGCTGATTTGAATTTTGGGGAAATTGTGTAATCGAGAAATCGTAGAAGACGCAGTGTCACAAGGAAACAATACACTTCTGCACAGCAGTTGAACGTAAGATTTCTGACCCAGAACTTCACAAAGTTACAATAAGCCGGTACAAAGTCAACTTTGTATTGTTATTTAATGTTGTGTCATCTTAATGTACTGAAGTTTGTCATAAGTAGGCTGTGGACATGCTTATTACAAACATTTTGTCTACGACTTGGGTTTATACTAGGTGAGTCAGCTGCCGCTTATTCTCGAGTTTTATGCAATCAACATTTTATACTCCAACATGAAAACATCGGCCCCATTACGAGGTTCTATCAACGCATTTAACATGGATGTTAAACACTCAATGAAATAAGTACTGATATGCATGTTATCGCATCGCCTGTAATATATTCGTTATTAGATAGCTGACGTTTGCAAATGTCTGCAAATGTTCACCGGAACCAGCGAATACTGTATGTTAGACGGGATGTTTATCTAACACGTTACTAAGTAGCTCAGAACAAGCGCTAAACTGCGATCTCATCTCTCTGCTGTGAAGGTGGTTCGAATCCTCTGTTAGGTTATACTGATTTCTTTTACCCTTTAATACCGATTGCAATTATTCTTCTGGAAAATTATTGTATTCGTAATTGTCTTATTTATGTTTCATGGCATTTTTTATGTTTCTTTATTGGTGAACTACAAGTAGATAGCTCTTTCAATTCACTTATAGGTAGGTGCAATTCAAATTGAGATCATTTATACACATTTGAACACAGAAACCATGGAAATTAGAGAATCAGAGTTTATCATGGAAGTTAAACCGAATTGTGCAGACATTGAGCTATTGTGCTATTAAAATGTCGCTTTAAGTCAAGGCTACACTGAAAATTCCAACGTCGATAATAATAATAAACCAGTCATTAAGAAAAATTTGCCACATAATTAGAGTATGATTTTAAACTTGCATGTAAACCTTTATGTTGCTACACCAAATTGTTCATTAATTATTAATCATTCTTTGAGAAAATATTTTAAAAATTAAAAATGTTTTACGCCTCAAAAAATTTGAGCTTTTAAGTTGACTTTTTGTTTTCGGCTAGAACAGAGCAATTTTAAAAGACCCACATTCTTATTTTTTGGAATATTCTTTTAGCATTTGTTGTAAAATATTTTACATATGTTAGCTCTCAAAAGTTTGAAAATATTAACATTTTTTATTTCTTAACACCTTAAAATTTCACAAACATGAGAATTAAGAAAAAAAGAAGAATGTGAAGTTTCTTATTTACATATTGTATACCTATCCTGTAAATGTCAACAAGTTAAATGAAAAACTTTGACGCGTGAGGTATTTTGTATACTGAAAAGTGTTAGAAAAAGGGTTTCTTAGAAAATTAACTCTAAAGTAATGATTGTTACTTTTAACGATTGTTAAATGTCTCTTTAAATTGTCACGTGATGGCCTAAAATGTGGCAAATGGTAAAAATAGCATGCCAAATATTATTACAAACCCTAAGCTTCCAAAAATGCCAAAAAAGAAAATTCCATGATTTTCCATATCTTCTGCGAATTTTCAGTGTAGCCTTGCCTTAAATTGATATGTTTTGGGGAGCTGGAATGACCCTGTTTCTATTCCTGGAACCGACTCCTGTAACGAATCAAGTGTTGCAACTGATGATCTTCTTGGGTAATACATGCCTTCAACAACTTTATAATTAGATTATTATGAATTCCTTTTCAAAGTTTGGATGAACATTAAAAACAGAATTACAATGCTGAGACTCGAACATATGTCATTGGGGTTTAGAGCACAGGGGAGGACATAATCCTGTTCCACTATTTCGAGACTTGCCTGAAAGCACGTTCTGTATTCAGTAGTACGACTTGTGTGTCTGGCGCTATACCTTTGCTACCTCGTGAGTGCTCGTGGTTGATTTAGCATTTTAAGACACTTTTAATCATTTTATGGGTGTTTTAATATTATTACAAAAATGGCAAAAGCTCTTATGCATCTTAATTGAGTTGCATGAGACATAGTTTAAGCAAAATTGCAAATAAACAGTTTAATAATATGTCGGTTTTGACTGTATGCTTCCATGTGTGTCAAATTTTGTCCTAATTTTTGGCAGCCAACCCCTGCGCCAAGTACAATAATCCGCCATTTTATTTATATCTGACGTTAGTGTACTCATATGATAGGTCAATTTCTTTCCGAGGTGTTTACTGAATTACTTTGCCATGTAAACTCCAATAAAGAGTTTGTAAAATTGCCTGGTAACTGGAATTCGCTCTCAGTAAAGGAGTCGTATGTTTTTGTCCCTTAAACTACTATTCCTCTGAAGTTTGCGTATTCTTCTTTCTAAGAAAAGAGATACAGTTTAGTAAGCGCTAACCTGGACTAAGGCTTACGTTACAAACGAATAAGGCGCCGCTGAGTCATCTGGTACACTGTTTTTTTATTACAAAAATTCGTGAATATCGCTTTTTTGGATGTGTAAATTTTGTTATTTAACAACTGTCTAAGATTCCTTGTAGACTACTCTTCACCTGTTTCTGATGATTTCTTTAACAGCTGCAGCATGGATTAGCACCAAAGACGACCGCAAGAACGAGCTAGAATCATGGGAAATAGCCGAAACACTATACGTCCTGAAGAAGAACGGATTGAATGCTGAAGCATTCCGTCATGCTCCTTATATTGGCTGCGAAGAAATTGATAGAATTACAGAGGATGCAGACTTGTCACAAAATTACCGCTATAAATGATATAACATTTGAAGTACGTTACGGTTGGGGTATCCCTTGCTCCATGCAGAAAATCTAACAGAAAATATATTTGAGTATTACAAATTTCCTCAGAAATGGCATCATTCACTTACAATGAGGTTGTTGAGGGGTCAGGGATACTCTTTAGTATAACCATAGAACCATAATCCGACCGATTGAAATTTTTGAATACTTGGGAGGTGCCCACAAGGGAACAGCGGACATATTCCGAGTGTTTCTGCAAATCACCTAGTTTGCCGGCATTACGAATTATCTTAGTCTCAAATTTTATAATATTTATAGCGGTTTAATACTTGATCAGCCCTTCGAAAGCTCCTATGTTTCAAATCTAGCTTAACCACGTCACTTAAAACTACCGTAGCTGCTGGATTACATAGGTGTAGTGTAGTTCATTTTTAAGACAAATTTTTGTTGTAAAACCTGGAAATACTATAAATATGCCAAATTCTATATATCAATGCAGTTTTTCAATTTTATTTCTAGGTAATGAAAAGAGTATCCAAATACAGCTCTTTAATCCTCTTTAGTGTCACTAGGTCAACTAGTTATTTTTATAGACTAATTCTGTTAATTTAAATTAAAAATGTAGAGAGAAGAACAATAAACTTTCTTCCTTAATCAGCCATATAATATATTTTTAGAAACTTACCCTACTGGTTCCCAAGTTCACGAGTTTAATATCAGTAGGCACATAGGTTTTGAGTGCTTGAAAAAGACTGCCATACCGGTAGAAAAGAACTCCTGCATGAGGAAACTCCGGCACACCGGCAGCATTGATGTGAATGACAGTATGTAGCAAACTTACAAAGGCACCCATGTCACACTGCAGCCGAAGACTTCACTGAGACTTGTTTATAAAAATATATATTAAAAACAATACCGGTGTTTCAGATTTCTCTCCCATGGTTTCTCCTACTAGCCGGAAGAAAAGTAAAGTTTTAAGTTTTAACGGTGGACTTAGTTCTGTCTTCCGCTAAAAAAACAGGCGCCTGCTAAGAGACCTTTGTAAGTATGGATACACAGGACCTCACTAAAGATAAGTGCGACTACAATTGCACGTAGAAAAGATAAATTCGGCCGCAGTTAGATTATCTTTCTGTTTTCAAGTGATGGGTAAAGAAAAGTACTGAAAAGACGAACAATTATATGGTCCCCAGTTTAATGTTTATATAACGTCAATATATTTATCGCCAGCCTCGGTAGCGTGGTGGTAGAGTGTCTGCCTCACGTACAAAAGGTCCTGAAATCGAATCTCGGTCAGGGTGAGCTACCTGGATAACGTTTTCCCGGGATTTTCCCTTATCCTGAAAGACCAATGTCTGATAACTAAGTTCTATGGAACTTGTGCATATGTGAGCATCACTTCACTCACTCCACTCATCGTCCGATATTTCTTAACATTGGAGGAGGTAAATTACAATACATATGTACATAAATATGACATTATTATTAGTTCTTTATAATTCGCCAATCATTTTTCCCAGTAAAATTGGGTCTACGGGTGAGAAAACCAATATTTCGGTAATTTCATTTTCTATTCGCTTCACTTCGCTTCATTGGTAAGATTAATGTAATTAGGAGGAAGGCATCTACATATAATGTTTCATTGTCTTAACATATATGTGGAGAGATAGTATTTCGTCCTTCCTGTGTATACAGGAAGTAAAAACAGGAATGCCAAAAATTTGTGAAACATTTCTTGCGGATAGGGAATAAAAAATTTTACATCAACACAGCTCCAGAAATTGCTTATTTACTTTTTAGTGCACTACCTCTTAAGTGAACCCCATAAAATATTTAGTGACAGAACGGTAGGAAAACAAGTAATCGCAGAACATGTTCAAATGGTCTCTATTAGTTCCAACGCATCTTCAACCCGCCGTCACATGGCCTCCCTAATGCGTTGAGTTAGGCTTGGAGAATTTCGAATTGTCTGGCATCTTTCCACAATACGAGCACCAAGAGTCCTTATATCGGGAACTGGAGTAGCTGAAATAAGAGGACAAGAATCTCTTTATAAATAAAAATATGGTGGTTCAAGTCAAGAAAGTGTGGGGTCCACCGAACTGGTCCACGTCATTCCATCCAGCTGCCAGGAAACCTGCTATCCAGGAATCAAACTTGCAATGAGGAGGAGCTCCATCGTGTATGAAGCACATATCTCATCGTATTGCTATTGGAGTATCTTGCAAGAAAATAGATAAGTCGTGTTGCACCTTCGTCCATGAGATGTGTAGTCTCACAACATAGTCGTCAACAATCACGGCCCAAACATTAAGGGGAATTTGATTTTGGTTTGTTGGAACCAACTGCATGCGGATTCACATCAGGCCATTCATGCGATTGTGAAAATTCGGAAACTATCACTATGAAATGAAGCCTCATTACACAATACAGTTGTTGCAAAGCGAATGTTTACTACTGTACAAATAAAGCAGCTTTCTACTGTAAGTTTGTGGCCAAAGGAAGCTGCGTATACACATCTCAACCTTTAAGAACATTTGTAGAAAAGGCACTCTACCATGGAAATAACCAGTTTGGACTTATGTTCATTTAATATTTCTTATCCTCCATATGCAAAAAATGTTAACCCATTGTTTTGACATACCTTATGGTTACATATGTATGTATAGGTAGTTGGTGTGTGCGTGTGCATGTGTGTGTGTGTGAGAGAGAGAGAGAGAGAGAGAGAGAGAGAGAGAGAGAGAGAGAGAGAGAGAGAGAGAGAGAGAGAGAGAGAGAGAGAGAGAGAGAGAGAGAGAGAGAGAGAGAGAGAGAGAGAGAGAGAGAGAGAGAGAGAGAGAGTTTTCTAGGTTTCTAATTCGTTGAAACAAATTCCCCTTAACATGGCACAAAAAAACATTTGACACAAGGCAATGTTTCTACTAGCATTCTAGTTGAAACGACTATCTATTCAATTTTATGTAACGATTGCAAAATCTTGCAGGAACAGCCACAATGCTTGAAGTTCAAGCATTACTAACAAAAGAGGCACTTCGAATTTTACCGTCTCATAAAATGACAATGTAACAGAGACTTCTTGTAATATCATAGTTCTATTTAACATTTGTGGAGTAATATTAAGGTCATATAAATATTTACAATTGCAATACTATCGGTGCAAATGTAAACGCACTTCACACTTTAAACTATATTATATTTCCTGTAATAACAATGGGGAACCCAATACTTTTATTATAAATTATATTATAAGATTTGATGATCCTCGTCTCTCAAATCGGTATAGCTCGGCATAGTTTCGGTAGTTGTTTTATATGACCTTTGTGGTTTCTATGTGCGTGAAGAAGATAGAAAAAATGGACGACTATGGAAATGGGTGATAGGAGAAATTTAAAATAAACATGAATTATTTTTTATAAACACGTCTGCTCGTTTGCGTGCCTGTGTGAGCGTGTAGCAATTGTTCTGAGGTTGGTCAAATTGGAGATACATAAAAGCTGTTATGACAATTTTCTTTTGTTATAGCTTTGTATTTAAAACTGTGGAATAAATAGCGAATTAACAACGCAATATATGTTGTAATTTTGATCCTAAAATAACGCTAGAAATCCACAGTTGGTGACCCATGACGTTCCAGAGTAAATACAATTTACAATTTGTGTTCTGCAGTGTATATTTGTTCCTTGAAATGACGGAAACCTCGTCAGTACAGATAAACGAAGAAAATCCACAAGTTTGCAAGATTTCAGCCAAATTTCTGGAGAAATCGGCCAGATCTATGGTTCCAGCAAGTTGAAGCACAATTCGACACTGCAGGAATTACGCAAGACAAAGCAAAGTTTAGCTATGTTACAGGGAACCTGGATTGCGACATAATGGAGCAGGTTATAGCTAATCCAACTAACCAAGATAAATTTCGCTTGTTAAAAGAAAAGCTTATATCAATTTTTGCTGGCAGTGAAGAACACAAATTACGTAAGCTTCTCAATGAAGTTGAATTAGGAAACCAAAAGCCTTCATCTTTTACGGCAAAGGAAAGATTTAGCCCGTAGCAGAATTACAGATGAAATATTAAAATCTTTGTGGTTTCAACGCCTCCCTTTGTCTGTACAAACTGTACTCGCAGTCAGTAGTGAAAATTTGGAGAAGCTAGCTACTATGGCTGATAAAATCATTGAGGTCACTGCTCTTCTAAACTCAAATGGTGTTAACGCGGTTACCACTGATATCAACCCAAATAGCAGTGATTTATCACGCCTCAGTATCACCCTGGAAGATATTAATTCACATTTGGAAAGATTAGTGTCTTCCTATCAACGCGGCGATCAAGTCACAGTCGACGAAATAGTAGGCGTAAAAAAAGCAGATCTTCAACCCCTTCCAACTCCATTTATTGCTGGTATCATACTAAATTCGGTGACAATGGCATAAAATGCCATTCCTCATATACGCACCTTTATAAAGAAACTATCAACCCAATCGCAGATGGGGGGAACTCAGCCTGCCCATTTACCACAGATAAAACAACAACGACAATCTTATAGATTCAGGAGATGAAGTATCTCTTTTGCCAGCAACTACTAAAGATAAGAAGAATGGTCCTCAAAAATTCACACTTTTTACTGCAAATTAGCTACATATGGAGAATGATTACTAAATTTCCACCTAGGTCTTAGACGCAGCTATCGCTGGTCATTTGTTTTAGCAACAGTCATCCTATCATAGGAACAGATCTGCTGAAATATTACAATCTTTTAATTGATCTCCGGCAAAAAAGCTTAGATGGTGACATACTGTAGCTACGTGTGTGGCTCACACCTAGACTGGAACATCAGTTCACTGTCTTAATAATACAAATTAATTTACGGAGATGCTTCAAGAGTTTCCAGACATAACACGGCCACCCGTATTTCCAAAGGAGCATCTGGCACATAAGATAACCCATGTCATTGAAACCAATGGACCCCCAGTTCGATGCCGTTTCCGACGGTTGGCTCCAGAAAAGCTGCAAGCCGCAAAAGAAGAATTCCAGAGGATGATGAATCTAGGCATTTGTAGACCATCGAATTCCAGTTGGTCAAGCCCTCTTCATCCCACCAAAAAGAAGGATGGCAATTGGAGCCCATGTGGAGATTATTGAAATTTAAATGCAGTTATTAAACCAGACAGGTTTCCGATACCCAACCCTCATGATTTCACACATTTACTAGCTGCTAAAATAATTTTTATGTCTTTGTACGTGTGTGCATGTTCGTGTGTTACAAAACACGCAAAATTTACCAAACCTGTTCCATAAGTTCAGTATCGTTACAGCATGCTAAAGGAAATTTTAAAAATTCCCCTGAAACTGTTGATGTGAGCCAACGTTCCTTACTTTTTACTTACTCAAAGAGGGCTCTAGTAATTTTGTTAAACAGAAATATATGGCATATTAACAGATGAATTAATTAAAAAATATTTGTGAATATTTGATCGAGTTCCCTTATTTCGTGGTTCATTGCCTAAGTTTCATTATTAGAAATAAAATAAAAAGGAAAAGAAAGGTTATAATTCTTAATCTATGTCATACGTTTTTCAGGCATTGGTTGTTTCCAAAACATTCCATAGAGCAACATTTCATTCTTGTCAATTGTTGACCCATTTAATGACCCTGCATCAATTTTATATTATTGCTTGCTTGAATATCTATTTAAATTCTCTTTTAACATATACTACTTTAAAGAAACATTACTTGCTAAATATAAAATTAAAAGGCAACAGAGGATAAAAATGTGTTCCATTCACGCAAGTACCTCATCGTTCTTGTATCAAATGAGTGTACAAATATGTTTAAAAAGATTGAGTTTTCACAATCGATAAGTAGAGCTCACAGATTATGTTAATATCTTAATCATGTGGCAACATATTTGCAATTCTAGGTGTATCAGTTACCACCAGAAACATAAGATAAAGAACGAGAAATGTTTGCCCTAGCACATCCAGTGCTACTATTACTAGTGTGTGAGTAAGATTCAATTGCTTGTCTATGATTATGGAATTTAGACATACAAAATCTTTGTCTTTTCTTGAAATTCCATACCGCGTTCTCTTCTTTTTTGTTAACTGATGTTATCATCTCAATTTATAGATTAGATATTTGCCTATACCGACATCTTTTCAGCTCAGTAATTTCTTTGTCAGCCTACTGATCTTCTAGGTTTATACATCAGTGCCATTTTCGGTATCATATCCTCTGGCATATCTTGTAGATGCTCAATTCAACTGTCTGTATGTTGTATTTGTTGAACAAGTTGTTGTAATTTTAGCTTATGTTTAATATTCTCGTTTTTAATGTGTTCTTTCCAAGCGGGAATGCTCAGGCTGTTGCGTTTGTGGCCTGTAATCGGAAAGGCCAGTTCGAATCCCGTGACCGTTCTACCTGACCAAAAAGCTTTGCGAGGTATCTTTCCGGGTCGCCATGGGAATGCTTGGTAGGTTAATTACATCCCATGAATTTCCTGACCATCTATTTAATCTCCATGTTCGCTTTACATTATCTCTCATCTGGTGGTCTCATTCAGAGTATCCGTGCGTTGCATGGTAGGGTGATATGCATTGGGGGAAGCTTCCTCCTCGGAAGGACGGTCTCCGGTCTGCAGACGTCGTCTGGGAGGCCGTTGTACTGGCCTGCCGGGGAGTTCCCAACTGCTAAAGTTTTGGACGGTTATTTCATATTTTTCAAATATTTAAGAATTTGTTCTGAATTTTTCTGGAAAAGATAATTTGTACAAAATAAGAAATTTGAAACTCGGTAGGCCACGGATGATACAACGCCAGTTAAAAGTTACATAATATGTTGTTATTGGTAATCACAATAATGCAATTAAGTAGTGTAGTGATATGGACCAATAAAAGAAATGTAATTTAATTGTTTTAGAAACATCGTGTGCAGCAAACCCAGAATAATGAGATAGCTTAGCGTCACTTTGCCATCAACGGTCCTGAGACTAAGATGTGTCTTTTGGTGTCGCTCTGGAAGTTTGCAGAAGAACAGTTTTAGTTATAATGCATTAAGGTTGCAATAGTGGCGTATGCCAGAAACTTAAGGTTAATCAATGCAGCAACAAGTATTATGAGAAAGGACAGAATCTAAACCATTTAAAATTATAGTAGAATTTATTAATGGTTTAGCGTAACATATCCAAAAATATTTATAGGAGAAGAACTGTTGTTATTTTCCAAATATTGCAGCATAAAATACTTTTTCAAAGTTCTAAGGCTTTCACGGCCGGTGTCAATACGTCAATACGTTTGGGAAGAAGAAGGAACCCAATAGACCACGGCCCACAAGCTCGGTAAATATTGTATCTAGTAAAATACTTTTACTCCGAGACTACGACCATTGCTCCATAGCACCGAGGGATCTACAACAATTCTACCAGTTCATCACCAAAGGTGAGAGTAATGAATCATCCGTCATCACGCCTTTTGCAAAATTTCCCGTTGCAAAATTATCACCAAAACGCGGGTCTTCTAGAACGTCGGTTTCTACCATCACCCATTTTGCATTTCCCAATAATTTTCCTGTTCCAAAGTGTAGGAACCCTATGGTCTGCACTGTCGCAGCTCCTTGGACTTAGCTGGGTACCTTTTGTTGCTTTGTTCCTCAGTGCTCCTGAAATTATTCCACAATTATGTTGAAAATTCTGCAATTTCTTACCAATCTGTCGCTCTTCATATATTATATCACAGCTCAAGTACTTGAAGTGTAAAACCTGTTCCAACATGTTATATTCCGATACTATTTTTGTTCATATTGGGTGCCTTCCATGCAACGCCTATACTTTAGCTATATTTTCTTTAATTGACAAATTGACAGAAGATGCATACATTTTCCAAGTATTCGTCAATTCAATACCTTTCACCTTATAATCGGCGGGAGCTTATATCAAACAGTTAATTTTGAACCACCACAGAGTGCACAAATATTACAATTGCATTCTACTGCACCAATAAACATAACGAAACAAGGATAAATACCGAACGTAATTTCCTGGACTACCGTAATATTTATGGGCAAGAACTGATGAAGTTTATCTTTAAATAGGGCTTATAATTTTGTATGTTAAATTCTTTCGCTATGTCTACAATAATGGGAAACGAAAACAACAACAGTGAGAGTAGCAAATGACAAAAGCCTATCATTAATGCTTTGGTGTGAATGGGGGTGCAAAATGTGTTAGTTTTCAAGTCAGGTATAATTTGAAATGAGCATAGTACAAAAAAAGAAATGACCAAATGAGTTTTGCGATCATGGACACTGATCTTATCTTGAAATAAATAAAAGTATTCTGAAAGTAGTAGTGAATTATTGGAAAGTATAAACAAAATATATCATTAGGTGCTAAAATCAGCAGACAACAAGGAAGTTATAAATATTTTAGTAGAAATAGCTTGCCGGAAAAACTCGCACGCTTCCTTATTTTATTGCACTAATTATAACATATATGGATACACGTGGTTGGCTGTTTACACTATTATAAATCTTTGTGGAGACATTAACAATTCAGTAACATTGACACTGTAGAAGGTGCTTAACTTGTTCAAGTTTATTCGTCAGTATTGTTAATACAGAAACCAGCATTCCAATTCTCGAATACTCTTGTATTTATACATGAAACAAAATGAAGCATAATTTAACAGAGGTAAAATATTTTTCATAATTATTGTTAAACTGTAGCATACGCTGTGTTTCATTACAGAATTCCGAATCGCAAAAATATCAATTTCCGGCAACTTTTCCCCGTTTAGTAACTAAATGAATTTGTAGAAACAGGTGTTTTTAACAGCTGTTTAGATATATTTTTTTGCACAAAATTTTATCTAAGAATATCAGCTTTGTACAGAAAAGCCCATTTTGTGCGTATTGAAACAAACAGCTGTGATATTTGCATTAATTTACAAAATCTACCTTGCATGATTGTTAGTTCTCTTCTAAGCATTTAAGATCACAAAGACCTACTTCGCTAGCAAGAAAGCTGCCTATCATAGTCATAAGAGATTGGGCTCTCCTTGGGCAGAGAACGAAACTGAGGATGAAGCTTTTTATTAATAGGCTCTTTAACGTCTATAGCTCTTACCATTCCATTCTATTGTGGCAGTCAAAGATCGACTAGTTTTGTTCAGAAGCCTCTCAAGACAAGGAGAGATTCCTGTAATCCTCTTCTTGCACCTCGATTGCATTTTGTACACATGATTGACCAAGAATGTCTTCCACCGTCTTCTTTGTATAAAGCCAATCATCAGCCGGCTAGTACTGAGAGCTGCGCCCAATAATGCATGGCTCTGAATGCTGGATACATCATAATGTCGCGAGACATTGTAGACGAGCGCCGAGAGATAGAAGCGAGTAGTGAAATACAGATAGCGCCCAAGCCACGCCCGTGGACCGATGACCACTGGACACTTGCCGTGAGAGAGAGAGTGAGAGAGCAGAGGGAGAAAGAGACGGAGATAGTCTGGACGTTCTCACTCCACCACGAAAGGTCGTGAAGCTTCGGTAGCTTTCTAGAAACCTTGACAGTCTTCGAGAGACAGCGGGCCGGATATAAATAACATTACGGACGGCTGAGTCATGTAGTGCTTAGAGTTGCAGCCATGCAGTGGGTGGACATTTGAATTTTGCCGCAGTTGCGAGTTGAGCTGTTAATTGTGTGCGTGCACCTATTGGAAGTGTGCCGCTGGTGAATTCTTTCGTTTGTTTATGTGTGGTGAAGCAACCGGAGACTACTGTGTGTATGACACGTCATTTTTAGAGCCTATAATTGGTTGACCAAAATGTTCTCACTTAAATAAAGGGCGTTTTGAATTTCTGCAAACCAGGCTTAATTTTACGAACCCACAAAGTGACAGTAACAATTATTATTTCATAGTGAACACTGTATTGTTGTTATTATTGTTATTCTTATTGTTATTTGTATTATTTATATTTGCGTGTATTCCAGCCCCATGAATGAAACATTCAATTTTAGGTAACTGCTTTCATACATATTCGTAACTCTACATAAACAGGAAGTTTCCAACTAAGAGATTTCAAGTTCGATTTCTTCTACTCCCGTCTGAAAAGATTGTATACATGCTCCCAACAACCTATTGTCCCCATTTCAGACGTCTCAAAAGGAATGATTTATTAATCCGCAGAATACGTAATAGTGTATTCCTTTCGATTATATCAGATCTGAGTTGCCTCATGAAATAGTGTCATTCGACATTAACATTTCGTTCATTGGAGTAGCTGGAGAAAAGCTTTCTTCTGTATAAACGTTTCTGCGACGTCATCTATTTTATTGTGATATTTTGCGAGAATGTAGGCGCAAGAGTTTCTACAGGCCCCATACATGGGCACCAGAGAAAAGCATGAGCAAAGGTTCAATTTATCGAAAACTGAGGACGAAAGTGCATCCATACTCACTACTATTGTTTCAAACCTTAACAACAAGTGCTCTTCAAATCAGAATAATCTGTTGGTATGAAAACGTATACGTCATCTAGCAATGCACGCCCACATGCCCACGAATGCTGCCTGCTCATCATGGAAGCTGATTAATGTGCGATATGTTAGCTTTGCTTATTGGACCATTTTCCTGGAAGGTGATCTCATTTGAGACGTTCTCATGTACACCCATCAAGCAACTACAAGGTTTTAAATGGATCTCGCTGGCATTGACTGAATTCGCCTACATTGACTGTTTTGGCATCAGAGTAATTGAAAGGCAAATTTCACATTTTAAAATTAATGCATAATTAGGATGCTTATTTTAATTTTTGCAAGAAATAAGAAATAATTAGGTGGCAGAGTTATCTGTTGAGGAAATGTAATTATAATTCACAGTAGCTAAGGTAATTACCCGCTCAGTGAACTCGATCAGCAGTTGAAAGTTCGCAAAATTAGAACCCAATACACTCAGAAACACGACATTCATTTTTCCATTAATGTTCTTTCTGTTTTGATGACCAACCAAACTCCGCGGATGGAAATAAAGAATTAGAAATAAAAAAGACAAGCGAATCAAACGTTGTGTTAGTAATTTTTTCATTCTTATTTTCAGATAGCGTTATTGTTGTCACTCTTTGTGGATATCAAAGCTGGACCACAGAAGCAGATGTGTCCATCGAAAGACATCAAACCCGTTAAGTTCCCTCCAGAGGTAAACATTACTGATTATTTATTAACTTTTATTCATTATTAGTCATAATTAACATTTAATACTCCTAGTAGTTTACCGGGAAACATACGAGTCAGTTGGAGAATTTAATATCATGCTGGCCTGTTGGCCATAGTAGCTCAGTGAAAGGAGACCGGGAGATCCTTGTTTAAATCCCGTTCATGGCATTGAAGTTTTCTTTCTGACTCAATCTATCCGAAACATATAGAGAAATTATATGTCAATTTTACAAAAAATGTCACTGGGCAACAATGAAAATGTTTCGGGCTTAAAAATAGTGAATTTGCATGTCTTTCCATCTGCTGAATTCAAAAATCACCATAAAAATTATAGATTAGCTCTTGTTTTGAAGATAAAGTGACATTTCATTTTTTAGAGTGAAGATTTTAAATTTGGGGGAACTTTTATTTGGGAGTTGGCACACCTGTCGAAATTCAGTAGATGGCAACTACAAGCATTTGGTAACAGTGCTCCTGCACCTAGACTTTTACCCTCCCAGTTGTGGAGCTGTTAGTGATGAACACGGGGAGAGATTCCATCAGGACATTTCTGTTAAGGAACAAAGATATCAGGGCCGGTGGAATAAAGTAATGCTTGCGGATTACTGTTGGTCTTTGTATAGGAATTCTGCGGAAGTCCATCACAAGAGGCAAGCTAAAAGACGACAGTTAATAGGCCACCACATGATTCTCTTCAGACACGACTATCTGCGAAGTATTTTTCCAGCAATTTAGAACTCTTAGCGTGTAGGTAATTACCAGTTAAAAATCATATCACTTTCGTTGTTGTTAGCATGTATGAAATTAAAATTTATCATTTTCTCTGAATTTGTTAATATGTAATACTTCCACCTTGTGTACATCATAGAAACTTGAGCTAATAAAGATTTTTGTTTGTCATATTTATTTTTCTCATCCCAAAAATTAGTACGAATTTCCTCAAGAAGTGCTCGAAACATTCAAAAATTATTTTTTGTTGCCCAGTATATTGTTCAGTTTCTCACTTGTTGTATACACCTAGCTCTTCATTTGACTAAGCGCGTGTAAAGGAAAGTTTCGTCCTGTTAATTGGTTTATTAGTTTAGTAATGTTTTACATTCACCTATACATTAACTAAACTTTATGCTTAACTAAACTTACCAATATTATCTTAACAGTACCTGCTTGGCGTTTGGAGAGCAGCACATTGCATCGAATCCCAGTTTTGTCGCAAAGATATTATCTGCGCACAATATCCCTACAGGAAAGAAAAACACGATATCTTCCTCTATGTATTCGGCTACGAAAGGTAAGTTTATTTATTCACTGAATTTTGGTACAATCATAACCATATTATGGCAGACGCAAAATTTAATGGCGGCTGAAGTTTGACCACGAGCGGAAAAGCGCGACGTGGCGGGGAAAAACTATAGGCAATAACAAGACAAAATGAAACCGCTTTATAGAGTATTAGGTACCTTAACTGTAAAGTACAGGCGTGCATGTTAATTTAACAAGTAATATTTAAATCACACCATAAAATGGCAATAAAGATGTGCGGAGGCCAAGCAGAAATTTTTTATGGCAAAACTGTTGTATCATCACCTTATTCATCTTCATCCTCGCTTCTCACCACGTCTGAATCATCTTTGTCTTCCTCTAAGTTTATAATAATTGCCTGCAGTGTTTCTTCTCATTTTAAAGAAACAATATACACTGTAAATATACTCCTGCTTTGGTGACAACACTTCCCGTTTAGTTATTATTGGTTCACATTTACTGGTCACCATTTGTTCACTATGGGACATTATGAGTGATCCAACAAAGAATATTAAACAGCAATAAAACAACTTCACACAATCAGTATACATATTTTAATTACCGGAACCGAAATTACCACGTGAACACGAAAGCAGAAATCCGAACTGAAGCTGTAATAGCTTGCGACATTCAGTTTCTTATCCTAGCCATGCGGTTCTGCCATCTTTGTTAGGTCACAGGCTGACACAATAAACAAAACAGTAGGTAGAAAGCGAGCGGATTTGGACAGATGCTGAAAGCATGTTAACAGAGCCCCTGTTATAAGACGAGTTCAATGCACATTCATATCGCTGCAGCTATTTAGATTAGGAAGTTGGTTATTAGACTGGCCGCTTCAATATAAAATGCACTGCATTATTATAAATTTCGCAAAAGTTAAGTGCATATGGAAGCGGGCCGTACTGCAGACTCCATCCAATCTTAAGCTTGCCCCTCCTACCAGCGCTGCCGAATGTAGTATACACAACTTGCGTGCCTGAACTGAGAACATTATATTAATTAATTACGCTCGGATAAATTTTTTTAAAATGACATATGCCTATTCTATAATAAGAAAGAATTTTGTTTTCTGTTCATGACCGTACAACAATCCTGTCTCTACGATACTTAGAAAACGAGCGATGCATGTTTTATCTTCACATGGTTATGGTTAAGTTTTACGGATAAATATTTGAATATTACAGATTCCAATTCTATAATAATAAAGAATTTTCTTTTCTGGTCATGACCGTACAAAGCTCCTGTCTCTGGGATACCTATAATGCGAGCGTGCCACTTTATATCTTCATATGTTTATGGTTACCCAACATCCATCCATTCAACACAAATAATCCAGAAGAACAACAATTCTTTCCTTACAATATCTCAAGCATAAATAAATAATTCACCTACAATGAAAAAGGAAGTCACGCAGTTTGAAAAAAGAGTTAATTTTGATTTCGTTTTCCGGGGTAAAGGTGTTGTTTTGTTAAAGTGAATGTCATCGTTAAATCATGTGTCGAAATCGAGCTGAACTATAGTTAATATTACATTAAATTATTATTATACGTACCTCTTTTTTCCAGTGTTTGTGATCTGAGTGCGTGAACATGTCCCTCGAATCTGGGACAACAAACAAAAGTGATTCATTCTCAGGGCAGAAAAATTATATATAATATGAACAAGCTTTTACAAAAGCTCTCCAATCCAGGATATAGGGCAACTGTAGATTTTTCAAAATTCCGGCCGTTAACTCTGTAATTTTGTGATGTAGGTAGTGTGCACATTGTCATGAACTTGTAGTGAAGCAGCTTCATCCTTAGAAAAAGGAGCGTACCTGTGTTTCTATCTCCGGGAAAGACCCATGAAGTCGGAAAGCGAGTTACTGGATTGGACACCGTGGTTGCTCTTCCACTGTTGTGACCTGTGTCAAGATAAGATTTTAATGTTTTGGGAATATTGAATGTGTTGCTTAAATACGGGAAGAACAGCCAAAACCTTTGCTGGTGCGTAAAACTGCTCTTATGTACCGAGTCTCTGCAGGTGCACGTATGGCCGCTTGAGCATTGGCCAGCGTTCATATACCTTTAACTTCTGCGAGTGGTATAGGTCATTTTCTTTAATGTTGCGAAAGTAAATTTTGTGGCATAAACGATATTCAATCACCGGCTTTATCGTGACTTCAGAGCTTGTTTAGTTATACAACACCGGAAGACGTGGCAAACATATGATTGGATATTGTGTTCACCTACTCCTCCCGCCAAACGCAATTAAATTTATGGTCTACCATGGTTTATACATTCCTTAATTACACTAGGAATTATTTCAAGTCCCCAAAACTTTCATATGAATATCCGAGAGGAAATAATGGGTTGAGATCTCTTAAATCCTTAAAGAGTATCCTTAAAAATGGTTTCCAGTGATTAGTGCGTCCATAAATCTATAGCACAACTGAAAAGGAAAGTCAATAAAATTCCATGCTTGCGCATTTTAATATGAGTTACTTAAAAAAATAGCACATAACGACTTTTTTAAGAAAATACCTATGACAAAACGTCTTTGCACAAGAAACATCTGTTATCTTCGATTTAAAAGAAAAATTCTGTTTGACAATTTTGATTAAAATATTAACACCTTTGATATTTTGATAACAGATTCTGACTAACAGATATTTTGATAACAGTCAAAGTGTGTATCTTCAATGTTCTCGAACTCTCTCTGGAAACTATTCCTGTTATGAATGCCTTAATAGAATGAATAACCTTAAAGTTTACTATAAAATATCGTTAGTCAGTTTGCATCGAATACAACATTTTCTGACGATGAAAAATTCAGAGGCATTCGTCCCTCTTAGTTAACATTTTCAGTCATCACATATAGATTCAGATTTTAAAGATATGATTATTGATTTTGATTTTACTGCAAGTTTATATTTATGGTTGCCCTGGGATAAAAGAAAACAATTTTCATGTGTGTTTACGAGTGTCTATGTGTGTCTATGAACAGCAAAACTCAGAGTTAAAAGTCAGTTAAATCCAAACATGGTAGTTCGGAAATTTCTTCATGAGCTCTTTGACTTGTTGCAATCTGTACACAATTAAGAATGATTTAAATGAAGCTATTTTCAATTCCTGGATAAAGAAATTCGCACAAGATTTTAAACAGTCAATATGCTCGCTTGAACAAAATTTCACAAAAATAAGTGGAATATTAACAGATAGCACAAATGAGGACCTTTTTGTCAAAACTGAACATGTCCACCAAAAACCGAAATTGAGTTATGAATGGGATCTCGTTAAGATTTTTGGTCGCTATATAATGCTACTGTTACTTTCTACAAAACTGAACATGTATATAATTATGTACTTATTTAAAGTCGTATTTTTACATCAAAGCTGAACAAGTCCATCTAATTGTAGCCCGATGTTCATTTTGTTATCAAAAGTAAACATGTCCAGTATAATTCACCATACAGTCAATGTTTGTTTTCATAACTGAACATGTCCACATTCAGAATTTTTCTCTTTGTCATATGCTTCCTTTCCGAGAAGTTTGTGAACCTTACATGACATTCTGTCGCCTAACTAATCAGGATTTAATGTGTTGCTACTTGGTCAGTGTGTGGCAATTAGTTTTCATGTACGGATCAGCTTTTGGTTGCTGTGCAAATATTCTTTATACCTCAGATGCTCATTGATGTGAAAGACAGCGAATTTTGAACAATGCAATCGAAGTAATCGACAATTAAATTAATTGCAGTACTAAGGAGAGAGGAGGACCGAAAACGAAACGAAATTGAGAAACCAAAATAAAAAATATGCTAATCGGGACCCTAGAATAACTCAGTTCAGCTGTTTGTGGAGTCCATGTTCACACAACACTAATATGTTGCGTTCTCGAGAAATTCCTCAAGTATAATACTATGAGCTCACCCTGCTCCCTTCACTTACTTTAATGCATAGAGCAGTAAAGCAATCAATGAATAGTAAGGAAAAGAGCATTTTAGTTTGCACTAGCAAGACATATTTTTAACAAAAGTGGATACAATCATCATTATTTATCAAAAATTTACATGTGAACATATTCTTAGCCATTAATTTGAAAAGTAAAATTACTCCATACGTGGTTATTAAATATATGATTAAGAATTCTCAAAGCGCCATTTACAGTGCTAAACTAAAATATTTATAGCATGGATATACGGTTTTCATTTTCTAAATGTTTTCAAGTGATGGAAGTGTTCAGTTATGATAAAAAAGCTCCTGAAATGTAGTGATCCAGAAAGTGTCTCTGCAAACCGCTGTACTGTTAGTAAATTTTGTACATGCGATTTTACAGAAAATGGATTGAAACGCTTTTAGTTAAAATGGTAGATCACTGAGAGTAAGTCACATACGACACTCAACATTTTATGTCCAACTTTTAGCCAAGTAACCTTTCATTATAATAAATAAATGAACTGAAAGAAAATTATAAATTGTCTGCGCTTACCTGCAGAAATAAAGCATTATGTATCGAACAAAAATTAGATACACACTGTAACTACGTATTAAGGGATCCCTAACCCCATTAGGAGGATAAAATTATTTCGTTAATTAGCAAGTTTTATTAAGTGTAATAGTAAGAATGGTACTTCAATTATTTTTCGTTAAACTTATAAAACAATAGCCCCTCCGTCCTTAAATCTCGCATGCTTGTTTGCTCTTGTGCCCTTTTTGGGAACAATAGCTTCGGAGGATACTGAACTCAAACCCAAGATCTTTAGTAATAATTTTCACAGTAACCACGAAAAATTAGGTGAACATACACGCTTTGTATTGGGAAACCTCAACATATGTATGCCTCGTAAATTAAAGTTGGTAGTCAACTGAAAATAAGTTTTAAATTTACTTCCTTCAGTTGGATATAGGGTAGTATTATATATTAATCAACATTTTAGGACTTTTGAGAGGTGTAAGGTACACTGTATGGATTGATACACCAGTAAGACGTTATAAATTGACAGTGAACCTCTAGTGAGTGCCTCTATTCAGATCTTTCATTAGATGGACCAGGAAATGGAGAAAAGCCCCTAGCCTGGTGTGGAGTGAAGAGTGAGGACGAAAATGATACGAAATTATTTTGAGATAAATGCCCTTTGTTGAGTGGCAGACTGTCTAAACATTATTTTATTTTGCTTATTAGATACAGTATCACAAATTTGTTGTCATGTTTCAGAACTGCAGTTTTAATTGTTACAGTGTAAATGCAGAGCTCTACTGGAGTTTTTCATAGCGTGCATTTCTAAATTATTCACACAGAATATTCAAAATTCAGAATCAATAGCCCAAAAGAATATTTATTTTTTGTAGAAATACTAGCATCTACATTCTTATTATTGACTTTTGGTGTATCAAAACTTTAATTATGGATTTGTCCAAATAGGAGGATTTAATTAAAAAGTAATATAGTCAGCCATTTTGTTTAATGTGTATTTTATGGATGGTAGTCCTATTTTAAAATATATTAATAAACTGTGTGGCATATTCTGCGTTTGAAAAATGACAAAAACAGTTTTTGAGAAAAAAAATGTGTTTAAGGTTCCCTAAACTTTAATAGTAGTTTGAATGCCCCAAATGCCATGTTCTTCAACTATATAATTCTTTACATAAAACCATAAAATAATTTCAGTTTGTAATCCTTACATTAAGAAACACAAAAGAGCCATTAACTATGAAGTAAATGTATTTCTTACTGAATAAATCAAATTTTTACTTGGTTTCACAGATCGGGGAAGCTGCTGAAAGATAAAGTAAAAGTCAAAATCACAAATCAACCAGGGCTGTACAAAATTGGCTCTCTCATTGGTAAGTATATCTTCCATAGCCTATAAAGTCGCAGACTCTTGCACGAAATTCTATACCTAAAATATAACAGATATATATCCAAATGAAACTTCCATAGCTCGGGGTAGATCTTTGAAAGAACTTCCAATTCCCTGGGTTACCTTCTGTCGCTCTTCTCGTCGAGAGGAGCTCAGATTGGCCCGCTTGCAGATTGCATAGTTTTCATTTTAGAGGGGAGCCTGGTCCAGTTGTCCGTTTTGCAACGAAGCGTTATCTGTCCGACACGTGCTGTTAGAGTGGTTTTGCCTGGCACACCTTAGGACGACTCTGCTGCCACAGGCTAGCTTTGCAGAAATGCTAGCGGATGACATTACAGTAGTGGAGAATGTTTTTAGTTTCTTTTCTAACTTAGATTTTAGAATCTAGCGAGGAAAATATGTTGCAGTTTGGATTTATATTTCTTTTTAGCTTCTTTTTGAGTTTTTGTTATGTACATGTATTTTTTGCAAGTTTATTTACACTTGTATACAGTTATAGAACCATTTATATCTGGCTTTTGCCATGAATGATTTTTTAAAGGGCGCTGATAACCACTGCAGTTGTGCGCCCTTATACGTATATCATCGTCATCATCGTCATCATCTTCATCATCGGCCATCCCTCAACCGGAGCCACTTTTACTGCCCCCGAACTGCCTCCTTGCCCGCTCTATGGCCTTCCGACCCCTACCGTGGAGCTTGCAATATACTAAAGTCTACTGAAGCACTACTGTCTCCGCAGGAGGGATAGTCTCCAAGGCCTGAGACTTAGGGGGGTTGGCAAAGGTTCCCACATTCTCTCTGGACAGGTTTATAACACCCCATGTCACTACAATAATAGACCATTCAAAAACATTCTGACGGCTTCTACTTTTGTGAATGAATCGTCTCGGTTTTAGCGTACAGAGTGAATAGAGCGCATGTTTTTAAGGGTCTGCTCCTTGTGTAGCAAGCGTTCTCTGCCACACACGTTCTCTGCTGTGTAAGGCAGCACATACCTTCCAGGGACCTTCTTTGCGTTGCTGGACAGTAGATTTCACTCACTGTAAAATTCGCTGCTTACTGAATCATTCTGAAAACGAACTCTGAGTTGCATCTATTTATATTCCTTAGTGAAGTAGGCCAGTAGCTGAGTCTGAGCGCGTGTTTCTTTCTCAGAGCACTCTTGCGAAATGGCTAATATAACGATAGCATAAGTTTCTAAAGAGAGCCGCAATCACAATAAGAGGCTTGCGCGAATTATGCATACGAGATAATGCATACGAATAGTAATGCTGATCTGGAGTTACTGAAACTTTTCCTTCCCCTCCAGTCCAAATCCAGTGTGAAGGATTTCAGTGCACTTAAATACTTGAATATACCTATATGCTAAAATATGATAAGATATTCTACAGATGTAGGAAATCCTGGATTAGAACTATATTACACCTTACATGGTGCCTCGATACCTCTTACATATCTGAGCGTATACCTATTCAGTACTTCACAATAACCGTAAATGAGAAACAAATTAACAGTGAATAAAATAGATTAACTATATAGGATCAGTCAGCAAGAGAGAATTTTGAATTGTTACATTCTCTTGAAATTCTCTACGCATTCCTCAAAAATACTTATAAAGTAGTTTTGTCTTAATGGACAAAGAAGTTAATAAAACATTTGATGTGACCTCCTTGCAGCTAGAATGAGATTGGGAGAATACAGTTGACTTTAAATATTCATGTCCGTTAAGAACTGTTAGGTAAAACAGTTGACCCAACTACCATGTTTTTCGCGTAAGCAGATAGCGATTAAAAGGAATTTTAATATATTAATTAATAATGCTTAATACTTATTTTTAATTTACTGTATTTCTGGTACTCGATTCTTTTTTCTCAGAAGCAAATGGTCTATATAAAGGATGTTAACTGGCCATGAAACATTTGTGTTGCAGACGTGAAATCGGCTGAACTTTACATGCTGCATACACGAGATCACTTCTGTGTTCTATATGGCTGTATGACAGATATGAAGAACGTTACTAGGCGTAAGTACTGTATTGACAGTCCAGTAGCTTAAGGCCTCTTAGCGAATCAAGGGGAATGTCAGAGCTAGATATCTGCAGTGATTAAAGTGAGGGGTCTGCGGTACATGGAGCACAGCACCGCACGTAGACCATGGTGGAACTGTTGTCTTCCAATGGGAGTCTAGGAGGACAGGATGAAAGCCAACCAAATGTGGACGACGACGTGAGCTAGCAGGAACGAAGTCCTTAACTCCGCAGTAGGCGCGTGACTGACCGTTAACACGACTGGGCGCGTAGTCTACTGTTGTAGACCGTTTTATTTTATGCTTTTAATAATGATTATAATTGGAGGAAGTAATTTACTTCAGAGGCACCAGGAAAGCATTAAAATATAAATCAATGTTTCAACAATAGGAAATAAGTTCAGAGAACTATAGTAATAAAGACAGCATATCGGACACTTTAACAGAAAGTAGAAAAAGTAGAAAGTAGAAAAAGAGTGCATTATATTACATTATAGTTTTTATAATGAAAATGCAATTTATATTCATTATCACAATTTAAAGGCAATTGAAAAATCTTTAAGAACTTACAAACATTAATACTTTACATCACCCTACGTTTATACAGTTAATACACACGTCCTTCATGTGATCTTTACATGGTGTTTGTAACACTTGCAATAGAAACGCCGGATAGATTTGTTGCGTTCCCATGTGCTATCTTTGCATAACTATTCGCTGGCTCTTGAATTCCTAGAAGCACTCTTGCACGCCTTATTTCTATAGGAACCTGAGGAATTGTGGATTAGAATTTTATCTGTGGCTTCACAAGTTCCCATGACAAATTTTCAGTGAACTGACTGGTTGATTTCCAGTATTTGCTTTATAAATGTAAAAGGCATTAATTGCAGGAATGTTTAGCAGGGCATAGAAAATGTCCATGGGCCAGCGACGTGTGTCACGGGCCACATTGTATTTTTGGCATAACTGTTCCACTAAATAAACTCCATATTTTGCCCTATTGTAGAAGGAACAATTTCAGGACTTATTTGCCTTCCTGTTTCTTCATAAAGAGTATCATCGTAATTCATGCTGGACACAACTAATACAGATTTAGTTTTCTTTTTTTCTTTTTTTTTCTTTCTTTCTTTAACCGTTTTTCACAATTTCCATTTATTTTCTTATATATTTTTCCTAGAGTCACACATATTCACTATACACATAAACACCCATGCCCAAGGCGGGGACTGGAACCCGCGAGCCTCTACCTGGCGGAACGCTAGAGACATACGCTTTAGCGACCATGGCTACGAGGGACGGCTCTTAGAACAATAGAATACTAAGTCTCTAAATCCTAAGAGAGATTAAGTTTTGTTCAGTTTTACTATTTGGTGAGAATTCTGGAATAATCTCAACTTTATTCTTTCGAAGAGTGCCAAAATAAGTTAGTTTCTTTTCATGTGAAAACTGTAAACAAACATAAACATGTTAAGCTGTAAACAACATACATATAGATTCATAGAAACAACATTCTTGATAAAAGGTACTACATGGCAAAGCGAGAAAGCTTATCAGAAAAAATTCGCAACACAGAGATGTTTACCTCAGCTTATCGCACATACTCGGCGAGTCCATTGTATGTACAATCTTTACAGATATAATATGTCTTCTGGACAGCAATGTGTCATACATCGGCAGGCACGAGAAATCATATCATATAGACACACGCAGCTTTCAATCATTCTATTTGTGTTTCGTAGCTTACTGTGCATTAACCTACTAATATTCCACTCTTCTAATCGACCAGATAAGATCCGATAAGGGACGATGGCAGCGCCGATTATCTGAAGGTGGATATACCTCAACGCTCTGTCGAGTAATACAGTAATTCTAGACAGATATGAACATTTAAACTAGACATATAAACTAAACATACAACACCTAAATAATGCGAAACGTGATTAGGCGCGTGGTCTACAGTGGCACACCAACGTAAGACAGCTGTCAATAATAAACGCCTGTGTCACTTTAAAAAACAAATGAAGTACTAATTGTGAACACAAAAGCGAGCCTAACAACTACTAAGAAGCGGGAATGCGTGCGCAATGGAGAAGTTGAAGTATATATATAAAGAAAAACAATTCGAAACATACCTGCTCTACACATGTAGACCACGCGCCTACTGCAGGGTTAATATTTGGAACATGACATCCAAACTGAGGTTGGCTAGCACTGCTTAAGACTCCCATAACCTGGAGGCAGGACCTGCGAAGCATATAAGCTCTGGAAAGAAATGAAAAACAGGCATTTGTGGCAAAAGGGAACAATAACAGGATTTTCGAAGAAACACGGAGATATCACGAAACAATCCTAAGAATATATTGTAAACTCTCGAATGTGAGCCTAACATGTGTATATTTAAGAAGCTTCTGCTGTCGCTTAATTCTTTTCACTTAACAACGTTCTTTACACTTTATTCTTCCAAAGAATAATAAGTAGACGGCAAACAGAATATAAAAACTGATAAATTTTGCCCCTCATATTTTATCTGACATAATAATTCCATATTTATTTCGAAATCGCCTTGGCTGCAAAGAACAAAGGGTGTAGGAAATGGAATTTTGCAATTGGGTTTATGCTTTCTTCTGCATCTTTATGTGCAACCAAAGAAGATATGTTATAATATTTTACATTGGAATTTAGAATTTTACCATAACATATTTCAGAAATAGCTGAATATCCTTTCTAAACCATTTACTTTTGGGCTCCTTTAACTTCTCTTTTATTTTGCTACTTAACTATGCATTATATGCAGCACGTAGGAGAGCTGTATTTTCCTCTCAAGAATGTGTTATCTAGCACACAGAAAATGTGTATCACAAATACTGCTCCCGATTTGCGCTTTATATACGATGTTCCTAGAGTGCACGGAATTCGTAAATATGCTATTGGACATACATTCATGTATGTGTGTATGTCTATGTGGTCTTATTAATATTTTACAACAGTTATCTATAACTAAAAATTAAAAACAAAATTGTGGTTGACATAATTTGTGAAGTAACTTTCACTGTTTCCAATTGTTTATTTTTAACAGCTGCAGCATGGATCAGTACCAAAGACGACCCGAAGAACAAACTTCAACTCTGGGAACTAGTCGAAGCATTAATTGTCCTTAAGAAGAATGGATTGAATTTCGCAGATTTCCATCAGCTTACTTTTAAGGGTTGTGGTAATCTTGATAGAATAACAGAGGGCGCAGACATACAAAACGTTTAAACGGTGTAAACTTTATCAAATTTGAGACCGAACAAAAAGATTAAAATTTGCTCCCTGGCAACACGAACATAATTTTGCACACAGGTTTAGCCCATTTTAGCAAGTTCTTGTAGTGGCCCTGTTAGACTGTCAGGAAAACCACTTCTTTATGGCAATCCCTGAACCATAGCCCGGTCGATTAAAATTTAGATATCTTGGGAGCAAATTTTTGGAAATTACATATTAGAGAACGACGGATATCTTCCCCAATTTTGTGTAAATCACATTGTGTCCCTAACAGTGTGATCATTTCCATTATGATAACTATTTAATGTTTATAACGGTTTGATGATGTAAATAACCTTTAATAGCTCCTATATTTTAAATGTATTTACTGAAATTGATTTCTTATGAAGTTACTGAAGAAAAACATACCATCTGCTGTACTCATTGAGCAGATAGGTAAAGTCTTGTGGTCAAAAGTGCGACCACTTGAAATATTACAGGCTCTGTATGTCGATATACTTTATCAATATGTCATTTTCATTGTACATTTTATTTTGGAAAGTTGTGTTCCTTTTAGGTGAATAACACCTGGAGTCGTTTGTATTACTTTAATTAAAATTGTAGTAAACAATATCAAAGTACAGCTGTTTAAGTTATATACTTTTGATTACACAGTTGGTTATACTTAAACATTAATTCCTTGTAAAAGTAATGCAGAATGGGGAGAATACCCTACCTTCTCGATATACGCTGGCGTAGATCAGTAAAATATATTCGGAAAAGTTACTTTAGTGATGCCAATGTACCGGTTCAAACGACGGTTTAAATGCCTAAAATGCATATATTTATTTGCATGTAAAACACCTCCAGTATACCATGGTATTGTTATATTCTTGATATATATATATTTATTTGTATTTATTTGTTTATATTATATATTTGTTCCTGAAGAGCTACAACTGGACTACAACTACTCTTGACTCGGCTTCCTTTTACATAGTGTTTGTATTAGGCTGAATCAAATGATAAAGCTTTAAGCCGAAACGGTCATGTTCTGTCTTTCTCTCCCCGAACCTAGGCTATAAGCATCTGCGCGCAAGACCACACTAAAGATATGTTATAAATAAGACTGCATGTAGCGAAGAGAATTTCGGCTGCCCTTCAATTATTTTTTCCAGTGCCGGGTAACTAAAGAAAATAAAATTGGGTAAAGTGCTGAAAGAATAGAACCCTCTACTTGTGTATATTCTTTCGTTTTATGTTTATAAAGAGTAAAATTATGTGGATTTGAAGGTTATTAGGAATGATCCCAATTTAATTAGTTTATTCTTGCAAAATAGACTAATGTTACAGAAAGACAATACATGAATCTGTTCATTTCAGATCTGCTTTTACTAAAAGTATCGCATCTTAGTTGTTACAATACTGAAAATATTCCTTGTGACAAGGCTGGAATTTATGTATAATAGTTCACAAATTAATATTGTGCTTGTGTGTGTACTTGGTCTAGTTGAAGCAATTCCTCCAAACTTGACACATATAACCTTTGACACTAAACCAAAATTATTGAACACAGTCTCGTTTGGAAATAAGGTTTACGCAGATGTTGAGTAAGGAGAGCAAAGCAATAAATGGGAAGGGCGTTGCAATGGAGGTGTAAGCAAATTTTGTCATTCTTTTATACTGGTGAACCATATGCTGTTTTCTCTAGTTATGTGCTCAACCACGGCTTCCTTGCGCGTTCAGCTGCATTGCCTAATTTGTTAAAAACCTTATATCAACATGCAGCTCTATCTGTAGACGAATATTCACGTCCTAAGGCAAATATCAGCTTTCGGTCGGAGTGTTGAGGAACATCATTTAGCCGTTCTCTTAAAGAATTCTTCGTGCAGGAAGAATTATGCTTAATTATGAATTATGAATTAAGCAGCAAGTATGCTGCTTCACAAGAAACTTATGATGTTGAACCATTTGAAGTAATGCAATGCTTTTACAACAGTGAGGCCTCCATTTCTATAATTTCTAAAAAAATAGCACATTTTTCACGAATTTTTCACCTGTAACAGAGACCAAGAACATCCTCATTCATACAACAGAGCTTTCAATTAGATGTCATTAGAAATCGTTATTATAATTACCTCCTAAAAGAACATTGCAACACATATGTTTCACCCTTACGTTAAAGGTGCGCTAAAAGTGTTTTTCTTCCATTTCTTTCCTCCTCCATGATCTGGACGAAATAATAGAGATGAGACAAATCTATGAAGACGCAACAGTCTGCATTAAGCATAAACTATCTTTGTTCTTAAACTGGGCTAGTACAGTAACATGTGCATATTTTACTGACGTGAAATAACCTGGAAGGCTTGCTTAAACATGGGTCAATCAAAAATTGGTGGCAACATTTCCTGCATTTGACACTATCAGCAGTAAATCACCTAAGCTAATAACAGTGAAAAATAAGAGCATCTAATGTTTGTTAGCTGTGAGTTTGAAAACAATAATTTTAAATAATAAAATACTTTAGTACGTTTAATTGTAGACTGTTATCTTTAGTGCTCTAAATATGTTTAGTGGATACGAACAAAGATACTTCATTAAAATTCAGGTTGTAAGAGGTATCAATGCTCGACTATGTCATACAGAATTATTCAAAACTTGTGGTAGACAGACTTTACCATATCGTATCGTGTCTAGGTAGGTGAATGCATTTCGTAGAGGAAGGGAAGACGTTAATCATAAACGTGGAGCTGGAAGACGATGTTTTGATCACTCATTCACTTTCTCAGGAAATCATGTAAATGGTGCATATTACAGTCACTTTATGGAACACCATTTACGACCAGCTGAGTGTCATAAACGTCCAAATCGCATGAATTCTCATCCCACTGTGCTACATAATGATACTCGCCCTCACAGGTCTGCCGCTGTTGTTAATTTACTTCGCAGATGGAACTGGGAAATTATAGAGCATCCTCCATACTCCTCAGATATGAGTATCTGATTTCGACCTTTCTGAAAAAATGGAATTACCACTTAGAAGAGTTCTCTTTAGAACCAGACAGGCAATTATAGCAGCAGTAGGGCAGTCTGTTCGAATATTAGGACAACAAGACGCTGTGTATGGCATCCGTCGGCTCCCAGATGCGTGGAGGCGAGTTCTTCATGTTGGATGAGATTAGTTCTAAGTACTGCAATAATGTGCCTGCCCCAAAAATGTTTTATTCAATTTTTGAATGTCGCCACTAATTATTGAATAATCTTTGTATATTCCAAACACTGAGAGAATAAGCCGGGAATATGTCAAACTTGCTACAGGTTTCTTGGCAACTTTGCAGTCTTTTACGTAGGAAGTTAATGGCTGTCATGGATTTTCTTTTAAAAATCCGATTATAGCTTAGAATTGACCATTACACTGCATTTCGCATAATATTTATGAACTGCCCGCAAAATTGCAAGACCATCTATAATCGCTGTAGCTTGAAGCTGCTGCATTACTAACATAAGCGCAATCCACTTTTCGCTAAATAACCAAGCAACAGCGAGTTCATATATTGTTACATGACCCCAAAGACAAATTATATCAGTTGCAATGTTGCTTGCGCAAACATTAAGGCACTACAAATGTAATCTCCTTTTTATTCACATGCTTACTTAATGTGCATATATATATATATATATAAAACGTATTCAGTATAATCACATTCACAACAAATTTCCCTGCCCTGCTCAGACATTTCTAGCATAAGAGAAATAGAGAAGTGGAAGATCTAGCACTTCCCCCTTTGATTCTTTATTTAACTTTCCATTAGCTTTATTTTTTCTCTTATAAAGAGAGCACGTTGTTGCATCCTTTGAAGGAGATTTTAGTGATGTATTCCATGTTGGGGTTGAGCGCCCCTATTCACATCACATCCATGTTGGGAGAACAATCAATCATAGTGGTGCGTGTTGATTGGAAGTAATAAATAAATGTGATGTATTTGAAGTAAACTTCGAGTCCCAGACAACATATAAAATTTCCATTCGAGATCGTCATCTAGTTTTGATGTATTTCTATATTTTGGTTTTCCAAAATAAAATTACGTGTATCCTTGTTCTCTATTATTTATCTTCGATCATTAAACACGAAATGAATTAAGGCAAGTTATATTATAAGCCTCCATATTAACTGACGTCTTTACACACGCAACTTCGTCATTTCACGTTCGAGCTTCTTCTGATAGCGGCTTTCCGTGAATATTATTGATTTTTCTCTGTCCCTGTAACAACTACAAGTTTACACATGCATTAAGCTTTCATAGCCTTCCATATCCATATATTGTGATGATGATATGGATATAAGGGCGCTCAACTGCTTAGTCATCAGCGCCCTTACAGAAACCGATTAATGGCAATAGCCAGATATAAATTAGTCAAAATTTAAAAAACATAACAAAACAAAATGACTAAAACATAAATAATAACAATAAACAATACAAAAGCTATAATTTCCCATAAAAAACTAAAAGCCATAAAAATACTATTTTCAATTAAAAACTTGCCATGACAAGAGCTACCTGCCCAGAGGTGGTCGAACAAATTTGTTGCGTTTCTTTGGAGCAGGGCTAGAGCTTTCAGCAGGTTTTTCCTGCCTTTTCCTCACTGTCCTTTGGGCAGTGAATACAGGATCCACTCGCTCCACATCGTCAAAGGTAGAGGACGGCTTACGCACTACTGAATTGGAATCCAGTCTCTCGACAGGATCGGAAACTGCGACCGGCGAAGTTGAAAGTCGCCGATCGGCGTCCTCTCCAGATGAGTCCTCAGAAGTTGTGGACGCAGATCATCTCGGACTTTTTCGCTGGCTAGCTCTCCTTTCACTGGTCTTACTATTTTTCTTGAGGAACTCCGTTCTGTCATAAGAGGTCTTAAATTTTCTTGGCGATACATTGTATATTACCGGTTCACATGATCTTGAAGTAGATGCTTTCGGCGATGACTTGGCTGAATTCTTCTTCTTAGGACTGGACTTGGTCGGGGCACTCACTGTTGTTCGTGCTGGTGTTTGTTGCTTTGGCTGTGATCTTGCTGTAATTGATCTTTCAGACATTACTTCCCCGTTTATTTTGCAGGTTTGTGTTGCGATTTCACGTCTACGTACCGGCTTAGCTGCAACTGCGCTATAAGTAACGGTCCTAGGTACAGAAGGCTGGCGAATACGCAAGAGTTCCCGGGCTTCCACGAAGGACACCCTTTCTCTTACCCGGGTCTGTTGGATCGCCTTCTCCTCCATAAAACGGGGACATTCTCTGGAGTTTGCTAAGTGTTTGGCACTGCAGTTGACACACTTTGCGGGTGAAGTGCATGCATTGTCATGCTTGACTTCCCCGCAGTCAACGCAAGTGGCAACTCCATTACATGAATCACTTGTGTGGCCAAAGCACTGGCATTTATAACAGCTCAGTGGATTAGGTATATACTGCCTCACTTCAAAGCTTCATACCCTGCCTTAATCCTTTTCGGAAGTTCTACCCGATCAAAGGTAAGAAACAGGGTACGAGTGGGCACTAGTTCACCTCGTTCTTTGCGGTGAACTCGATATACACTTGTCACAACTTGTTCCGCCAAGTTTTCCTGAATCTCCTCATTGGACATACCATCCAGTGCGCTGGTGTTTACAACACCACGCGAGGAGTCCTATGCAATTCAACGCGCACCGGATAGTTCGCAAGCATATTGGCTTTCAAGATTTTAGCAACCTGTGTCGAAGAAACTGCTTCGACCTGGAGCGTGCCATTGCGAGATCTAGTACATACCTTCACAGAACCAGCAATACTATCTTAGCCCTTCTGAATAACGAACGGGTTCACGGTATTAAATTTCCGACCTTCCTCAGTTCTATAAATAACTAAGGACTCGACTACTTCCGTTCCACTTTTGATAATATATTTATTATTAAATTTTGCCATAGTAAATGAGCTAAGTTTCATCCCCCCGTGCTCCCCACCCACCACGGAGTCCAACAAGGGGACCTCCAACTGGGATGACAGGGCTACACAGGGGATATAGCGAGCTCGCCGTCCCGCTCACCCTGGAGTTCGGTACAATACCTAGTCCTGGCCGATTGATTAGGGGTGGGTTAGTCCCTAACCTCCCGTTTAGGCGAAGCAGAAGCCAAAGTAGTGTATTAGAAATGCGCACCGTCCCCGAATTCAGAAGAACACTGTTACGAGCTCAGATACGCCTCCCTCAACCACCAGGACAAACCTTTCCACTGACACGGGTCTCCACGCACGGCCTACGCCTGGTTGGGCCTGTTGACCGTCTCCCTCAACCACGAAGAGGAGCCCACACCAGGGAGTCTGTTGGCTCGGGACTCCGGGTGCGCCAAACCTGAACCTACCGAAGTAGGCCCCTGGGGTTATCCATATATTGTCCAGTTTTAAACTTTCACTTTTTGTTCTTTTTAATTTGTTATTGTTTTCTTTTCTATTTTGCCGTTTTCATTTCAGTTAAGGTAAGGGTACCCCATAAGAGGTCCTAGGTGGCCTATGTCTTTTTTCCCTTTCTTTTCTTTTTTTATACCCACGACCTCCCGTATATGACCCAGAGACTTTAAAGTCTGAGCCATTTCTCTCTCTTTTTTAACTTATAGCTGTACACCCAGTACTTTCTTCTGTAAAACTTACTCTATTTGGTGGTTTTAGTTTGAAGAGAGACTTGGGGGAAGGGATGGAGAAAGTGAGGGAACCTATTTCTATCTCTTCTTTATTTTATTTTACTTCACTGTCTTACATGGAGGGGAATGATGTCAGAAGGGCTATCATATGGCCTGTATCTCTTATACTTGCAGTATCCACAGTTTGAAGCGTGCTATTTTCCTAAGCTGGATCATTTTCTACATCTCATCGCGTAAACATTGTCTGAGACGTGATATCGAACAATTAACCAGCGTGTCCAATGTGTTTAACCATGCAAATGTATCCATTATCAGCCAGAGCAGTGCACATTTTAATGAAGGGCTCACCTTAGGAAGATTCAAGTGCAATATATCTCCATGTGAAGCATCCCATCTGGCAGGTATCCAACTATTACATTGGTCTAGCACCAACATCCATATCCCAGCTTTTTCTGGAACATGCCATTACTCGATACGGAAGTGAATCTGTTGCCGAGCAAATAGGGCATCTCGGGCAACTAGCCATTCTGCGGCGATCCAGTTTGTCTGCCGTTGGAAGAATTTCATTTACAAATTCGTGTGTCACCGCTAACCATTTGGTGTTCAGTTGCTGAAGGCAAAAACATTTCCATATGTGCTGCCAGGGCAGTTGCGAATATTTTATCTGTACCTGCGGGGTAATTCTAACTGCTTGACTAAGACAAGCATAAATGTTCTTCAATTTGAACTTATCACCATCTATTGAGTGCTCCGGGGGTAAGTGTTCCAACGGGTAATAAGTATCTAGTAAAATCTCGGGTACCTTGCCACGTTCTCTTTGGTGCCAAAAATTCATGTGCGTGCGTTGTATCATGGTGTCCACGGGACACCATGATACAATGCAGAAGCATTTTAAACATCAAGGCTTGCGACTGGAGAGCCAACTTTATTAATGCCCAACCACCTTGCCCCTTCGAGAGGCGTAGTTGAGCCCGCGCAACACGGAAGAGCTTCCCTGTCCAGATGAAGTAGCTCAAGATTTGTTCTATCCTCTGGCAATGCGGCTTTGTTGGTGTTAACACGTGTGCAAGGAACCAAATCCTGCTGAGCGCGAAACTGTTACAATATCGTATACGTTGTACCAAATTCAAAATCCTGAGTTTCTGCTTATACATCATCCCACGCAATGCATTAATCCGGGTCGTCCAGTTATACTCCCTCATGTCCGTCGCACTATCACTAAAGTAGACCCCCAAAATCTTCGTTCGCCGCACCATAGATATTCCTAAGATGGATGTGTCCGGCGGATCTGGTCCAACGGCTAAAACCTTGGACCTCCGCATATTAAATGTTATCCCTGTCGATCCCTCGTAATCTTGTACACAATCTCTTAAGCGAGGACTGCCTTGGAGGTGGGAACTATTACCGCAATATCATCTGCGTAGGCCCTTACAACAATTCGCTGCCCATGTACCTGAGGTCCACCAAGTGTGGATTTCAGCTTTTGGAGTAGTGGGTCAACATACAGGGAGAATAGCATCATGGACATGGGACATCCTTGTCTGACTGAGCGTTTAATCGGTATAGCAGAGGTTAAATAATCATTACAGAGAACGTTTGACGAGGCACCAGCATACATGGCGCCATTCAGGTTATAGAGTTTATCAGGCACTTTTAAGTCAATCATAAGTCTCCACAAACCCTCATGGACAACCCTGGAAAATGCCCTTTTGAGGTCTAAATGAATAATTTCTATAGACTGATGTTCCTGTGCACAATGCAATATACAACCTCTCAAGGCAGCTGACATATTTTGAAGGGTCTGTCCTTTCTTTACTGCGGCCTGGAACTCGCTAATGCTGTAGGGTAGTATCTTTTGCATACGACCAAAATTATTTTATCAAGCAGTCTGTATAAACCTGTAAGGACTTGGGTCGAGCCACCTTCGAAGGTTGTACCACTATCCCATCTGCAAATGTGAGTGGTCAATTCTCTGTATTCCACATTTCCTGAAAGACTTGTAATAATTCGTTCTCGATGATATACCAACACTGCTTTCAAAATTCATATGGCAAGCTATCAGGTCCCGGGGAGGCACGTAATTCGGATTTTTGGATTATTTCAACTAACTCTGATTTGGACAGCCACAGCGTATCCTGCCACAGTTCTTCCGGTATCACTGGTAAGAACTTTGACATATATGCCTCTACCTTGTGTGAGAGATCTGCGGAACCGGTGAATCGTTTTGCGTAGAAGTTGTTCACTTCACGAAGAATTTCGGCTGTAGTGGAAACTTCCCGTTCATCTATTTAGAGTTGTGTGATTAGCTTCCGGCGACCATAATTACGTTCCTTTGCCAAATGAAAAAAACTCGCCTGCTCCCCACGCAGCACTTCCTCCGAGTGCACTCTGGCCAAATACCCTTGAAGCTGTTGTGTTTTTTCGAGCATTTATGTGTTCTTTGATCTCCCTCACTAGTTGCAGAACATTGTCTCCTGTACGTGCAGCTCATGGAGGATTTGGAAGTAGTATTCCATGGTTTCTCTTCTAGCCAGCGCTCGACAACCGGCAGCAGCCCGAAAGAGGTTTCGTAATGTAGGTTTGGCTTTAGACACCCACCAGTCGACTTTGTTTGGTGCACGCGCAAAGGATTCCCGTAATCGTGATCAGCATTCCTGGAAGTCAGTCAGTCATCACTTCCTCATTCGTAAGCAAGGAGCAGTTAAGTTTTCAGTAACCTCTGCCTCTATTGCAGTTCGCCACCCTGCCCTCCAGTGCATGTATTAGAGCGTTATGATCACTAAATACCACCGGCATTATTTATGTGCGATGAAGGCGGGGTAAGAGTTCAGCCGTGAAGCTGATGGTCCTCTCACGAATGTAAATTGTACTGCTGAGCCGTGGTTATGTTCCCAGGTATCTGTCAGATGCATTTGTTCTACTAGCTGTTGCTGAGCATTACACCCATTGACAGCACCCCGTTGACCTTTTGCAGCTAAATTACAATTAAAATCGCCATCCAGGACTAACGGTACACTTGATGGAATATGGGTCAAGATGTCTTGCCTAAAAAGTTTCTCGTTGCTTTCGTTTGTTACTGCCCGGAGGAGCGTAAATGTTCACCAAGGTATTGCCCCCATAGACTGCTGAAATGGCTCTACCAGAAAGATGGAGGACCAAATTTTGTAGTTTTAAACCTTAGCGGTACACAATAACCGTACCGGTACTTTCCGGCCCAAGATTCGTCTCGTACTCGTAGCCATCTAAGAAGTCCATATTACCACTATTCACCTCTTGCAAAAAGCAGATATCTATGTCATTATTTATCAAGAACTCCCTTAAAAGTTGTTGTTTAAGCACCTGTCCCAGACCATTAACATTAAGTGAAGCCCAGATTTGAACACCTATCGGCATTCACTGGGTAAGGCGCATATCCTTAATGATGCCAAGATTTTAAAGAAAACAGTGCCTGGGTGCGAATCCTCTTTGGTAAGTTTAGCTGAACGTAGCTCTTCTTCATACTCACCATTGTCGTCCACTGCCGGCCGCTGGCCTGAGTCTTATCTGTTTCGCTTGGGTGGCAACTGGTGGACTACCCTTCTGGTGTAGCACGTCCTGTGGTTGCTGTCCTGGTGGGATACCTTGCACTTCCACCCTCCTGTGCTGACTTCTTAACCGAGGATCGCGACCCGACAATGCAAAGCCAACCTTCTGCCATAACTGAGCTATTTCAGTAGCACACACCTCTACCTCTTCATCACATACAACCTCCGTACCTCCGTCCCGAGAAACCTCAGATGGAGCAGTAACAGTGGATCTTTCAGGTGCATCCTTCGTCTCAACCATAGGCGTGATATCGCTGGCCACTACGGACTTTTCGGACTCCGTCGGTTCTCTCGTCAGCTCCACTACTACCGGACCATTGTCTGTCGGTTGTGTAGGTTGCTACGACTGCTGGACTTCTGTGGACGTACTATCAACCGCAGCAGCATATGAACTACCACCTGCTGCCACACTGAAGGTCACTGGACCATTCTGTGGGTTTATGGGTAGCCACGTGGCACGAAGGGGAACTCAGCTTTCAGAAGGGTAGTGGCATGGCACAGATGACAAGCTTGCGGTTGACCGATGTAACTGATGGCAACCAAATAGGTATCGATAACCAAGTTCGCGGGTATGTGACGTTTTAGTCCCATCTTCACAGCAATCACGCCGTTGTTAGTCGGAAGAAGATACTGGGAGCTCCATTGCTCTCTGCGTATGTCATACACTCTATGCTTATTGGCTCAGCTGCTGCGACAACAGAGCGAGGGGAACCTCCGAAGGCAGACTGAACACTAACTTTCACTGTTTGCTGATCACACGATGTAATGCTTAACTTTGCCGTTTCTCCAGGAGGCGTAGGAATATTTTTGCTCATCTTGATAATCATAGGAGATCATCGTTCAATACCGCCAAAATCACCTTCACATATATAGCACGTTCTGTTGTGGGCAGCCCCCGTAGGGCAAGGGATCCGTCCCTTTCAGCTGCCAAAGTGCGGGCGCTGCGGACCCTTAGCACTCGTGGTACCTCTGAGGTTACTAGAGGAACCTCGGTCCGAACAGCCGAGCCCCTCCTTCGGGAGTTGTTCGGATTGGGATGGACTCGAGGGGGCAGTGTGTTCCCGAAACCCGTGGGAATCGGGTACGTCTTCAGACGGGTTTGAGGGAAGCCATTAATTATCCCGGGTACTAGCCTGCAAAGCTAGTAGAAGGTGTGCTAGATCACCAGGCGGCCCCACTGAGGTTTTTCGGTAGCCTTCACCTTGGGTGTTGACGCGCGTAAGTGGCGTATCCACTTCCATCCCGTCTTGAGTCCATAGGACCAGATGGGGGGGCTTGTTAGTCTCTAGGTCTTGTCCCATGGAAAGCCCCACAGAGGACGCCGAGCGCCCTTTGGGACAGCTCGGATACTCCCTGGTCGAAGGAGGCCCGGTTCCAGTTCCTACGGGTTCAGGACTAATGGGAGCAGAACCTCTTGGCTAAACTGTTGTGTGCAGCTGGAGTGTGTCAACTTTATCCACTTGTAATCCCATGAAGTTTACAAGACACTGGTGGACTTCTAATGCAATAGGTTTACTTGCCGTTGCTTTAAATTGAATTTTTAGTGTATTCACACGTTTGTGCATCGCCATGATTACCTTTTCATCTTAAACCCGAACAGGTATACAATACACCCAATTCAACAAAACGAAGCGCAAAGCGCTGAACTGTACACGAGGCAGAACAAACAAACCCCGCTCTGCCTGGCGTTTACTACTGTACACGGCGGAAAGGCAACCTCGAGGTATGCCAGTCACCGCTTAACTGCCCCTGTTGTATATTTAATATAAACATAACCTTTAAGGGAATGCAGCACCGAAATTTGCTAAAAATATGGCGAAAAAGTATTTGTTTTTGTTTTTGAGCTAATAAGATACTTTGAGCCTTATAGTATTATAGTTCAACTATATTTATGAGTTTCAGGCATTTAAATACCCTCACATGACAACTTAAATGCCCGTGCGCAAGTACCTGCCAGCCCTTGGTTTCACAGAATTCTGTAATGTGAATTCGATTGAATGTACTAAATTAATACATTTGAAATTAGCGGGCAAAGTTTCTAGTGGAATTTTGTGTGTTGGTATGATGGTTATTTCTTACAATATGTGGCACCATGGAAACAAAACACTGGCTACAAACAACTGAAAGCAAATAGTAATGCTTATATTTTGATTTTGTGTGAGTTTCTAACTTGGTCGTGATTTTCTTGTGTTTATCGTTAAACTACATACTGTTTGTATATAATTATTGAGTTTTAGTGTGTGATTTAACATTCCTAAAGGTGTTTTATACATATAAACGTGTATATAACTGTTATATAGGTTATAGGTGAAACATTATTTTAAAACAACAGACCTTTTGGTGGTTGTGTACATAGTTAGGATCATGAATAGGCTGCAGGATACATGTATCAAGGTCAAACGACTCTCTAAACGTTCTAAACAGGGATCAGACTTTAGTAAATAAACGTTGGAAACCTAATGTGGATAATAGTGAATTCCCTTGTACATATGCTACAATTACTGAAACTGTGTGTGAACCTGCTCCTGAATGTGCAAATGAACCAGGACCTTCCAGATTATCTGCCAGTCAAAAGAAGATCATGCAGCAAATTTTGAGGCTGCAGTAGGGCTAGATAGACCCCAAGCTGGCTTTTCTATAGCACATAACAGTGTATGGAAGGAACTCTATAAAGGTATGAAATATACTTATTGTGGCAAAGCAACCCTGCATGCAGAAACTGTAGATCATTTAGGGTTTGCATTCACTATTAGAGTGAAATGTGGGAGCTGTGAATGATTGATAAAGGACATTCCATCAGGCCCACAAATCACTGAGAGTGAAACTTCTAAAGCACCATTTAATGTAAACCGTAAAATGGTAGCCTAATTCTTGAGCATTGGTAAGGGGCATGCTGGTATGCAGAAATATTGTATGGGAATGGGGATGACCTGCATGTCACTTACTGCATATAGGAAGCATTTCAATAAATTATATAATGAAAACACTGTTCTGAATAAACAGATCTTTAGGAAAGCCCATTCTATCATTAGAAAAGCTCATATGGATTGCGACCCATCATTAAAACAAGATGACATAATTGAAATTGCTGTATCATACAAAGGCACATGGATGAAGAGAGGCCATTCATCCCTCTATGGCATGGGCATTGTTATAGATATTATGACAGGGTTAGTAGCAGACTATGAAATTCTATCAAAATACTGCTCTCTTTGTTACCAATATATAAAGAAAATGTCCAGCGACCAATACACATTGCAAGTGGCAATTGCCAGATTAATTTTCATGGTTCTTCCAATGCTATGGGAGCAGCAGCAGCTGAAATTTTATGGAAAAGGTCCATAGAGCATGCAAAGTTTAGGTACACCACTATACTATAAGATGGGGATGCCAAAACTTTTAAACACCTTTCAGATCTTCGAGTATATGGAACCAAACCTGAAAACCAAATCAAAAAAGAGGAATGCATTAATCACATTGCCAAAAGGATTAGTAAAGGCTTCCAGAGTACAGTGGATGAATGGAAGAAGAAAAATGTAACACTCGGTGGCAAGTCACATGGCAGCCTAACTGCAGATGTAATTGCTCGACTCCAAATATATTACAGAAGTGCAATTGCAGAAAACATTCCTAATGTACCTGCAATGCAACAAGCTATTTATGCCACTTTACGTCATTGTAGTTCAAGTGATAAGCAATCCAAGGCATACCAGCTGCCCTGCTGGAGCCACATCCTGGTGTTTTTATAATAAAGCTATAGCAAATGGGGAAGAAACACCTAAACATAACAACACAACAATGAGAACATACCTGAGGCCTGATGTGGTAAGAAAACTAATGCCTGTGTACCAAAGGATGGCATGAGATGAAATTCTAAGGAGATGTACATTGGGTAAGACACAAAATGCAAATGAAAGTATGCATAGCATTATATGGCGTAAATGCCCAAAAGAAGTATTAGTGTCAAAGAAGAGACTTCAAATTTCTGTGACATCAGCCATCAGTGAATTTAATTTTGGTTGTTCTGCCTCACTCAAGCTGCAGTCAGCTGCATGGACACTGAGATTTCACCAGCAGCTCTAAAAATTAGCCAAGGGAAAGACTAATTACGCTTACTTCATTCAGCAACTTCTGTGAAGGTAACTTCTAAAACATCCAGAAGGAAACTGAAATTGAAGAAAACTGCTCCAGAAGAGAGAAGGAAGAGGCAGGAGGGTCCAACTTACATATCTGGAGGGTTTTAGTCTGCTTCAAGGTATGTGACTGAGAAGGAAAATGTTTTGGATTTTAAAATTTGATTTACTCAGTTATAGTTTTTTCAACATTTTTTGTCCTTCAAAATGTTCCTAACGATGCCGTTTTAATTCATTTCCTCTAAAATTTTTAACTGATGTTCTTAGAAAGCAAACAAAGGTTTCTATCGTATGAAGTTTTAATATTCATTATATTTTTAAGGTTATTGATATATAAAGTCAAATGTTTGATCATTTTTTGACTTTTTTGTTTGTTCCATACCTTATTTTTTGTTTCTCTGGTACTAAAGGCAGAGTACGAAATTCATATGATAGATATTTTCTTCATAACCATCTGAATAATTTTATAAATAGAAAAATTAAAAATTTCAAAATTTTCATCGTGTGGAGCGGTTTGAATTTTGCCCAAATTTTGAATTTTACAAATTACTCAAAAACTATTGAAGATACAAAAATAAAATTTTGCATTCTGAATTTACTATGCATCAGAACTAAGTGGTAAACATTTCAGCAAGATTGGTTGAAAATTGTTGGATTTGGGGTTTTCAGTGCTGCATCCCCTTAAACACTCTTTAAATACTCTTAGACTCTAAATAACCTATCAAATAAATAATATGTTATACTGTGCTTATTCTGTTTAAGTTGGTTACTCATAACAATCTGTAAATTTAAATTACATTTATTTACGGACTGCCCATAACTGCTGAGGTTCTCGACGCCTCATTTTGAATTGGGCATGAAAGATTCCTTAATTTAACCCAAAGGCCTATTTATCAGCTGTGAGGTTATTTCAGGAGCTGTAAATTTACAGCACGGGACCACAAGGTTACTTCCCCATTACAAGCTGTGTCCTCATATAGTTAAACTCTTCCGGTATTGCTAGTCTGCACAATTTTATTGCTTCACTGACCCTTTAAGTTGTGGAACTTGGAATCTAATTTTTTCATACCAAACTGTCTGTTCAATATTGAAGTTCCATACCACTTTCTCCCATTTTTGTTTCGTTTATAAACATTGCCCTATATTTCCTTTAACTGTCAGTAAATTTCTGCAGGCTTTAGGTTTCAAGCATTCGTTAATCAATCAGCTCTTCATCTACAGCTAACGGAACTACGTACCATACAGTTCGTATTGAACTATCAGGAATGCACAAATATTATTACGCACAGCACTGAGGAACAAGTATGGATGCATAAACCTTATTTCCTGGGCAACGGCAACACTTGGGAGCAAGAAATGACCGACCAACCGAATGAATGAATTATTTACTGAGCATATTCCAAAATTTTACAATTTACAACTTCAGGCTACATTTGTTTGTCTTTACCTTGCTGCTACCTTGGCTTACATGACATCCTTAGCTTCTGGTCTGCCAGGTAGCTCTTAACGTCCATGTCTCCTTGTTATTTAAATAGCCCCTTTCCCACATTTTCCTTTCTCATATTCTTTAGATTTCATGCCCATTTTTCTTTCACATTCTGTAAGAACTCACCAACATTTCTCATCTTCTTTTCCTCCTTTCCCGTTAACATTTTATAGCTACTATCCTTTTCTCTACTTTCTCCCATTTTTCCCCCCAAACTTTTTTTTTCATATTGGAACCTCCTCGCATTCTATTACATATGCTTTCTTTTACCCCACACAATTCACAAATTCCCTTTTCTCTACCTCTTATCCCTCTTAGAAATATTGTCCCTGTTCTCATTCAAGCTAACCATTCTCTCTTGCCTTTGCAGTAATCTACGTATGCTTCCGGTTCCCAGTTTCTTTTTCATTTTTTTTTGTTCGTAAAATTGCAATGTTTTCATATTTTCTACACTTCCCCATATTTCCTGCCTTTCTTTATCTTATATTCTGCATTTTACCAATGGCTTGTACTCCTTTCCTCTGATCTCCACATATCTCCCATACCTATTTTTTTCCATAATTCCTCCTATCTCTTTCCACCAATTTTTCTTACATTGTGTATATCTTAGTTTTTCCAATGGTCTGTGGGTCAATAAATAATGTATGTGGATCTTAAAGTAAAGTATTAATATGTATTTTAGAGCGTATATATAATATTATCAAACTAAAACTGAAAACACTAATATCAGCGAATGTAATTACAAGATAACTGCTGCACTAATATCCTGTGAAACTTGAGAAACAACCTGGTCGGTATTATAAGAGGCTTAGTACAAATAAGGAAATAACTGATAAGTATTGTGACTGTGCCGGAAGAACTCAACACGATTTCTCGACTTTATTGTACCAGTCATGACATATACGGATATACGGAAACCTTTCTACGTGTTTAAGGAAATGCAGTAGATAACCAGAGCACTCAGTAACGGGGATATGGTGCACAGAGTAGTATAAAATTCGTCCAGGCTTATTCACCACTGGAAACAGTTTAAAACACAGCGTTCTGCATTACCCGATTCCACAAACACTCTGAAGGTTGTTTTATTTACCTACAATCAAAAAATGAAGCATACTGTAACTCAGGTAACTCTGTAATATAATTTTTGAACCATCATATAAGATGTGCTTATTACATAATAATGACTCCGGATATTTTATATCCACCAGCCTGTCCACGTTTTTATTCTAAATATACTTATACAATCGCGTTTCTTTGAACAAATATGTAACAACGTTATGTCAAACCCAAATGCATGTTTAGTGTGAGTTTTTTGTTTTTTGTGGCTCGGTAGCGTAGATGGTAATGAGTCTGCCTCACGTTCAAGAGGTCCCGAGTTCGAATCTCGGTCAAGGTGAGTTACCTGGATAAGGTTTTTTCCAGGATTTTCCCTTATCCTGAAAGACGAATGTCGGGTAACTAAGCTTTATGGACCCCGGACGCATTGAGCATCATTTCACCCATTTCATTCATCGTCCGATATGACTAAATGTTGGAGGACGTAAATTACAAAAAAAGGGTAAACTTTTACTAAAATCTCAATTTAAGTATGCCTACTCCTAAAATTAAAACAATTTAGCTATCACAAATTCGTATTTTATGAGCACAATATAAATGGAACACTCGTTTCTCAAGGTAAGTGGTAGTATATGTTGGCGCGAGGTCTACCCGAATGTCCGGAAGGCCCCGGCCTCTATCAGCCTGGGAGCGATGGAAAACTCTGGGGTTCTTTCCTTGGGGCAGTACCTGGAGTCCAAAAAGCACCCCCACCCCCACATCAACAACGTCAAGACGGGTGGAAGTAAATACGCCACTTACGCGCGTCAATCCCGCTGGGAAGACAACCGAAAACCTCGGTGGGGCCATCTGGTGATCTAGCACACCTTCTACTAGCTCCTCAAGCTAGTACCAGGGACTTTTTAGGCAACCCTCTGCCCCCTCCGGGTGGCCGAAGCCAGGCCGGAGGTACCCCATCCCCCGCGGGTAACGAGAACACACTGCCCCCTTGAGTCCAACCCAATCCGAACAAGTCTCATTCGGGGAGGAGCTCGAATGTTCGGCCCGAGGTTCCTCTCGTAATGTCAGAGGTACCACGAGTGTTAAGGGTCCGCAGCGCTTACCCCACAGCAGCTGAAGGTGACGGCTTCCTTCCCCTACGGGCAAGTGGTAGTATATGGAATACTTTAAAATAATCTGGAAAAGAGGCAGAACAATATGTCTGTCATACACATAGTGTTATAAAGGTTAATAGAAATTAAACGCGAAACAAGCATATTCATTTTATAATCAAAATAATTATAATAATGTTCAAGGTGTTCCCGATATCACCGTCCGCGTTAACTCGTGACATCAGGAGTGCCAAAAATTCGCTACTGTTATATTATTTAAGCAATGCATACCTGCTTGTTTCTATTTCATTTATTTAATTTTATATCGTTCTTGAATTATTAACACAATCACCGGTCAAGTGTATTCTGCAGGCCGCCTCTGTAGTGTTCCGAATTGGACTCTCGGTCAGGATAATTATCTGGTTAAAGTTATTTACGCGCTTTTCCCCTGGAAGATGAATGTTGGATAACTCTACGTTCCATGGACTCTGGACTCACTTGCACGTCACTTCACTCATTTCATTCATCGTCCGACACATACTGCAATGTAGGACAAAATAGATATATTTTGTTTATTAGCATTTTGCTCTGGTTGCGAACTTCAGTGTAACGGGCTAACTATTTATTATTAATTGTATAACTGTTACTGTTTTATGATTAATCTATCAAATGAATATGTTTTAATATTCCAGACACATTGTATAATATGATGATGACTATAACAGTATGTCTCATTAGTCAGGTATAAAACACACTCTTCTAGATAGATGCTTTGATTCCACATTAATGCAATTTCTACCTTGTATAGAAAGTTTAGGAGAAAGTATATGTATGTATTATTCTTATAAACGAAGAAGACCAAAGGCCTGCAACATAACGGCAAAATTTTCTTTTTTCTGGAATTTTGAGGGGGATCATTATATTAGTACATATATAATATATGATTATATTAGTACATACGAATACATTACCAAATTACTCCCTTCAGTTATGAAAATTCTAGTTCTCTCATAAGTCATTTTCTATTAATTCATCGAAGAATGCGTAGTGACAGTACAGGTACCTGCAGTGCTGTAGGAAAGCTTTCTGCTACATTAACCAAGTATCAACAACGATTTCCACACGAAGCTCTACAGACCCCACACACGGCACCAGACAAGCAACACTCAGTTATGACTCGGCCAAAGTTCAATTCATCGAATACTCTGGGGGCTGAAGTGAACCCATGCAAAATTCTATTGTTAGAAAGTTTAACACAAAATGCTTTCATAACCAGAACCACCTATTGCTATATCTGGCAGTGGACGCCCACACGTACGCTATCCTGAATGTTCCCTGCACAGTATGGAAACTGAATGCAGTGTACAGTGTTAGCTCTTATTATTGTACCAGTGTTCCTAGAATGTGATCTCATTAGAGAAGTTTTCATGCATACTCATCTAACACTGAAGTTTTAAATGAATCCCTCTGGCGTTGGCAACAAATACCTAGAATCGGCTACAATCATCTCGAAACAACTGAATGTCAAGGAGATGGATAAGTTATTACCAGGGCTGGGAACTTCGTACCGCCCGCCGTTCCATATACAGGTTACGACCGACCTTCTCCCGGCATCCAAACAAGTCACAGACAAGATCGCACCGTGGAGGGGCGTTGAAACCATTTGCCCAGAGAACAAAATTGTCCTATTAGACATTCGTAAATGCATACAATTTAGATCCTTATGTACTACATACAAATTCTTATATAGTACACACGGGCTTGTCTATGGCTGATTTCATCATTTAAATAGACACATGGTGCCAACACCTAAGCACTTTTAATACCGGTTGCAATATTTCATGATCAAATGCACAATAACATCCAGATAATAAAATTGATTTCTTAAATATCGGAAGACTCTTACTAGAAAATATAATAAAGCAGGTATTTTATTACGTATTTACTCATTTGCGGCCGTATTATTACATTGAATAATGTACCTCTGGTCTTTCAAATAAAAAGCTCATTTAACATCCCGTCAAACAAGATTAATACTGTGAGAATGTTCCTTCGAACTCACATGATATAATCGGGGTATACTTCAAATATTTCATCAGTTCCGTATTAGTATCATAGCTATTGTTGGAATCCAAAAGTGTATCTCGTATACGGTAAATCACACCAAACCCTGCATTCTTTTCAATTGCACTTTTTATTTGCTCTTTATTTCAGGTAGAATGCTTGAGTTTTGGAAAATCCGCGTTGACAATTCTACATGCCGCTCAGATTCAGTCAGCTCCATACCTCTGGGCTGTAACAGTGTGATAGTTGTGGGTAACTTTTTGAACAAATGTGCAATCTACGAAACTGTTCGTTACTAGACGTTTGGCTGTGTGCATGCTAGAACTGCATCGGTATTTAAATTGGCTAATACCGAAACAATTTTGTCATAATGTTCGGCATACGAGTTACAGCCTGTAGCCAAGTAACCCATCTGGTGACACCTGACCGTGGTAGTAGCGATATGTCTGGTACCAATTCTCTGACGTTTGCAATCCTGTAAGATGCTTTCAAAACATGTACGAGTATATTTCATGTGAGCTACAAAGCTGTCTACACTTTCATAACTACATTTTATTGATTCGGCCACTCGGTATAAAGCATGTGCTAGACATCTGATATATAGTAGTTTAGGATACAAGTTACAACAATGAGTTGCATTCTACGATGAACCTTGTCCTTGCCAGTAGCACTGCGTGATAGCCATGCGTGGCTGCTCTTATACTGCTGAAGGACATCGGTACGAGCTTCCTAGCCCTGGTATTTAGAATGCATAGCTTTCAAACATTAAAATGAACGCGTAATGTAAATTAAATTTTCAAATTTTTAATGTGCTTATTTTAGGTCGCGTGAACAACTAGGTCTTGAGTGATCAAATAAATATAAAAACATTTACATTGTGTTTCAATATAGACATATTGGAAAAGGCATAAGAACAATAACAGTAATAAAATAATTACAATACAGTTTGGTAAACAATAAATCAGTGGTAGTACTAGGGTATCTTGGGTTTGGAGAACTAAATAAATTGTTGGCGAGGCATTGTTATGTGGCAACCGCAGCCGGCGCGTGCGCAGGAGACAGCGAGTGGCAGGCGGACGGGAAACAAAGAGACAAATAGAACGGCACGGAGCTAGACGTTTGCCGAAAGAGAGAAAGAAAGAGACAGATAGATGTCTGAAAGTTTCGTATTTTCTGGTGCCATCTCGATTGTTATCGAGAAATCCACCGCATTCTAGACTGGGAGGTATAAATAACACCACGGACGGATGAGCGAGTCACCCCACTAGACGCCGATCTAGACTGCACTGGGTCCCCGGTATGGCATGCGGGCATCCCAGATAACCCAGGAGCTAATCTTATCAGCAGCTAAAGCTGAGCTCGTCATAATTCTCCTAAGCTGTTTGGCATCTAAATGTTTCCCCAACTAAATTAAACTAAAATAACAATTGGGTGCAAAGTACTGTATCACCCCTTCAACCCGAAGGTACATTCTGTAATCTCAAAATTAATACCAACCTCAAAACCTACAAATTCCAAATTCTAAACCTTACCTGCGTTAAAATCCTTAACGGGTAGGCACGCAGCAAAAACCTTCTGGCTATATACAGTCAGCCAGCACCTCGGTCGGTCGGTCGGTCGGTCGGTCGGAGTGAGTCAGTTGTTAATGGAGATGAAGCTGTGCAGTGTCAGAGTTCTGTGAACTGTACCGTAATAATTTCTTTTATTGTTTACGTGTGGTGAAGTAACCAGAGACTGCGTTGGTGTGTTACGTCAGCCTATAGACTGGAAAACAGATGTGGAGTTCTTCAGTGCTTACTTTTGTTGTGAAGAAACTTTCCTTTTTTAATCTGTAAGTTTCTAAATATTTGCATTCAAATATATGTTTTTGTTGTAAATATTACACTACAATAGTTACACAAAGTGGCTTGACTTTTATTCAGGAGGTGCTCATGGGACAATTTCGAATGAACAACTCGTAACCAGGTATAGATTATCTGGCCCTTTCTAATTTTGTTCTATATTTGTCATTCAGTAAGATATGATTACACAGAAATTTACATGTTGATGAGGGTTAATTAATTATAACTCGCATTAAGGCGTTTCGGTAAACTATACAAAAGCTAAATACGATAAGCAAAAGTCATATTAAGAGTACCATATACCTAATGCTATTTTTTGAATAATACATTTTAGTTATTTTTCATCTATTAATACCGACATCTAAATAAAAAGCTACAAAATACCACATCAAAGTACAAACAATTCAAGTGAAGTTTAAGCAATTGTTTTATCATATTTTCAGATAGCATTGTTGCTGATACTGTTTGTGGGTATCAAAGCTGGATCAGAAAAGGAGACCTGTCCACCGAAAAGTATTAAACCTATTAAGTTTCCTCCAGATGTAAGTATTAATATTTATCAATTATGAGTTATATCAGTGATTATTAGTTACTGTTGGTGTATATTTTATTCTAATTGTTATTATTACTATTGCTAATACTATTATCATAATACAATATAGGACTTAGACAAGGTTGCAAATTAAGTGCACTGCTATTTAATTCATTTATTGATGATATTCTAGAAGTAATAAGTAAAAATGTTACGCGTTTACCTATTTTAAATAACAGTTGTATCAGGCCTGCTCTTTGCAGATGATTTAGCAACAGACTTCATAACAAGTATAGGCTTAAAGCAATCCTTGGAAACAAGAGGCAAGTTTTGTAAAGAATGGGGTTTGAAGATAAATAAAACTAAATCTAAGATCATAAGGGTAACAAAAGTTTTCTAAATAAAATCAAAAGAAAATGGTTGTGGGAAGGTACAGAAATTGAGTGGATTAAGAATATTGGTTACCTAGGAGTAAGATTATTTAGTAATGGTGAATGGAGTGACCAGAAAAGGAAAGCACTGCCAGATGAAAAAATGGCAATGAATGTTATTGGATCATGTATTAACCAAATACCAAATATGCAAGTAAAATGGTTAGAAATGGTGTTTGGTTCAATTGTAGAAAGGAGAATGCTATATGGAATAGAAATATGGGGTCCAGCCGAAGGATGCAAAACGATAAATGTTATAAATAGACAATTTTGTAGACTTGCTTTAGCCTTACCTAGATCCTCATCGAATTAGGCATTTCTAGTGAAATTAGGAAGTTTAGGTTACAAAAGCAGGTGACGGAGAGAATTATGAAATATTGGCTCAGAATATGGAAGTTAGATGAGGAAAATGTTCAGTGTTTGGTAGCACAAACAGGAAGGGGAGAGAGACTTGGATATATAAGATTCAAAAGATTTTCTGGAACATAGGTATGGGTTCATTATGGTTAAATAGTGGAAGAATAGAAAAGGGATTCTGGAAAGGAGTAAAAACAAGAATTGAAGATATTGAAAAACAAGAATTATGGGCTAATCTAATAACAAAAGATCTCTGAAATTATATAAAAAATTGAATAATCTTGGGGCAGAGAAAAATATATTGACAGCTGTGATAAAGTAGGAAGAAAAGGTTTGGCATGGTTTAGAACAGGAGTAATGAGGGCTATAAAGGAATGGATATATTAAGGGAAGGGTGTGAAAAAGAAGATAGTACTTGTCATTAGAGTGTTGTTTCTCAAGAAACAAAATACTAGATAGACGAATTTCTTTTGCATAAGTAGGAAAACAATACCAAATGAAATAAAAGGCAAAAGAATCTTGAATCTGAGATCAGAAGAAAACATAATAAAGCTGGGAAAATTTATTGGCAAGGTAAGACAAAAATGGCTTTGGAAAACTGAGAAGACTAATGAGAACAACTAAGAAAAATAGCAGAAGTTAAACAGGGAAACAAATATATAAATCCCAAGTTTTAATAAGCTTCATTATATACAGAACCTGGGTTAACAATAATGGGGCATGGGAATACGCAACTCCAAAATGAGCAGTATATAAGATATTGTATTTATGGTATATTAATTATGTTATATATGTATGAAGTTGTAGAAGCTAGATATTGCAGTAAGAAAAGGAAATAAACTAAAATAAGACCTGAAGCGTTCCTTGCGATGAATGCGCTCACTTTCTTCTCGGGCTGCCTGCCAGGTGAAAAGATGATTAGATATCAACGTTTCGGGAGTGTGCATCTCTCCCATCATCAGGATATTTATTAAATGTTATAACCACAAATGAAATACTGCATGTAACAACTATAAGCAAACACAAAACAATATCAAAATTCGCATTACTGAACAAAAGACTGTTTTCAGTAAATTAAAAGTCAGGTCAGGAAATGGCGTGAGTGTAGAAAATGTGTCAAAGATACGTAACTACTTAACTTGATTATCAAGTTGTATTGATATTTGCTTCTTAATTCAACGGATTTCTATTTTTAAGGCCAGTTTCCAATAGGAGCGGAACTGAAATCCAGCATCACAATTAAGCGTGCTCCTTTCAGAGGAAATCGCCAAAGCCTTCTTAATTCTCCGCTCCCAGTAACTGTTGCATTTTGACAAGATGGTCGTCTCCCGAAAATTGGCTCTATGGTCATTATCAAAACAATGTTCTGCCAGCCCCGACTTCTCAGGTTGCATTAAACGAATGCCCCATTCATGCTCGATTATTCTAGTAGCGATGGTCTTTCCTGTTTGTCCTATATACTTTATTCTTGTTTGGTGGTACTTCCTTTGGACAAGTAGACGTAGTAGCAATGGGCTCCTCTTTCTCACCAGCTATAGCTAATTTCTATATGCAACACCTAGAACATGAAATACTTACCACAGCTCCACTTAAACCATCTCATTTCTATAGATACGTGGACGACAATTTTGTAATTTGGCCACATGGATCAGACACTCCGCCTAGTTTTCTTGCGCATCTCAACAGCCTTCGACCTCAAATACAGTTTACCATGGATGTGGAGAAGGATGGAACTCTTCCATTCCTGGATATTCTTGTTTCAAAAAACAGCAACAGTACACTGGGGCATGCTGCATATCGCAAGCCTACACACATCGATCTCTATCTGAAGGCTGATAGTTTCCATCATAAATCCTAACGACTAGGAGTTCTCAATACACTGTCCCACAGAGCTCTGTCTATCTCTGATCCCAGCACGTGAGACTCACTTTCCGTTAAAACGGCTACTACGAATATGACGTTGAAGTCTCAGTCACCAAATCTAGAAACGGGAAACCTGTGTTACAGCAAGTGTCAGATAAGCCTACCGCTATAGCCTGCATCCCTTTTACCGGCAATCCATCCAGCAGAATGAGCAGAATTCTCGCCAAATACATCAGGACCAATCACAAACCACCTCCGAATATTAGGCATCTGTTGACACCAGGGAAAGAAAAATTGGACTTCCAAGTTCCGGGAGTGTACCGCATTCCCAGTGAATGTGGGACACCGTATATAGGAAAAACCGGAAGGACAATCGCTACTAGAATAATCAGATCATTCGTTTAATGCAACCTGAGAAGTCTGGGCTGGCAGAGCACTGTTATGATAACGACCATAAAGCCAATTTTCGGGAGACGACCATCTTGTCAAAAGGCAACAGTTACTGGGAGCGAAGAATTAAGGAGGCTTTGGCGATTCCCTCTGAAAGAAGCACGCTTAATCGTGATGCTGGATTTCAGTTCAGCTCCTCTTGGAAACCAGCCTTAAAATATAGATCCGTCGAATTAAGAAGCAAACATCAATATAGCTTGATAATCAAGTTAAGTAGTTACGTATCTTTGACACAATTTTACTATACTCACGCCATCTCCAGACCTGGCTTTTAATTTACTGAAAACAGTCTTTTGTTCAGTAATGCGAATTTTGATAGTGCTTTGTCTTTGTTTATAGTTGTGTTACATCCAGTATTTCATTTGTGGTTATAAAATTTTATGAATATCCTGATGATGGGAGAGATGCACACTCCCGAAACGTTGATATCTAATCATCTTTTCACCTGGCTGGCTGACCGAGATGAAAGTGAGGAAATAAACTATTATCATCATCATTACTTTGTACTATGGCTATTTAGTTATATGGGTTGAAAGGGATACAGCTATTGGGACAACTACGAATACAATCATTTTATTAATTATGAAGTTAGGCCGCGCCGTGGCCGTGCGGTTAGATGGCTCAACCCTCACCAAGGCCGCCCGGGTTCGATTCCAAGCAAGCGAAAAGTGAGACAACATGGCGTTCGGATGGGTTTCTTCAGGTTTACACTGCCATCATTCCCTGATTGCTCCATCATTCATCTAGCCGCTGTGCTATCATCTACTTCAAAATATTCATTTTATCCAATTTAATTTTCAACTAATCATACTTTTGTAAAACAATGTGCTTTCTTTTGTTCTAGTCTTTGCATTCAAAGAGAAGGAGCTTCAAATAATCACTGGGTGATCAGCTGATAAAAGATTTGATTATCCTTTAAACCTAAATTGTGTTCCTATACTCCATTATATCCATGAAAAAAAAATTGCAATAAATAGATTTTTACAAACCTGTATCACACCTAACATGTGGTATACAGAATTTTTAGTTTTGTAGGAATAACGTATTGAAGAATATAAAGCGAAGAAGCTATGTTAATACCACACTTTAGATTGTTTCAAATTTTTATTGTACCGAAACGGGTGACGGCCCATATCGCTCTTCGCCAGAATTGCTATAAAGCACCGGCAAGTAACTACTGCAGTAGCCTGCATTAGGCTTACCTGATTCACAACAAATGTGGAAACTGGTAACCTTCAACGCGAACATATTCCCTATGTCTCCGGAAAAAATTCTGGTTTATTTTCAGAAATTCATCTTTACTGATTTCCTGCATTTATCTCATGATATTGTCCTGTTCTTGCAACGTATGCGAATTTGGTACGTACACTTTATTCTTTGACGTTCCCTATAAATAAAAATGGCATAGAGATAGGGAACTAGATTGTCACAATCCACGTTTAATTATTCTATGACCATATTACTTCGCAATTCAAGCATAGAGTTTGTATCAGTGTGAGTTGTAGCTGAATCCTGCTGAAGTCAGCCATAATCTTTCATTTGTTGTTAGTAGCGGAAACAAATATTTAAAAGAGTTTACATACACGTGTAATGAACTGTTGTGTCGGAAAAATTTGTGACCGATAACTATACGCGTACTTACTGCAGTACGGACGTTGGATCTCCGACTCTGACGTTTTGCGGTTGCAGGAGGCGGAGGGTGAAGGTTAATAGTACCAGCATACAGTAATGAGCAACTGAAAACTTATCCACAAAATTATCCTTAGAATGAAAATATAGCACTATATATTAGCTTTAAAACATTAAAACCCAACCTGCAATTTCACTATCTTGCATGATATTAATTACAGTGCCACTATTCGAATATTTCTTTCACGTCTTTTACGCGCACTAACTGATTCTGTTGGTTGTACTGGGAGTCTCTACATCTGCTGTCGTGGTCAGGAAGTTAAAACTGTCTGCTAGTTCCAATCAGCATAGACGCTGCTAGGTGTGGCTTTCGAATTCAACAGCATGTTGCCACTTTTATTTTGTGTGAACCACGTGGCTAAAGTTGCTTTTGGTGCTTGCACTGGTGAAGTTTCTTTGCTATTTTGTGCGTGTGTGAATTCCGATTTTTAGTGTTTGTAAATCCTATTGTTATCCCTATTATAATAATATGGCTACTGCTTAGTGAAATATGCAAATATGTACAACATTTAAAATACTCATTGTTCCTCTGCTTGAAATTTTCGCTAAAGAACTGGCAATATCGCGCTTCCCACTCTCGAGAAATGTCAGAGCCGGAGAACGGCCGGCCAAGCTATAAACCCCAACTTCTGTAGAATGTGAGGAATTTTGTGGAAACATGGGGATTTTCTAGCCCAGTATTTGTTATTGCTCTTGAGTACAAAGTTGACTTTGAAGATAAAACCACGCTTCATCAATGAAGAAAGTAAAACTAGGTCTACGTTACCATCATGAATGGACTGCAAAAAGCAATTGAAGTAATTAACTCTACTTACAGGATTTTGTGGTCATAAAGGGACAGGTAAAGTTAAGTGGTTTATGTAGGCTTGAGCTTCAGAAGCTTCGTTACCACAAAAGTTGACGTTTTGGAAGTGTTAACCTCTTGTGCTGAATGTCTCAGTGACTTTCAGGTTGAGCGCTAGTTCATCCAGGTTGTCTATCTTCTACTGCAAACGGAATTTTAACATATTTTATGTTCATATAGGATCCTGTACGCTTGATTAACCACCTAGGAATAAGAACACCTGCAAAACCATGGTAAAATTATCTAAGGTCCCTTCTTCAGAAGAATATTTCACATACGTATCATACAGAAACCCGTGCGGGATAGCCCAGGCGATTTTACTGCTGTTAGGTGCGCCACTCGTCAGCCAGTGCAAGAGCGCAGGGAAAACGGCCCGGTCAGTGGACGAACGCAACAAGAAATATTGATTTACTTTAGTTGTGTACAACTAAAGTAAATCAATATTTCTTTTTCTAGCAAATCACCTTCCTCACGGAAGTGTGATTAAACAAGCATCCAGGAAATATTTTTTAAAAATATATATTTTATGTTAAATGCTCTTCTTAGTTTGTTAATATGTTTCATATGCTATTTTTGGCTTAACTTACAGTATCTGCTTGGTGTTTGGAGACCAACACTTTGCATAAATTCCCTGCTTTGTTCCAAAGATGACAATTGCATCGAGTATCCATACAGGAAAGAAAAAAAGGACGTTTACCTCTATATCTATGGCTACGACAAGTAAGTTAATGTTTGTTGATTGAACTCTGGTATAAGGTTAACAATTTTACAGTCTGCATTACTTGCTTAACACTAGCAAGTGGTCTTAACACAAAGTTGATAAAATGTCAAATTTGTGTACTTTAGCATGAGCTTTCTCCAAACATATGTTACAAAGCATTTTAATAAAATATCTCTATCACGAAACTTTCATAGTAAGCTTTAGTTATTCCATATTGTTTTATAAAAGTTACGTTTACGATTTGGTTTAAACATTGATGCTTAAGATACTTTAATGAAAAATTGTGTATATTTTTACTATTCTAGGACCCCACCCCTAAAGAGATTACCGGCATTTTGAATAACTTTATAAAGCTATAAACAGCAATTAAAGATATGGAGAGAGTAGGCTTGGCTACCTAAATGGTACAATTTGGAGGGTGAAATAGTAATTAGAATAATTTTGTCAGTAAAGGGGGAATAGAATAGGAGAACTATAGGGAATTATTTAGGGAAAGTTAAACAGAGATAGCTAAGAACAATTAAGAAAAATGTAGAGTATGATAGGTGAAATGGCAAAATGTTTTAAAAGGAGTATAGGGCCTCAAATACACAGAAACCTAGGGTTAGGTGTATGGGGACCGAATTATTATTCAATGACAGGCAACATGCTAGGATTTTCAGGATTTAAGAATATATGGCATTTTCCAGTATGCATGCATAAACAGTAAGAGATAAACGGCAATGGCTGACCCTGTAGCTCAGTCGATGGAGCACCTGCCTGCCATGCTATGGGTCGCGGGTTCATTTCCCGGCTGTGGGATGGGGATTTTTCTCCAACCAAGATAATTTCCCCATCTTCCCTAGAGCCTAGAAGTATAAATTAGGGTGTGACGTGTGCGTGATCTAATGATTAAAACCCAACGAATACGAGTTACACCTTCGATATGTTCCAAAGGAGGTCGGCCGCCGATATGACCATTGGAGTTAAAGGAACAAATAAAAAATAGCACACTATTACAGTATAAGTGTAGAAAGTTTACGTCAAATATAACCTTTAGTGACGTTAAATAAGTCAAAGATATTCCTCCTTCTTTGTTCATATTTACGATAATCACCTCCAGATTCATTCTTTAAAAATTGTCACTTCGGACACTAGAGAAATCTCTTTTATTGCCTTTGAATAAAGGAAAATAATGTTCACATGTGTTAATCAGTGTCCGTCAGTGAACAGGTACTTAAAACAAGAACATTTTAGTAATCTCCAACTCGTTTTTATTAATGCCTTTTCGTAGTCATGTAGACAAGCATGGAATTTAAAAGAAATCGCACCAATTCTTGCTTTGTAAAATGCTAACTGTTTCTGTAGAATATGTATTACTACAATCGGATGTGTAAACGTTCAATCAAGACTTAATTAAAATGAAGCAGGTGGACGAAACCTATATTTTGTAAGACCAATAGTTCACAGAAAAGCAAGTAGGTATAGAAAAGTATGTAATTCAGCAATCTAAAGTTTTATATTTTTAACGGAATTTCTAATAGATATTTGTCCATATGCTACTGTTATTGGTGTCAATCTGCACACAATTAAGAACATAAATGAAGAACCACATCGCTCTTAAATTCTTGGAAAAAACAATTAACAGGCAACTGTAAAACCTCTCTACAGTAGATTGAAAAAAAAAAATTAAGAAGAAAATTAACACCTAACATAAATGAAGAGATCCGTGTTTTCTGAATTACTAGATAAACTACTGAAGTGCTGGTAAAATTACTACATGTGATTTTAGAGATAAGGTGTTGACTATTTCTTTAATTATTTCTTACTGCAGCTCACTAAAGGTAATTGGGATAAACAGACTTAATGTCTAAGATTGAGACAAACAATATATCAGGAGAAAAATAAGTAAATAAGTAAATGAAATAGAAGAAAGATAATAAACACGTAATTATTACATTCTTTACCACTTACATACCGAAATAAAGGATTACTGCCTCGCAGAGAAGTTCTGTATTTACTGAACATGCACATTTAAGAATCCCCATAACACCCCTTCCAATAAAACAGAACTTTACAAAAGAGACCATTTAGGACAGGGGAAGACAGATAGTGACCGTGTGACGTCAGCTCCAACCGCTAACTGCCGTGGTTCTCACCAAGGCGGCCCGGGTTCGATCCCAGGCGACCGCAAAGTGAGATTTGTGGTAGACAACACAGTGCTGGGGCGGCTTTTCTCCGGGATCTCCAGTTTCCCCCGCCATCTCATTCCACCGGTGCTCCATCTTCATCTCATGTATCATCAGCGTCATCGCCTGCGGTGCCGTATGTAGTAAAAGCTGGCGTTAAACACTACCCATTTCCAACCGCAACCGTTCCAAACACAACGAAAGACAGGCGGTTGTCACGTCACCGCACTGATTTCTGCGCGTGTATTTATGTACAACTTATATTTTGGGTAACAGTTTATAAACAATTACATTTTGGCTCTGTGCTATGAGAAAATATATAAAATTTCAACTCGTAGTTTATGTGAAGATCAGGCATGTTATAAAGTGAATGAACTAGCCTATAAAGTAATTTTCTCTGTAAACTAGAGGAGACCCATTCAGAAAAGAATGACGTGGACATTTTCCGACACTTTCTGTTTGGTTTTTCTTTAACCATTTTATCAATGTCAGGACGTAATATCCGGGAAATTTGTAATCGAAGGCTCCATGTTAGATTCCGAACCGACAAGATACTTCGGGGTTTGGGCTTAGTAATTTCATAACAGACAAAAATTGTTCGCCTACATATGTTGAACCAAACATACACAATGTCCTTGCGGCAAGTGAATACAGCCTCAGAAATCTAGTTTGGGGGACATTCTTGTAAAAATCAGCCAAGTCTTTCTTGTGTGTGTAGTTGTTCTTCAATAAATTGTCATGTTGTAAATTTAATAGTTCCATTAGTTACATGGCAGGTACATTGTTGTCATCGAGTGCGCTACACCTGACTGAACCATCAGATTCTCTACTGGCAGCACCATTTATATAGGCAAGTTGGTGTTACACGGCTCTTGTCTGACGTCACACGAACTCAGTCCTTGCTTCCGGTTGAAATACGTCACAACCCTCGAAGCTGTCTTCCTCTGATTTAGGAGAAGGAAGAATACCAATAACAGTTTATTAATTGCACTCGTAAGAATGGCACTTTTGACTACTTTTACATTCATCTTCTAAAAAAATAGCCCTTTACTCTTTACAATCTTTACAAGATTACGATATATAATTTTCAAAACCCGCCTGGCACATTTGATAAGAATACACGTTTTGTATTGAGCGACTGAAAATCATACATCCCTTGTAATATTATTATGGATGGTTAACCGAAAGTTAGATATACTGGGATAAATGTGGCAATTTCTGGTAAAAAAAGATGCGGAAGGATGCACCAGTCGATTTGTAGCTTCGTTCATTAATAGCTTTATTGTCACAAATGACAAGTATTTTCTTAAATACTATTATGCGCAATATTTTATTATGAAAATATTTCGTTTTTTTATGGTTAATCCAATGTTCAGTTTGTACGATTTTGTTCATTTGAAATCGAAGAAGCCATGTAATTTACATACAAACTATGTGTATTACTTATTGAATGTAACCATTATCCTTTATATATTTTATAGATCGGGAGAATTGGTGAAAGATAGTGCTAAAGTGGAATACTTAGATCAACCAGGGCTGTACAAATCTGGACCCCTATTTGGTAAGTGTATCTTTATAGCGTACAAAAGCACAGAACTTTGCATGAAACTTTGTCCACTTTTTAACACAAGTGACAATTTATTTTAGATTTTAGGTTTCTTTGAACGACCATCTCATGTTATTTTACAATTTGTGGATGTTTGTTTTATTTTAGATCAATTTACCATATTTTGAACAAAATCATCCTGCTTTTATCAGTATTTTAATTGCTTATGAGGCTGGTTTCTAATTATGCTCCATGACGGTGAATGTCACACTTTTAACAGTAAACAGGGTAAGTTACAAGGACAGACATAGGCATATCAATGATTACAATGACACATACGCATTACCTTTCCTTACAGTTGGCCGAGAAAAGTTTTATTCTTGGATAAAGTAGCAGCTGCCATATTTTAGAATGTATTATGAGCTTTTAAAACCTACTGCAATCACAATACAGAATTATGCCAGTGGCACTAGGTATTGCGCGCAAGTAATACGCCCAAAGCTTATAAATATATAACTTTACTATAATTTGTTTTCGCGATCAGTCTAATTCCAGCATGGAAGCTTTCAATGAGCCGAAATATTTTTAACGTATTTTGTAATGGCGTTGCTGCTCGTTTCAAATGTTTTCGAGTGATATTAGATAAATTTACGGAATCCTGCATTAGAACTACATTTCATTTAGATGGTGCCTGGTTACCTATTCACCCAGTAACCCTCCAACAGAAATCGTGATAACTATGGTCGTTTGTAAATTAACATAGGAATGACAATAGATTCACCATTAAGGATCAATCAGAAAGAACAAAATTCTGATGTCTTATATTCGCATGATGTTTGCCCATTGTTAAAAAACTGCTTTTAAAGGAGATTATTATTTTACCTGCTTCACAATAATCGAAATAAAGTTTAGTGGTGCCAAGCTTTTATATCATGGTAACTACTGGGTTTGGTCCTAGCCACTTTTAATTCAGAATGAAGAAGATTTCATTTGCTACTCTGGAAAGTGCAAGATATACATTCACATTTGTAATTAAAATATTTTAAAACATGGTAATTTAATCAAAATACTTACAGGCATTTTTGAAAACTAACCTTGTAGAAACTTGTTATTTACTGGTAGATAGGTGTGAAAACGCTTTGTTTTTTGAAGATCCTTTGTAGATGATGGAACATAACGACGTACTCCTGTTCCGCACAGATAAAAGAACACCTACTAGGAGCCTTCAACCATATACAGCGACACCTCCGCCTCGTCCAACGGAGCAAGCGCATGCGAATGTCCGTTAACCTGAACAAGAGCCATGTAATATTTTCACCAAAGGCCATATCCCCGTTGACTGCCCCATATTTTATTTTGCAAGTCGAAGAATTGAATGGAGAAACTTCAGCTGGTAGTGAGGCTGGATAAGGTCTAACTTTGCGCAAGCACTTTACTGGGCTCTCCACTCGGGTACAGGAGCTATTGTTTTTCGTACCCCATGCTGAGCTCCGGGATGCCTGTTGGTCTGAAGTTGTACCTTTTCCGATCACTTTTCCGATCCGTTCCTGTGTGCCTGCGAAGTTGGGTTATGGCCGCAGACAGTTAGATACAGTACCTTGAAACAGAATAAAGGATTCAAGTTCATCTATATACTCTGTAGGCCGTTAATTCCGGGTAAGACCACTCAATGCAGCCTCATCTCTTCCACACGTGAAGGAGGAAATTAGGCGCCAGGCTAAAAATTCTTCACAAAGTTACCCTAACATCAAGGCGCCTTCGGTAAGTTCTCGGGGACTATGATCCCACTAGCCGCCACTGCAGGTAACATCGGATTCTGCGCATGGCATGCGGGCAACCGAGATAAGCAAGGAGCAACTCCTAGTAGCAACTTAAGCTGATCTCCATTAATCCCAATCAGAGAGTGTTGGCCTCTAAATTTACTCAGCAGTATGCAAAATATTTATACCAAGGTGTCACGGGTGCTGCGTTCCACAAAAGTAGCTTAGAGGGGCAAATCGCTCATTGTTCTGTACTTCCTACTTAAACCAAAACCAGTCCCCTACAATTACCCATACAAAAATGTTCATACCTGCGGTTAAACCCTAACAATGGTGAGCACGCAGCAACAATTATTCAGGCTTGCCAAAGCAGAGACGGACGGACGGACGGACGGACGGACGGAACGGACTTTATGGTTTAGTGTACTATTTGTTTTATATTTTCTACACTTCACCAAGGAACAGCATAGGTGGTATTAGTACGAAGGTTTATAACAAAACCAAAAAATTGTGTAATTATAACTTAAGCACAAATTTACCAAGCAATAATATTAATTTAGCTCGGTGCTGAATTTTGAGTGGCGTATCGTTTATTACTTTCTCTGATGGATACTTAGAAAAAGTAATGGATACCACTTAGAAATTAAATGTCATGTTTTCACCAGAAATTCATGTTTCGAGACTTTTTGAAGCCAATAAAAGGACATTTTAGAAGAACCTATGTGTTTAAATAGTAAACAGGACAAGCCATAACAGAAATACCTAGTATCATTTTAAAAATATTTCCTACCGTAAACAAGGCTTTAGTGGAATACCTATCGTTACGTTCCATTTTTTTTTTAAATTTTCTGCAACAATTTTACTAAAATGTAAATATAATGTCTAAGATATCTATGTATGTACATAATAGCTGCAGCCTGAGTTTTGGGTGAATAGTGCGACAGTCCTGTTCATCTTGAAAAAAGAAAGATAAAAGCGAAAGGAAATAAAAACTTTATAACCTGTCAAACCATAAGGATAAGATAACTTTACCATTGAAGTACGTAGATGCAGTTTAACACACGTTTTATGTGAATTCTATGCAAAATTAACCACTTTTCAGGATACAGATTGGCATTGTTGCACATTTCTTAAGATTCTGAACTGATTTTTTTTTTTAATTTACGTCCTCCAATGTTAAGTCATATCGGACGATGAATGGAATGGATGAAATGGTGCTCAAATAAGTCCGGGGTCCATGGAGATTAGAGTTACCCAACATTCATCTTACAGGGTAAGGGAAAACCCCGGAATAAACCTTTTCCGGTTAACTCACCCTGACCAAGATTCGAACTCGGGACCTCTTGAACGTGAGGCAGACATGCTACCACCACGCTACCAAGTCGGGCTCTGAAGTGTTTGATATACCAAATCATGTAATGTAAAGAGAATGTAATTTCACACCTGGCCAACCGGGATTTACCTTTCAAACGTTTGACTACCAATTCATCATATACATATACATATATATATATATATATATATAATGCGCAACAGGCATAAACATTTTCTAAACTGAGTAGAGAAAACCCACTTGGTAAATTTTTATTAAGATGAACATTATTTGGTTCTTAGGCACTTTATTTTACTATAGCATCGACGAAGCAACTTGATCCTCCTATAAGCTACCTAAAAGTTAGTAGCGAATTAATAAATTTTGTTTATAACTAGCTGATCCGGCGAATTTCGTATGTCCAATAAAAGTTCTGAACTTATTTATATAAATAAAGCAAATTTGTATTAGCTAATTATTTATTCTCTAATTGGGAGTAGAGCTTAAATACGAAACTGTTATAATTATGTTAATCAATTTAAAGGTTCCTGATAAATAATAATTTTTGTCCTTTATGAGGTACGTAAATATATAAAGATAATGATTTCCAACGCGCGAACGCGCGACATATAATTTGTCCATGAGGGAAACAGGGAAACTCCAAGTTGATTCCACAAATTTTCAATGATGGCCCTTGCGATTTATTTATGGTCATCACAAAGGCCAAACACACGGGAAATTGTAGACGCTTAAAATCAAAATATAAATCCGGTGGAATTATGGATTACGCGAGAGAAAATACCCGCTCATCTGTACTTCCTTTATATGTTGTCTCGATGACGTCAGTTAGTCTCGTTCCATTGCACAGTCCTGGTTAGTTAATGTTATGCAGCATGAACTAAACCGATCATACTTTTAAGTATAAATTGCGTGGTGGGAGTCAAGGCAATTTTAATAATTTTAAAGCTCTATGGGATAGTTGACTATGAAATCCTGGTTTATAATTGTGTCAATTAATTCGTACGCAAAAACTTCCCCGGAAGAAACAGACACTGTAGAACGCAATTCGGACATATCAACGAGACTATTAGCGTTATCTGCATCTCGCTGCTCATCAGTACGCTCAGCACGTGACCTTAGCTCGTCGCACATTAGACCAACTTCTACGACCTTCAAAAAGTCACAAACAAATTAAATTGATTTTTTTGTCAATTCAGTTCACATTCACAATTCAGAAATTCAGAAATTCAGAATTCAGAAATACAAATTAAAATGAAGATATATAAGGGTTCACCAATACCTGACAACAGTTGTTATCGATCATTGATAGTGTTATATTGCATTGAGAAATTAATTTTTTGTCTAATCTTCGAAAGGTACCTCATCCTACTACATAAAAAAATATATCAGTCTTGGTAACAAAACGTTATTTAATGAAATAAACTTCATGGAGTAAACGCTATTTAATAAAATATAGAAAGTGAAATAGCTTTGAAGACTTTAGTAAGGAGTGGAAGATCTTTCTAGTTTGTAATGTTTTTGTTTGTCAAAAATAAAAGAAGGTGTATGTGTTCCGTAAAAGTTTGCATGTGTATTTTTATATTTATTTAAGCCGGCCAATATATAATCACTACTTATAATTTTCAAATTGTTTATTACTTTTTAATTACACATTATATTATACATAATACTTCACAACCTCCATAGCACTTCAGCACTTCCAGATGATAACAGGAATATAGTATTTTTAAAGGACTTTTAGAATGAGTTTTATCACGAATATTTTCAGTTTCAAACTTCTCTCTTTGAATGTGACAATTTAATACTGTATGATCCTTTATAGTGAGCATTACATATACTTGAATTATGGAAACGAATAAAGGGAGACTATTTGCTACATTACAGCACACCTCATATTACCATATTTTTAATTTTTTAGGTAGCAATCCGCAGTTTGACAACCATTTCGAAAACTTATACTAAAAATGTATTATAAAATTTGTAAGAATTACAGGTTGTTTTGTTACACCTTACAATATCCCGATCCATATTTTTGAATGTAATACCTATACCTGACAATATTTTAAGACTCATATTTACAAAATGCTTTACCTAAGGGAACAGGTCGTATATGACGAGGGCAGATCGAATATAAACGGGAATTTTAATATAACTCTGCTCTTGGTATTACTTTTGAGGAGAGACTTTATCAATATGTTGGTAGCGGTATCTGGAGAGGGGGTATTATGCACACATACACCGCGGAGTACGGCGCTGCGTCAGTACGCTGTGAGTGTCCAAGAGGTGCACACACGTGTTGTGCAACGTATCAGCGCCAGATTTCTTGTACAAAAATCTTTGTAAAATTTGAGACAACTCCGTTTACAGTTTGGGGTAGAAACGCTTTCGAAGACTGTAGTGTATGAGTGGGTTAAACATTTTGTGGTGGGAAGAGAAGCTGTAGAAGATGACACTCATAGGAGGAGACCGCGGACAAGCATTACTGCAGACAACATTGTTGCCATTCGTGACGTTATTGAAGATCGGTTCATAAAAATATCCGAACTGATTTTTTTCCTAGGAACAAGATTTGGAAGTGTTCAAATAATCATCTGAGATGAACTCCATTTCAAAAAATTGTCTCCTAGGTAGGTTCCTTGTCTCTAAACCTGGAACAAAATAGGTTACGACAGAGTGTTTGTTAGAGACATCTGCTTCGCTACAAGGAGGAGGGAGAAGTATTCTTGAATTGCTTTGTTATTTGTGATCAAACGTGGGTGTATCATTACACCCCAGTCAAAGCAAGTAAGCAAGGAGTGGCGGCGAGGAGACGAAGCAGGTCCGGTCAAGGTCAGAAAACGACCATCCCTAGGAAGGGTGCTTACAGCCGTTTCCTGGGACTCCACGTGTTTTTGCTGGTGGATTTTGTTCACGAACAAAGGACCATTAATGCAGTCTATTACTGTAACATTTTGGATAAAGCAAAGGCTGCATATCGCAACAAGTGATGCCGGCAACCCATCTGAAACGCCATTCTTCTCCATGACAATGCGAGGCCACATACTGCCACTCTAACACTAGAAAAACTGGATAAAATGAGTTGCACACCTCTGAAACACCCTCCTTACAGTCCATATTTATCGCCCTGCGACTACCATTTGTTTGGACCACTCAAACAAGACCTAGGACGGTGCTTTGATGATGACACAAGTTTAGAAGAGTTCGTGTGCAATTGGCCCCGCATGTGTCCTGCTGTTTACTATAAGGATCGCATCAAAAGCTTCACAATACAATGGAGAAAATATGTATCGAAGGAAGGACACTATGCTTTTTTTTTTTCTTTTTGTTTTTTTATAATTTACGTCCTCCAACGTTGTCATATCGGAAGATGAATGGAATGGGTGAAATTATGCTCGAATGAACCCAGGGTCCGTAGAGCTTGGAGTTACCCGACATTCGTCTTTCAGGACAAGGGAAAACCCGGAAAAAACCTTATCCAGGTAACTCACCCTGACCGAGATTCGAACTCGGGACCTCTCGGACGTGAGGCAGACAGGCTACTACCACGCTATCAAGGCGGGCAAGGACACTATGCAGAAAAGTAATCACCCATATACCGGAGTAATGTATTTAAAAGGATTAATTCTTTAAGGATTAATTCCTCAATATAAATTTACATTAATTTGTATATGATTATTTTTGTTTGTTGGTATAATAAATTAAAAAAATAGTAATACCCGTTTATATTTGATTCGCTCTTGTAAATATCTTCATATTTGAGAGGGATCAACGCTTAAAAGTTGTTCTATTCTAGGATTTAATGCAACCGTCGCTGCCAGAGTTTTACCACAAACGCTCTCATCCAAATTATCCCGGAACATTTGTAATCGATTTTCAAAATCATTAGCGCGAATGTTCTCACACAAGCGTAGCATTGGCAATGAACGCAGAATTGGAGTATGTCGCTCAAAAATTGAGAACTGTGTAAATGATAAGAGGAAAAATACTCCAACGTCGTCCAGGTCTTGTATTAAAGAGCACTAGGTTAATAAATTGACAATTATGAATGAATGAATTATTTACTGTGCATATTTCAATATTTTACATGTTACAACTTTAGGTTACATATATTTGTCTTTACCTTGTTGCTACCTTGGCTTACCTAACATCCTAGTATTTTGCTCTGCCAGGTAGCTCTTAACCTCCATGTCTCCTTGATATTTAATTAGCTCCATTCTTCCCCCTCATCTTCCTTTCTTATATTCTTGGTATCCGGAACACACTATTGGTCAGCACTTAATAATGAGTCTTGGTTCTTTGACGAAACAACCACGATATCTTGCGATCCTTCCCCAAATTTCAAGAGTATTCTACCTCTCCCCTTCTTTAATGGTTTATTAAAAAAGGTACTGAGTATCAAGATATTTTGAAAAATTTTCTAGGAATTCATATGGAAAATTTATTGAATTTACACAGTTAAGATGTATTGCATAGTTATAATATAACTAATTGTTAATATATGTAATATCATCTTTAATTTATATATTTTGTGTTTTAACTTATATTAACATTGGACTTTTGCACAGGTATTATTAAAATCACCTGTTTTGTAATTACTTGATATTGGTGCAAAATTATTGTGCTGTCTGTTGAATGTAGACGTTGAAAGGGACCATAAATTATTGATTCCTAATATTTATTTATTTCTCCTGAAATCTTCCTTTTTCAGAAATAATTCTTTTATATTTAGTTTCCTAATTGGCTATGAAACATTTTTGTTGCAGACGTGCAATACCCTGAATATTACATGCTGTATACAAGTGATCACTTCCTTGTCCTCTATGGATGCTTAACGGATAAGAAGAACGTTACCCATCGTAAGTATATGTACAGTAGTCACAGCCCACTATATAGATTTCTGGGGGACGAAAGGGAAATACAGGCCTAAGAATTACAATAGTCAAACAAAGGAGTCTCCAGACACTGGAGCACAGAACCAGAGGTAGGTCGTGATGGGTCGATTGTATTCCACTGTGACGCGTGAGAAAGAGGTATGCAAGGGAAACCCGAAGGCCAAGCAAATTCGGACGATGATGTGAGTTAGCAATTACGGGGTCCGTAACATTTTCAAAATTATATCAATCGTGAGATTGGCTAGTTTTGCTTAAGCCTCACAGAATCTGAAGATCTGAAAGCTAAAGAGAATCTCTCGCAAGGAAGGGGCTTAGTAAGTGTGCCAATGGTACATAGAAATCATTTAAAGTTGCCAATTTCACTGTTCTTGGGCGAAAGCATTCAGTGCTGTCTTTTGGTCCTGCAACCTTGAAACAGGAAGGATATTCATAATGTATCTCCCGACCCAGAGAAATCAGAAAACAATTTATGATAAGGGTGTTCAGTCCAATGGGAATTTAACCTGCAAAGTGATGGAATCCACAAACAATAGAATTCGGGCTGCTTAGTTCATAATTAAACTCATGCTTCTCTGACGAGGTAACTATCGCTATGCTTATACCTGTATTCGCTTGATAGTTTGATGGCATCATCACTACTCTGTGTGCCAAAGATTGAGTGCAGAATATATGGAAGTATTCGAAAATGAGTACAGTATACGTAGGAATATATAGGCATATATCGCAGCATTGTACGAGAGGGATTGTTTACCCCTGACCATCAGCGGCCTACACATGATATATGTAAGGAGCGCCATCCCACATACCGGGATGAAGCTGACGAGGGATATCCAGCAGCTACTTAAAAGTGGTCCAGGCTTCAGCCTTAGGTATTGACGTTCTACTCCGCATCTGATTTTTGTCTTCCCTCAGGCATTAGGCATTAGCCTGTTCCGGTCTCATTTCTTAAAGCCATCATTTCTGGAGACGTCCTATTGATCTTCGTCCTCTAGGCCTATGATTGACAACCTGTTTTGGTATTATTTCTTCTGTCATTCAATGAAGGTCTTCAATCGATTTGTTCTATGAGATTTAAGAGAACTTTTAAGTTAACGTGGCGGGTTTACAGCCCAGCGCAAAATCCCCAACCAGAAGGACTAGTGTCCTCTTTATTTCTGGTGCACATGGTTTATATACATCAAATATTTTGCCATCAAACCCTGAAGTGCGTTGAGTAAAGCGATAGTTCTCTTGTAATTGTAAGCCGACTGAAATAAGAAACCTAAAGATAAAGTGCTTAAAACTGACAGGTTTTCACTTTTTGGGCCACAGCCTGCATCACTACTTGTGAGCTTTTAATCCCTAGGAACCAGCTTGGGCAGGCAGAACGAAAAATTAGGGAAAGAAACATAAGAAGTCAATTCCTTCTCTGATATGTTGCCTTGAGGATATATTGCTTGTGAACGAAAGAGTGGACAGTTTTGCAAATATGTGAAGCACATTCTTAATGATAACTTTCATAAATATAGTGCAGTAAAAACTTACATAATTATGGTTGTATCGGGAAATGTGAGCATTGTTCTCTTCCTCTTTCAGTCAGAGTATAGTCCATAAGTGTTGGCCGCATTAAAACTGCACCCTGTTTATGTACGTCAAGCTGATAACTCAGGTTTTGGGATTATTTAAGTCATTTTTGGTATGTTATAGCGAAGGCGTCTGCCCTAACTGTAGCTGCCTTAAATGTGGCTAGATGTGTGACCTCAACATAAGATGTAGTGTGCTACCACTATACAATGAACTGCAGCAGAGTTTGTTCTCCCTAAGTAGATAGAGATAGATAATATTAAGTTTGATAAATGTTGTAATACAATACTACACCTCCCTCCTTATCTGGGAAAGATCATTAACATTTTATTCCAAAATCCGCTTGGTTTCAAAGTACAAATCCCGTAAAAAATGTAATTCTATAACTCTGGTTATCTTTCTTCCTGCAACTTGACGTGCACACAAAGAAGATATGCTACCATAATGTTCTACATTGCAATACGATACTTTACAATAATATATTTATTTTAAAAAACAACATATTTTTGGTGCATCATTTACTACCAATGCACGCCATTCCTTTTGCTACCACGTAGCCATCCGGCCACCTGCACGTGCTCGACATGAGTAAACACGAAACTGATATCATAAGCTAAAGTCATTTGAAATATCGTATTAGATAGTTTATATATACCAGGGGTGTTCAATAAAGAATGATCATTATTTGACAACGTACCTTTACTCATCATCATAATTTTGATGGCCTTTCTCAAAATAGTCTCCCCTGAATGCGATGCACTTGTCCCAGCGTTTCTGCCAGTCTTCAAAGATATTATGGAAACCATTTTTGAGAGACCCTTCAAAATTGCCTCCGGAGCCTTCACCACTGCTTCTGATGATGGATAATGCCTCCAACGAAGGCGTTTTTTTCAAGTTAGGGTATAGAAAAGCCACATGGAGCTAATTCCGGACTATAGGGAGCATGAGGGATGCACTTCACGTTGAGTTTTGCAAGATATTCAGCAACAACATTGGCAATATACGGCCACACATTTTCGTGGTGCAGCATCCAGCCTGCTTCACGAAATTGGACTTGCAACGTCTGCAGGACATCCCTGTAGTATTGCCCAGTTACTGATGTGTATGAAGGTACTACACGCTGATAAACCATTCCATGAATATCAAAGAGTGAGATGACCATAACTTTCCCAGCAGAAGCAAACGCTTTTACTTTTGGGGAATTGGTGATGAAGGAGATTTATACACTGAGCTTTGCCGTTTGCTCTCAGGGATCAAAATGATGTAGCCAAGTTTCATCAACAGTGATTACGTTTGCAAGAAGTTTCGGATCTTCCTCTAACATCAACTTTAACTGCGTGTTACCTCCATTGCAGCGGTAGGCGATACTGAACCTGTCTGAACTTGCCTGGTTCTCACAGGTGGGAACCAGGAGTGCCAACAATGAAACTACTACGGCGTGTTTGTTTCAGATTATGCTAACAGAATATAATAAGGTTGAATTTTAGTGAGAAAAATTATGGCAGTAAAAATTATGATCATTCTTTATTGAAAGCCCTGGTGTATATATATTATAATATATAAATATATAAAGATATATAATCAGCTGTTGTTGTATGTTTGCAGTAAAACCTAAATGCAATAGACCCCTTATGTGCCGGAAGCCCGGGGAAACGGAAAATAAATTTTGGAACGTAGGTATTTCTCCTGTAAAATTACACTCTAATCCGGAAAATTACCTAATCCGAAAAACGAAAATATATTTCGGGAACAGTTTGCGTATAAAACCTGATTAAACAGGATTGCTTTATATGTAATCGGTTACAATGTACGTATTTTAAAACGTGTAGTAATTCTGAGGGTGATTGCACTTGCACGAAGTTCTGTGACACAACGTCATAGACTGTAATCCTCTGGGGAAAAGGAAGAACATTTCATTAACTCTCATCTCTCTTGCAACACGCATTGTAAGGTTATAACTCTTTTGGTGTGCTCGTATCACTTTCGTTCTTACAAGTGATGAAGTACGAGCTGAAGAAAACTGAAATTTAGTGAATTTTAAAATATAGTTTTTGTGTATGTAAATTACGTGAAATGAGTTCTGAACATAAGATATCACTGAAAGAAAAAAGGTTTATTGCAGAACACGGAAGGTGTTGTTTAAAGTGGGACAAACTCATATTTATGAGATTTTAAAAAACAAAGGACCGGCAGGACATATGGGACTCATAACAAAATATACAAAGTATGACGAGCTAAATTGTGCTGTGCTCGAGTGGTTTGTTAGTGCGAACACTAAAAGAATTCATATTTCTGGACCTTGATTCAGATTCAAGCGTTAGAGACAGCAAGAAAATTCAGCAAGGATATTTTCAAGACTTCCAATGGATCGCTCAAGAGTTTCAAACATCACCATAATATTTTTTGAATGTTGTGTGTGTGTGTGGTGACGAAAAATATGTTGATATGTAGACAGTTGTACATTGGAAAGGGAACATTGAAAACAGTGAAATTACAATGTGTTAAAAATGGGAAGCGTTCTGGCTTGTAGCGAATCAGATGCGTTGGAGCCTTCAGCGTTGCCACCTCGAAACCCCACTCATTTTATATTTCCCTCTCTCTCTCTCTCTCTCTCTCTCTCTCTCTCTCTCTCTCTCTCTCTCTCGCCCAATTGCGAGTCTTCTTGGCGCTAGACGTAAGTGAACGTAAACTGAATTTTACAAAGCTTTATAATAATACAGTTGTTCAAATCACAATTGCAACATGGATATTCGTATATTAAGCACATGTTTAAAATATAGTTTAAAAATAATTCTAGTTTATATATTACCTACTTTCTAATCCAACGACCCTGCCAGCCATGCATCTATATAGCTATGAAAGCCATTGTTACTGTCTTCATCGTCTGAGTGCTGCAAGTTTATGATAAACTCCAAAATTTTGTCACATTCTATTTCTTTCCAAAAGCGGTGTTCTTATAGTTCATCTGCATGTCTCGTGGCGTTTTCCCTGTCTTGTGCAACCTTGTTGTGTCACCTTCTTGGTGAATGAGTCGTTCAGCGTCAGGCAGTTTAAAAGTATTAATTCTGTTTGTAACATAATTTGAGTCCGCATTAACTCAATTGGATTGTTCTGGCAGAGGAAAGGGGGAAGGTGGTTTATAATACCTCGTGTCTCATTTCAGTTGCAAGCTGATACATCTGATACACAATTTACCTGGTTTTTAAACGGAAGAACAACTGAATAATACTGCTTTGAACACGCTAGGGCAAATAGAAATTACGTAAGATTCATAAACATAGTTTGACAGGTCGCGTTCTGCTGATGCAACACTCTACAAGCCAGCAGGAACTGTGTTGTTCCTTCTCGTTCGAATTTAACAAACGCCTTGGCTTATTCAAAGTAATTATTTTATCATGTCATGCCTAACGTTTACTTTTCAGTTCTGACTAATTAAAAATATACGTACACGCAAATATGCCATTAATAATATCCATTACAATGCTCACATCGCGATATACTGTTATAATATAATAGTGCTTTATTTACTTGTATTAGGAAAAGAATTTGAGCTAAAAATATTGGAGTTTTTGCGATTATGTTAGGTACATTACTCTTTAGCGAATTTTTGTCTAAGCGCGAATGGTACTTAGAGATTCATTAGGTTGGCGCACGTCCCACACCACTGAGGGGGAATGCAATACGACAACACCGCAGGACTCCGATTGGTTGCTCATCTATTAGCGCTCAAGGACAAACATCATCCCATTTGAAACACATAATAGGCGATAAACTACAAATAGTACAAAAGTGAATCGAGAAGATATTGACACATTGCTTCACTCACACTGTGTGTCAAAAACCTAACAACGTAACGAATCTATCCACAAGCAACTTCACGGAAATATCACAGTGTGAGTGAAGCAATATGTCAATATCTTCTCGATTCACTTTTGTATTAATTTGTGCTTCACTGTCCCTACGCTTCTTCCAAGTTGATACTTTGAAGTTACAAATATTTTACGTAAGTGGAAAATATGGTACATAAAGACATAGCGTATTGTTATTTCCACTGCATTTTATGTTATTCCTTCATTGTAAACCTGTGTGACTATTTCGTAATTTCTTTGCATTCAATCGCAATCCTCTGTAAGACGCTTATTACAAATACTTTGTACATTAAATATTGGAATACTGCTATGCTCAGATTTTGAATATCCTGGTGCGCATGCGAGTGCGTGCGTACATGTGTGTGAGTTGTGTGTCTATATATGAAGGCAAAACACATTTTATTAGCTAACAATTTGTAAAATATCCTTAACTTCTTTCTTATGCTTATTTTTAACAGACGCAGGATGGATCAGCACGAAAGATGACCCCAAGAACAAATTGGAACCCGAAGAAATGAAGATAGCAGAAGAGGTGCTAAAGAAGAACGGAATACTTCTCGAAAACTTTTATCAGCCTAGTCATAAAAACTGCGAGAAAATTGATAAACTGGCAGAGGACGCTGACTTGCACAAACACTGATACATTTAGCTTCTGCATGTTTTAGGCTTTGCCTTTCGTGGCTTTAAAATTTGTAATTTCTATATAACTCGTATTTGTCCGCTAAGCACAACATTTAATACAAGAATATTTCAAAAGTAATATCAAACATTCAGCCACTACATGCACAACTCTGTGTTGCGCTGATATGATGTGAAATACTGGCAATTTCTTGCGAAATCACACCATTCACTTTCATTTGGGGTTGTTGGGTTTATCAGGAAATCTCGCTTTTTAAGGTAAAGTTAGAACCTTCGGATTGAAACTGAATATCCCAGAACCACCTTTTTCGCAATTGCATACGTTCAACTAGAGAGCGGTGGATATCTTTCTAATGTTTTTTTTTTTTTCGTTCTCTATTTTCATTTGGAAACCTTTTGTTCATTTCTGTGGCTAACACTAGAAAATATATTTCAGGAACTATTTACATTAATTGAATTACACTTTGAATTAATGATAATAACGCCTGTTTGTCTTCCTTAGTGTTAATAACTTCTTGTTTATGTGTAGTAGTGCATTTCTGTTAACTTCATTAAAAGATTAATAATGAACAAAAATGTACTTTCTTGTTGATCTGCATAATATACAGATATCAGAAAAAAGTTTCTACTGATCCCAAGCTTTCCTATTGAAAGCCGGCACGCACCTATGGCTTTAAGGTGCGTTTCATTTATTGCCATGGATAATTTACCATGTGAACAAATTTCGGCACACAGGCGCCGCTGATAAATTCCGACAATTGACAGTGCCAACTTACAGCAGGCCTTTGTCACCATGAAGCCGCAGATTAAGGTGATTTTTATAGCAAAAGTTGTAGTTCTCATTACTTGACTTTGTAATTTGCATCCAAGGCCACAATAAAAGTAACTTACAACTGAGATTACACGTAGTGAAAAGGAGTTAGGTCGCTGTTAACTATCATTTTTGCCTTGAAGAAAAAAAAAATCCTATACAGTCTCTAAGTTCTGTCGTTTACTGCTTCTTAGTCTATATATAAATGGGGTAGCTCGATGACTAAATATTTTAACATAAGAGGAGTCACGTGCATTTCCATTGCCTTACTAAATAACAAAGATACGAAGTTGATACAACATTATTAATCTCTTCCCTAGCTTCAACGCAATCATATAAAACATAATTTCAACCACAAAGGCCCTACAAATTACTGGCTTCATTACCTTAGAACACCATTTCTTATTATGAATTTGTGTATGACGCAGAATAGTTTAATGAAATTCTGTTTACTGCAAGAGCCTCCACCGAATTCAAGCACTGCTCTCTTAAGAAATATAGGAAAATTATTATACATTTTACAGCCGTAACCTTTCCTTCTTTCTGGTTTCTTTTACTATATTTTTGTATTTACTTACTGTTTCTGCAGAGCTGTGTTATTTGCGGTTAAATAAGTATTTGGTTTGTCAGCAGCACTCTTATATTCTGATTTTCTCAGTAATTTTAGCTTTTTCGTTATTTTTAGTGTACTAATAGTATTAATTAAATCTTGAAGTAACTTTATAGCCCTCTAAATAAATGAAACGATATTATAAATGGTGTTAATAACGTTATAAAATATTTACAACAGGAAACTGCAAAGTACACATAAGCGCGCGATTGCGGCTGTGACATCTGTCATACTCGGCAGAGCTTCGAGGGTTGCTTTCATAATGTTTGTGGTATGAAACAAATCTTACATTTGCCAAGTTTTTGGTTGCTTTAAAACTATTTTTGGATTGCCTATGTCGACAATAGGTTGTCTGCTTTAGTAATGATGCATCGGTTGTCATAGGTACGTGAGACCCCTGCGAATTGTATGTTGCAACTGGATATAATTGTGTTAAATTAATAACCAAATATAGAGTGTTCAATATTAATTAACATTAAAATATGTGTTTGTCACAGCTGTGCTATGTGCTGTACTACTGCGAGGTACTGATGAATACAGAAATTAAACTATATTAATAAACGAAATTCAATTCCATTTCATTCCTTTGTGCTGTATACTTCTGCACTTATATTACTATCACTGGCAATCAATTACTTATCCACGCTTGTTGCTTCCCTTAAAAATGAATTATTTGCAGCTCAGTCAGCTGCTACATGAATTAAGTATAAACAAATATTATTGAATAAAAAGAAATTAAACAAACAGGAAATATTTAAATGGTATAATTGAGCAGTCAAATATATAATCAATTTAAAACTTCAGTACATTCTTATAATTGATGCTTATACCTGTAGGAAACTGAGCGAATCGCGTGGATAGGTTAATTTACCTAGGCTGACTGCAAGAAATGTAGCTTAATACATTGCTATATGGATAAACAGTTATCTAAAATAAATATTTAATAATAAATGTTTGCCTTATTTTTGCCATTTTTCCAAAAACTTTCATGATTTTTAATATATCAGCCGATTTTTATGTAACCTGGCACTCTTCCAATATCACAGCAGATTTTGTTTTTCGTGTAAGGTTTTGGAGAAGGTTCAGGTTAACAAAGTTATTCAGCTGCAGATATATCCAAGAGTGGTACATTGCTGGAAGAGCATGCTTAGTACCAAACATATGGGCTGACGCCGTAACTTTTTCGGTAGAGCAGCTCCTTGCGCTGTGAGAGAGGTCCCGCGTTCTACTCTCCAACCAAGATGGTTCACCATCTGTCCCTGAGTCTGGAAGTATGAATGGTATTGACAATGTGTACGAAATCTAATGATTAAAAATCCAAAGTACCAGCAAGTCATCACATTTTTTTTTTCTAATTTCACGTCCTCCAACGTTACGTCATATCGGACGGTATATGAAATGGGTGAAATGATGCTGAAATGTGTCCAGGGTCCATGGAGCTTAGAGATACCGGACATTCGTCTGTAAGAATAAGGGAAACGCCGGAAAAATCCTTATCCAGGTAACTCGCCCTGACCGAGATTCGAACTCGGCACCCTTGTACCATCGTTTTATATTAATGAGTTTCACTTATATGCACAATGAAATATGAAAATATTTGAAGGTTTAACACAATTTATAAGAAGTAGGTTGAGTACGCTCTTCTAAGAATAGTTGTAGAAGAAAGATTACTGAAACATATGTGAATGTCACAGACCAATATTTTATACAGGGTGTTCGTGAAGTTCCCAGACTCAGACTTTATTATCTTTTTGATCCACTTTTATTTTTCATACAGACTGAATGGGTATGCACATTTGTTTTACATATCTTTCCATACCTGAAACCAACTTTGAATCCCATTTTTTAGAATTTTGCAGTCTGAGAATAATAAGTATACAGATATGGTAGCAAACCATTTTGCGCGCATTACTTTTGTGACGTTCCAGTTCAAAGTAGCTGCTGAAAGCAGTCACTATTTTCCTTATAAACACATTACCCATGTTGTACAACACTTTCCATATTCACTTATTACAGCAAGTACAGAAAATGATATTTTCTCGCAAAATCAATTCTACTCCTCAACGCATGTTCCGTGACACCTTTTAAAGGTTGCTGGCGTTCTTTCGGCAACAGAGTTAGAAATTGCGTCTTTGAGTTGTTCTAGTGAGTGTGAGTTGCCACTGTTTAATATTTCCCCTTAAATAGCTCTACAAAAGGAAATCTAGGAAAGTAAGATCGTGGGAACCTGGAGGATATAAAAGTTACGAGATAATTTGATTGCCAAGAAATCCCCTTAACATCTCCATTATAAGTGGCACCATCCTGATGAAACCAACTTTCATGTTCATCCTCTTCCAGCAAAGCTAGGAGCTGCTGCACAGCATCCCCGTAGTCGACACCATCGACTGTTTCCTCAAAGAAGAAGGGCCCAACAATCCTTCGTCGTAACATCGAACACTAAACGCCGAGTTGTTCGGAATTAAGTGGCTCCTCATGATAAACATGCAGATTTTCAGTTGTCCAAGTTCTAGTGTTCTGGAATTTAATGCAGCTATTTGATGGAAGCCACCCCTCACCGTAAAAAAGTCTTATCCAGAATGGCTACGTGTAGAAGAACGAAACCATTGGCAGTAATAGCGACGATTCACTAGATCGGGTGGCCGCAACTCCTGGACGACTTTAACATGATGCGTGGGCAGTTTGGCCACCTTAAGAACCTAATGTGTGGAGCTAATTAATGAACCAATTTATTGTGGCAAACGTCTTACCGATTTTGTAAGGCAACAATTCGCTACTCGATCATGAATGAAATATTCTGTGACTACCCTGGGTCTACCACTTCGTCGTCCATCATCCACGGAGCCTGTATTGGCGCACAAGGTACTAAAAGGTTATTTTACCTTGTGTCGAATTATTTGGAAACAGCCTTCTCCATCTCTCGAAACATATTTCACAGGACCTGAACTGAATGTATGCTCCCGGCATAGCGACACGTTGTATGCGGGTAAAACTCGTTGTCCCCGACTGCGATTCGTATGTCACTCCGAGCAACCCAAAAGCTGCACTGACCTAAAAATAGCGCAGAGTCCTTCAAGGTTACAGTTATCCGCCATTCAAAGCTTGCCAACAGATCCAATGAAATACCCTAGAGACAATTTTTGAAACTTTGAGTTTGGTCACCTTTAGAACGCTCTTACAATACAGGATGATGTAATAGTCCTATGAATTCTTATTATTTTGTAACTCTAACGGAACATTAAATATTTGAGAGGCTGGTCAGGTCTAATGTCAGTGGCAAACACGAAATGAACACGAGCATTAAAATAAATGTCTGCCCTTTGTCTTATGGTTCGCCTATACCAACAAATATTTTTTAATGTGTCGTGGGTAGAGCAGCAGACTTTATTGCCCTCTCTGGAACCTCACCTTAAATTAAATAACCCTTTTTATCCCTCGCTAGAATGAAAAGGAAACCGTACGTCCACACGCCGTTTGTGTGGGTGTATGAGGATGCCAATGAAGTGCAAATAGAATTAATTTAAGCTGAAGGTGTAAAAATAATTGCGTGTGTAGGTGGCTGTCAATATAAGCAGTTTTTTATTCTTTGCTAAAGGAAAGTTTGGTGTGAATGTAATAAGCCACGTTTACTTAGGGACTCTTAAAAACATAAATCAAGAGACATGAGAGTTAAGCGTCTATTACTTCAAACTTGGCTTTTGATGAGAAATACCCAAAATTCAAATGCATTTATTTACAGTGCTGTAGCAATTAGCGTATCACATTACAGGAGTTCATAGTTCAGTGCATGTAATGTCATTTCGATAGTTGAGCCGCACAGTATTTGCCTTGAACCAATCAGCTGTGTCCGCAGGTGTCATTTCCAGAACCTCTGCTGCGGCCTCGTGGGGAGCTGGGCGGGGATCGAACTCAGTACATATCATCATCATCTGCTAGTAATTACACGCGGCAGGTGTCCGAACCACGTCCCTTTGTGATGTTCTAATCTGATAAATCTGACTGCCGGCGTCAGACAGATAATGTCATGATACTTATCAAACTAAGAATGTTGGACCTTTTCTAGCTTCAGAACAGAAAATATATACGCTGTTCACTAGTCCCCGCTCACCTTTTAAGCATACAGTACATTTCGTAGTGGTTTGTAGAATGTTGGTAATATTAGTTGTACACGCAGGTTTCAGGTATACTATCACTTTTAATCAGCTAATGAGTTTAATTTTCTCCAGATGCTTTTAAATTTTAAAATAATATCTTTATTAACTTTGTTTCCTGGATAAGCGATAAGCGAAACAATTCTTGGCTTTAATTTAACCCGAAATGCACTTACAGGTTTATAAATACAGGACAAGTCTAGGTGAAAGGTAAAAGGGAAGGAGTACGGAAATGTTTCACCTGAGTGGCTGGAAGCCACGTTCCACATTAATCGTTACATCAATCGACTTCGATCTCAAATGTGAAGGTAAGGGGGGGGGGGGTAAGACAAATATCGTTTAAGTAGTGGGGACTGAGTATCGTTTAACATTTCCGTGACAACAATGAGTACTGTAAATTGTGCCGATACGATTGCATAGCCTCGAGTACATGCATGTATAACTATGGATATACTCTTACAAATTTGCAGATGGGGCATAATTAGAAATTGAACCTGTTCATTAGAAAATCGCCGTCCTAGTCACCAGTGCACAATGCACAGCTTCGGACATAAAAGTCAAAACCAGATATTAAATTATGAGAAACGAGAAATTTTATATATGTCTTAGGTTGTGGCACATTGCCGACAAGGTCGTGGGTTCAAATCGAGTCGAGGTTTTCAACTATACTTAATATGGAGAGACTTATGTCGATAGACTTACAGCAGGTAAATTGTTTCATCCGGCTATAAAATGATAAAGATTATAAATAATTGGAAACGGTGCGCAAGTATTAGATTATCTATTCAGAAATTTTGGAAGAACTCAGCACTTAGGATTTTATATGATTTTCAGGATGATGAAGTGCTAAATGTCAGAACAATGTTAATTTGATTGTTTCTTGCATTCTCGAGTTTCTCAAGTTGTTCTCGGGAAGCAAGGGAGGTGAAAGACGATTATAAATCGACGTTTCGGGAGAGTACAGCTTTCCCATCGTCAGGATACCTATTACCTTGTACCTAATAGTGGTCCGAACTATAAAGCCCGGGCCTTAAAGTACTTACAGCATAGTAAGTCGCCATTAAGGTAGTTGTCTCATGTGTTTATGAGAACTCCTAGTGGTTTACCGGGAGAAACACGAGTCAGATGGAGAATTTAATGTCATATCGGCACGTTGGCTATAGTAGCACAATGGTAGTGCGGCTGGACGGAAACCAGAAGATCCGTGGTTCAAATCCCGGCTATGGCATTGAATTTTTCATTCTGGCTCTACCCTTTCATACTTATTAAATGTTAAAACCACAAATGAACCGCTGGATATATCACAAATATATCAAAGACAAATCACTATCAATATTCGCACTACTTTACGTTCCACCAAATTAAATGCCAGGTCAGCAGATGGCATGAGTATAGAAAATTAAGGGTCTAACTTACTAACTTGATTATCAAGCTGTATAGATATGTGCTCCTTAACTCAACGGATTTCCATTATTAAGGCCGATTTCCAAGAGGAGCTGAACAGAAATCCAGCATCGTGATTAAGCTTGCTCCTCTCGGAGGAAATGATCAAAAGCCTCCTTAACTCTCCGCTCCCAGTAACTGTTGCATTGTGCCGAAAGTTGCTTCTGTCGTCATCAAAACAATCCAAACTTCTCAGGTTGCATTAAACGAATGCTCCGTTCATGTTTGTTTATTGTGGTAGCGATCGTCCTTCCTTGCAACCATTTTCAGGAGACGACCATCTTGGCAAAATGCAACAGTTACTGGGAGCGGAGAGTTAAGGAGGCCTTGGCCATTTCCTCCGAGAGGAGCACGCTTAATAATGATATTAAATGTCAGTTCAGCTCCTCTTGGAAACTGGCCTTATAAGTGAGAATCCGTCGGCATAAGAAGCACATATCTATATAGCCCGATCATCAAGTTAAGTAGATACTTTTCTTTGACTTAATTACATTTCTATACTCACGCCATCTCTGGACCTGGTATTTAATTTACTGAAAACAGTCTTTTGTTCAGTAGTACAAATATTAATAGATTTTTGTCTTTGTTTATAATAGTATTATATCTAGTGATTAATTTGTGATCATAACATTTATTAAATATCCAGATGATTGGAGAGATCTACGCTCCCGAAACGTCTATTTCTAATCGTCTTTCACCTGGGCTGTTTCCTGAGAAGTAGTTGAACATATTCGTCGCCACGAAGGCTTCAGGTTTTGCTCGAGTTACATGCTGCATCGTTGGAATGACGTTACGCGAGGGTTGCTTGCATTACTCTATGTCTGTGAATAAGTATTTTAAAACGGAAGCTAAAATATAACCTGCTATATGTGATGAACATTTTCGAGTACGTTTAGGAGCTAGGTATCTTAAAATTAGAATTACAAATGTGTGCTAGTTATTTATGCACGGAAGAACATATTTAAACTTCTCATTGCATACGAACTTCCATCAGGTACTGTCCACCCAACACGAAGAAGGCAAGACACAGGAATATGTAATGTAATCACTTGCTGGCGGCATGATATATATGCACGCCGTCCGTATATAACGATGCTAGGTTCATGTAAAATACGCAGTGTTGACGCATGTCACTCATCTGGAAGCATGGGTGACTCAAATGCACTCTCACACATTCATTTCGTAGAAAACAGATCCACTATCCGAAGAGATAAACAGTTCAAGATCCTCTTCCTCTTCAGGACTCGCTCGTCATCTTGTGGATGGTAGACAATTCGGCGGTGTTAATGTATATTGTTATAAGTTGCATTGTTATGAGAATATCAGTTCAGACTATTACTTAAACATTTAATTACAGTTAATCTAGATTTAATTTTCCTATAAAATGGTGTCTCAACAGAGATTTAAACTATACGAGGGTGGTCTGAAATGTTTTCGACCTCAACATGAGGATGGCAGCACTCGTACATAAAGGCTGGTGAATTTCGTGTTTCATCTGTTGACAGTTACTCACCAAAGTTTCAGCCATGCTGAACGCTCATTTGTTATGTAACAGTCTTTTCAATGAGTTTATGCGAGTGTTTTATGAAAATGGACAAAATCGAGTATCGAGCTGTCATTAAATATTTGTTTTTGAAAGGCAATACGCCTACGCAAATCACAAATGAGTTGGATTCTGTGTATGGAGACTCTGCACCATCATTTAGCACGGTGAAAGTTTGGGCAGCTGAATTTAATCGTGGCCGTAAGTGCTTGGGAGACGATGAAAGTCGGACGTCCAAAAACGAAAACATCGACAAAGTTCACCAAATGGTGCTAGACGAACGCCAAATTAAAGTGAGATAGTAGAGGCTATGAATATGTCAACAGAACGTGTTTGTCACATCTTAAATCAACATTTAGACATGAGAACGGTGTCCACGCGTTGGGTGCCACGTTTGCTCACGTTAGACGCTAAAGGTGTTCGAATGAACATTTCCAACGCTCTGTTGGCAAAGTTTAGGCGCAATAAATTCAAGGTTTGGCGCCGATTAATTACTGTAGATGAAACTTGGATACAGCATTATACACCCAAAACAAAAATATAGTCCAAAAACAGAAACATTTTGTTTCGGCTGGGAAAGTGATGGCGACTGTTTTAATTGGGATAGTCATGGAGTTATTTTAATCGATTATCTTAAAGGGAAAACCTATTACAGGAATCTCACTGCTTGACAAGCTGAAGGCGTAACTTGCGGAAAAATGGCTACATTTGCAGAAAAAGGAAATCCTGTTTCACCAAGACAACTGTCACACCTCAGCGGTTGCAGTGGCGAAAATCCATGAATTACGGTTTGAACTGCTTGACCATCCGCCTTACTCACCAGATCAAGGTCAAAGAGACTTCTTCTTATTCCCTCATCTGAAAATTGTGCTCGCAGGGTAGAGATTTTCGTAAAATGAAGAGCCAATCACATTCGGAACAATTATTTTGCAGAGAACGCCGAGTACCATTTGGACAGTTTACAGAAATGAGAGCATCACTGGGAGAAGTGTGTATAGTTACAAGGAGACTATGTTGAAAAATAAAATAAAAATTCTGAAAAATGTATACCTATGTATCCTTCATGTTTGCGATTTTGTTGTTGAATATTATACTTATATGACATAACCCTCGATTCATTCTCTGAGAGTTAATATAAAATAGCTGGCAACAATTGCTTTAAGCTCTTAAACCCATGTCGGGAGATGATCACACGCATATTAAAATCGTCTAGTTTGTCTCATCTGCTCAAATGGACGTGTGTCTCCGTGTTTTTATCCCAGTCATGCTATTAAACTTTTAAAGCCAAAATAAAACTTATATGTACTTATTCCTGTTCAAAAATGTGTCGTAAATAACGTAAAACTATTTATATCAACTACTGTTAAGGAAATCTAAAATATGCATTAAAGTTTGGAATCGTCAGTGGCTGCATCATGGCTGAGTGAATAAACCACTATTCTCACGAAGGTTCGATCCCAGGCGACCGCAAAATCAGATTCGTGCTACACAACAAGTGCTGGGGCGGGTTTTCATCAGCTCCCTCCGCCATCTCATTCCACCGCTGCTCCATCTTCATCTCAGTTATCATCAGTATCACCGCCTGCAGTGCGGCATGTAGCAAAAGCGGGTGATAAACACTATACATTTCATTTGGAATCGTAAGATAAGTCCCGGTTTTGTAGTACATCAGGTTTTAATCGCATCTCTGTGTTTTTTCCCTCTTTTGTGGGTACAAATTCACTATCTTCCAAAAATATGCGCCAAGGTTTTCAAGAAAACCACCAGCCCAAACTAAAACTTACATGAAAAAACTTTCGATGCTTATATCCTCTAAAAAATTTCTCTAGCTATGTTTAGTTAAAACGACTTAGGTATACATTTAAGATATTTAGATCAAATATAAGAAGTATCTGGGCTTCAAAATGCCTGTGTTGGCGTCGTGTATTGTCTATTTTATTCACTTCGCAAAAACAAATAGTGCAAATTCATGGAATTGTTTACATTTAGCAGGCATTTCATTTTCACCAATAGTCTCATTCAGTATGTTGCTTTCTGCCTTCGAATGGGAAAACTTTAAGAGCAAATAAAGGAGAACTTATGTGCTGTTGTTAAGGACCTTCCACTATTTATGAGGTCAAAGGTTGGTTCAACGACTATAAACGTGGTCAAACATCCGTTTTTGAAGGGGATTGTTGAAGACGCCCAGTAGATGTGGTTACCGAAAAGGCGTTGTATAGTTCTACTATATGATTCTTGCTGATTGTGGAAGGAAAGTTGGCCCACCTGGGTAGCGTAAATGGTAGCGTGTCTGCCTGACGTTCAAGAGATCCCAATTTCGAATCACGGTCAGGGTGAGTTACCTTGTTAAGGTTTTATCCGGGGTTTTCCCTTATCCTTGAAGACGAATGTCGGGTAACTCTAAGCTCTATGGAACCTGAACTCATTTGAGCATCATTTCACCCATTCATTCATCGTCCGATGTGACTTAATGTTGGAGGACGTAAATAAAAAGTAAAGGATAATAAATAATAAGAGAAGGAAAGTTGGCGAAGTGGCAAAATCTATTGGTGTATCTCCGGGAACGACTACTCATATTTTACATGACAAGCTATGAAGATTCTGTGGACTCGATGAGTACCCTGTTTACTCGCATTGAACAAGAACTGCGTGTAGCTTTTAATTTGGAATATGTATGGTGATGTACTTAAACGAAATTCTAGGGAAACTTTCACATCCTTGAAGGACGCGACCTTCATTTGTCATACACAAAACAAACAAAATCAAAGGAATGGATGCTTTCAGTGCAATTTTAAAGAAATACCTCGCAGAAACAAAATTTAATTCAAATGGGATCATCGTCAACGAAGTACAATTTTCTTGCTTAACAGTTCAAATTTTGCGGGAGAATAAATCATCTCAGGAACGTTAGGAGAAGCGTATATATAAACCTAAGAGGCGACTTTGTTGGAAAATAACCTATTTGTGTTTAAGAAATTGGCATCTACATTTCTGACATGGATACCTCAGATATACCGCCCTAGTGCACCTCGAATTCTGAGAACAGCCTTTAAATCCTCATTGGAAAATATTCCGTATAATTTTGTAGATTATATAAGGCATAGAAAAATGTTATACAATATTATTAATGCCTCTTCTAAGGTAAACATTTATTACAAACGACTTTTCAATTGAAAGAGTAGAGACAGAATGAAAACCTCAAAGCCATAGCCGAGATTTGAACCACGGAATCTACTGGTTTCTCTAAACCATTAAGCTACTATGGCCAACGTGCCGACATTACATTAAATTCTCCAAATGACCCGTGTTTTTTTCCCGGTAAACCACTAGGAGTTCTCATAATCACATGGCGACTTACTATGCTGTAAGTACTTTAGGGCCCGGGCTTAATAGCTCGGACCACTATTAGGTACAATTAATGGAAATTAATTGTTCTTTCACACTACCCCTGTGTAGGGCGCAATATGAAAGAGTACAGCAGACTGAAAAATTTAATGCCATACCCGGGATTTGAACCACGGATTTACTGGTCTCCGTCCAGCTGCTCTACACCATTGAGTTAATATGGCCAACGTGCCAAGACGGCATTACATTTTCCAACTTATTCGTGTGCGTCCTACCCACGGCTACTGTGAAGGAACAATCAATTTCCATTAACTGTACCTAATAGTGGTCCGTACTATAAAGCCGGGGCCTTAAAGTACTTACATGTTGTAAGTTACCATTTAGGTAGTTGTCTCATGTGTTTATGAGAACTCCTAGTGGTTTACACGAATCAGTTGGAGAAGTTAATGTCATGTTGGCACGTTAGCCATAGTAGCTCAATGGTTTAAAGCGGCTGAACGGAAACCAGCAGATCCGTGGTTCAAATCCCTGTTATGTCATTGAATTTTTCAGTCTGGCTCTACCCTTTCATAGCGCGTCCTTCACACGACTGGTGTGAAAGAACAATTTCGACTTTCAATTGTTTGTACACTGAAGTTGTAACAACATTAGTGGTATGGATGTTTGAAAAATTATAACACGTTCATTTTTTTTAATAAATTGAGAAATTGATCATCCTCAAAATGCGTCTAAGTTCAAATTTGAAACCGTTACTGGACGATTTCTCTCGAACTAGGGACTGTACAGACCCGCGCATTGTATCAAAACGTTCCTATCACAGAATTCTACTTGCCCGCCTCGGTAGCGTATATTGTAGCGTGTCTGCCTCACGTTCAAGAGGTCCCGAGTTCGAATCTCGGTCAGGATGAGTTACCTGGATAAGGCTTTTCCGGGGTTTTCCCTTTTCCTGAAAGACAAATGTCGGGTAACTCTAAGCTCCATGGACCCCGGACGCATTCAGAATCATTTCACCCATTTCATTCATTGTCCGATATGACAATGTTGGAGGACGTAAATTACAGAAAACAGAATTCTACTCGTCCGAAAGCCCCAGTACACAAATTGGCGCTGTAGTCTGGTCTTAACGCGAAAAACTTCGCCGGGTTTCAAAATTAACAAAAATAAAATACATTGGCAGTCCAAATAGCAAATCTGACCTCATATTCCGAGACAAAGTGTTTATAAAAGCTTTTCTGCCGAATGACACGTCTGAACTAATTCTGTTGTACCAGTAATAAATTCCCAAATTAGAATTTGATATTGTCCGACTTCTCTCGAACCAAGGACTAAAGAGCCGCTTATAGTAGCAGGTTGTAGCTATTGAAGAGGATAAGCTCCAATATACAACTCGGGGCTTTGGTATTGTTTCAAACACCAAAAACTTCACTGCTTTTAAAAATTAATAAGAATAAGGTACTTGCGCTACCCATAAATCAAATCGAACTTCATATTCTGTTAGAGGTTGTTGATAACCCAAAGTACGCGGGTTTTGATGCCTCATCTACTATATCCGTAGCCGCTACGAATTTTTAACATTTCGGGTTCCCGTGTCTCATTTCTATCGAACCCAGCACCACCTACTCTCGCATCTGCTCAGCATGTTTCTCCCAAACAACACTATACGTGGATATCATTACAAATCTCTAGTTTACCGGTTATTTTTTCTAACTTTAGACAACTCTATCTTATAGGGCATGTAAAATGGTCACATATCTATTTTGGTCATATTCAGATCATCAGTTACAAATTAATATTTATCATGACATATCAAAATGTTGGCTTCTAATACGTCCTTCACCATAAGAAATATATATTTTATACCAGTGCCGAGCAGGACACATCAAGAGACTGCCGCAACATCAAGAAGAAGAAGAACGCCGCAACACGGAAGCAGAATCAGGCAGTGAAGCCACCTTCACCGCAATCCTCGCCGGCCAGCTTTCGGGCGCTGTCTCCCGCCTCGCTGCCAGTACCGGCAGACGAGAGGGAGCCTCCCGCGGAGCCGCCTGGGAAGTTTTGGGCTGCTCGGCCCGCTTCCCCTACCACGCAGGACGCTTGCCAAGTGCGCAGGCAACCGGCGGGGGAAGCAGCACCTGAACGGCAACTCACACCTACTCCACCTGCAGAAGTACAATCACCGCAGCCGCCAAACACAATTGATCAGCGGCTTTCCTACGCTGCTGCAGCACAACAGACACCAACAAGATCTCTGCACTCCCCACCAGCGCCAGCCACTTCTCCAGGAATCTACACCGTGGTCATCAGCGGGGTCCCCCGTGATCTCCCGTGTAGGTTTGTCCTCTCCGCCGCAAAACAAAGGTGGCCCTCTGCCTGGAGAGCCAACCGCATAACTTCGAGAGGAGGCACCACCACACTAGTGCGCCTGCATCTAGCCGACAGCGCGGAGAGGGATGCTGCCTTGAGGACGGGACTGCCCTTATTAGGGCGCTGACTCAGAGTGGAGGCAAGCAAGTTAGAGCGACACGTTCCCTGTCGGCGATGCTGCAACTATGGCCACTGCGCCACCACCTGCACCGCCCCACCCAGATGCCACTACTTTTGGACACAGTGCCTCACCGCCGAATGCAGGAAGCATGATTTACGGCACCGACGCAGATACTGCGCCACCAGCAATGGTCTAGGCCATTTTACAGGTCAGGTGCAGTGCCCACGCTACTCCAGAACGAGGCTGCAAGCACAACGCAGCACCCCAGCGACCAGGGAGGAAGAAACTCCAAGCTTACCAGCAGCTGCCTTCATTCCCGAAGAATGCCTGAGGTAAGCCATGCAGGATCTTCGGAGAGAGATTCAGACCTTTGGAGCCCGTCTTGCCTCGATTGAGAACGCTATCGCAGACTTACAGTCTCCAGAGAGGACATCCATCACTCCCACTCCGAGGAACTCAACATTTTTTCCACGCTTAGGCCAACTAGAACAATCACCACAAGCATCGCAGAACGCCACGCAGAATAGACCGAACAACTCATGAAGCTAACAGCAATCGCCCAGCGCTTTGCCGACACCACAACTCACATCCAGACTCAACTACACCTTCTCCAACAACAGCTTCATCAACTCAACAGCAGTGACTAGTCATCCTCTGTGAAGCGCAAGCTCTCACGCTTGGAAGAGAGTCACTCGCAAACAGGCGCCAAACTCGACCAGCTGCTAGACCTCAACCAACAGCTCCGCAGCATGATTGAGCAGCATACCCAAGCCCAGGCAGGCAAATTTAATGTCTCTCTAAGCGAACGCTCACAGAGACTACACGGATTTGATAGATCCCAGCAATAAAGGAACTACACTGAAACTCCAAAATGATGTACTCCCAATCCCCTTCGTGCCATGCTCAGGACCTCGGTCATGGTCATGGCCAAGGAAACTAACCCCAACGCGCTCCCGCACGCTGTGCAGCAGCACATGATGACTATAATGATGGAGGTGCTAATGCGGAACTCCACAATAGGCAGAAGCATAACTGCCATCCCAAATCCTAACTTCAAATCCCTCCTTAAAACTCCTTGTTATTGTTAATAAAGAAATCCTATACAAAAATGTTTCTCAAAGTGGGATCCGCGAGGTGATGTCAGGGGGTCCGCGAGGGGGTCCCTTAAGACAAGTTATCATGTTGAATTAAAACTGTAGAAATCTAGGATTGAATTTACTGAATCACTAATTTGCTCGGTGCTGAGTTACATTTGTTTTACTTAGCATTTTTATACAGTTATGTCGTAGGAGGTAACACAGCTGAAGCCCGCATCGGTAGCGTAGATGGTAGCATGTCTGCCTCATGTTTAAGAGGTCCCGAGTTCCAATCTCGGTCATGGTGAGTTACCTGCATAAGTTTCTTTCCGGGGTTTTCCCTTAACCTTAAAGATGAATGTCGGCTAACTCTAAGCTCTGTGTACCCCGGGTTCATTTGAGCATCATATCACCCATTTCATTCATCGTCCGATATAACTTGACGTTGGAGGACGTAAATTAAAATAAAATAAAAAAAATAAAACAGCTGAGAGCTTCAATCAACGTAAAAATTGGGAGCGTGTAGTACAGCGTTGTAATAGCAGCGCCGGAAGGTTGTTGAACTTGTTACCAAAGGACGTATATTGTGCCCGTTCCAACCACATATATGTAATAAAAATTTTCAGTGTTGTGCAACATCAAGCCATTGAAGAGAAACAGACTTGCCAATGTACTGGCCAACGGACGTAAGAGTAAAAGACGCCAACATTAAGCCCAGATTAACTGAGCTTATTCAATAAAAAACAGTTGCATTGTTCACATTAATACATTCCAAAGAAGAAATGTTTCTAGCTTTTGCCACGTAAACAGATTTTTTTAGTAACCCAATACTAACTTTGTTGAAATGATGAACTGGTGGATTCAGAATATTATGAATAACTTTTTTATATGTATAAAATAGCTTCTTTACATTGGAAAATAAATTATTTTGTATAACATGTGTGTAATGTTATTAATCCTTGGGTAATCCAAAGAGTGTGGTATTTCAAAATTTTACTGGTGTATGGCTAATGTTAAATAAAAATATAGTTTGACCAAATTGTGTACAATTTACTTTTAAGTGAAAAAAAAAATAATTTTAATAAAGACAGTACAAAAATATATTTTTATTTAAAGTACATTTTATACACAAGTTTATTTTATTTTGTTTAACTTTAATTTTTAATTGATTAATTAAATTTAAAACTACATATACAAGAAAATATCTTAAATTATACATACAGTAATTACTTAAATTCTAATTATAACATTCAACAAAAGTCGACTAGTTTATATTGTGACTTTGTGGGTTCGTGAAATAAAAAGTCGAGGTTACAACACAAAAAATTGCACTTTACTTTCGTAGCAATACACTGTTCACAATTACAATTTAATGTACACAATTAGTTGATTTTCCAATATCAATCTAACGTACGCTCGACGCTACTTACACAACGCACGCCATAACAACACTACTCTCAACTGACTGTCGCTTCCGGTATCGATCAGACCCGAAGTTTCTGGATTCTCCTTTTATGGAGGGGGAAAACATTCTCGAAGCTTCGTGCAACTTCGAGCGGTAGGAGGAGGGGTAAACGAAGACCCAGCCACCCCTCCTGTCTCCCCTCCCTCCGCCGGCCTACATTTATTGCTCGGCATCGCGGGCTTGTCGTTTGGGTAACAATATAAACTGAGTTGCTAAAATATGGGGGTCCGTGTACAGGTTATTATATGATAAGGGGCTCCTCGACGCAGAAGAGTTTGAGAAACACTGTTTCATACCATATTATTTTGTATTAAAATTTCAAATTGAAATTATCACCGAGGTTCATTTTAGAGAATAAATCACTATATATAACCAGTTTTGCACATTTTTGACCACACTTATACCTTAGTACAACACGTTATTTGCCATTATTTTAGCAGAGAGTGTACAAAGAGCTCCATTGCCTATTTCACTTACCATACTGAACAAGATGTCAACACAAAACTTTGACATGCACTTCACATGTTCACATTAAACGAGCTTATAATTTATTTACCTTCCCACTGCGCTGCTGGATGTTGCTTTTGGAAATTCTGAATGATGAACTAATAGTAACTCCGAACTGGTTGCAGAAGCGAAGCAATGATGTTATCCTTCCTGCGGTAAAACAAAGCCACAGCAGGTTGCTGGCTTAAACCTTATGTTCCAGCTCTGTTTTTACACACTTATAGATGGGAACAGAAAAAATAAGACATCTCACGCTGCAAGTTGTCCTCGTACAGCTTCGTACACAAGATTCTCTACAGTGATATGGTATTTCTTTCATAAGACCGCCGACTTTTATTAATCAAACCTTAACTCCATAAGCCTTATACTTCTAGAGCATCTAAGTATAATTTGCGTCAGGCAAAGTGTAACTAATTTTTCTTGGGTGTTAATAAGAAAAGCTCCACCTTTTTCCAACAGATACCTCATGGACTTTGCATGCCTAGCTTATTATACGCATAATGAAAGCACACTACTTGTTACCTCAGAATTGTATTTAAGGGGAACTTGGAGCAAAACATTTTGACATTTCAGGCTTGTGCTTCATGCTTGGGGAGAACTTGGGAATATATATAAAATAAGCCAAAGCCAAAGCTATAGTCAAATCCTTTCAAAGCAACTATTTGAAAGGATGGCCATCATTTCTTTCTCTTTGAATGACTTCACAACGACAACAATCCTCATCCTCATCCTCATCCTCTTCATCGTCATCATAACAATACGACGACGACCCTGTTTAAACGTCGCAGAAATTCTTCCCTTCAGAAAGCCAGTATTTCTTATGGATAGAGTCAACATGAAAAATTCAATGCCATGGCCGGGATTTGAACCACGGATCTACTGGTTTCCATCCATCAAAAATCTTAGCCTATATACGGCTAGTGTAGAGAAATTATTAATTTCCGTTAATTAACCAGCATTTCTTGCTTTAACTTATTACTTGGATAATCAGCTGTATTGCTATGCAAGCCAATGATAAATTACATAAGTACTATATACAAAGTAACAACTGAGCAATTACTGTCCTCTGACATGTGCAATAAGTAGTAAATATACATAATATTAACAAATAAATAACAATTAAGAACACATTTAAATGAGAGAGAATAAAAATGAAGTATGTAACAGGAAAATTAACAATTATAATACAATTAAATACGATGGAAAACAATTGAAAAGAGAGGTTAGAAATGTGAGGTTAGATTATGATCAGTGGTGTTATGACAAAAATAGAGAATATCGTTTGAATTGGTGAGAAAATTTATCTTCTCTATCAGCGAGCAGGATGTCTTGAGGCAGCTTTCTTTTCCATCGGGAGCTCTCTGTCCAATGTGATAGGCTATAGCGTCTGGTACTTCGGAAATCTAACAAAGAATGTCTTTGATAGCAATTTGAAGTACAGATATATGGGAAGAAAAAACAGCATTTGATGTAAATTATAAGTTTTGAGATCCATATTTCCATTGTGGTACCACTTTGACTATGTCTTAAGGTTTACCAGTTATGCAAATGTCGTTCACAATGAAACTCACTTGAAGGCTCTTCACAGAAGATCAACATGCGTTGCTGTAAAAATGTTAAATTGTATACATGACAATTAATTCAAAGCTGTTGGGAGTATTTTTGTGAAAACAAAATATTTACATTCAAGGTTAGCTCGGATGTGGAGATTTTTTCAAATGATTCCGTTTGTATTCTTGGAAGAAACTGATGTTCAAACGATATTTAATTTTTGAGTTATTTGCATCATTTCGTGCTGGAGGCTATTTGGTGATTTCAGACACCAAGCTGAAGGCTAAGAGCTTCAAACGAACCTTGAAATGGACAAGCATATACAACGTAAGGGAATTCCTCAGGTAATACTACTTACATATAGATCTATGTAGCTAAACTACAAGACGCCATACATATGCGTCGGAGTCCTAAGTAAGTGCTGATGTTTCATTCCGGCACCAAAATTTGCCATCATTCGGTCCCGGGACAACTTTCCTGCCCATATAAGGATAGTGAGTTGCAACTCCGCCAGTATTGGATGCGCAATCATCTGTGCCAGCTATTTGGCAACACCTATACCACCAACCTGAGATCACATGTGAAATGCGATAAGTCAATGGAATGAAGGAAAATATGGAAAGCAAATTGGAATATGAAATTAAGCACTGCTGCCCCCCACCCCCAAAGAAGGAGGACCGAATCGGGAGCTCTAGATTGTTGGTCACGCATTAACATGGCGACACCTAATTTGACAAACTAACCGAAATATCAGCTATAAGTTCTTCTTAGGCTCTTAACCATACAACAACGAAACTCCATATTTAGAATGAAGAGATGGTCTCTTGTCAGTTTGGTGACTAATTCACGAGTCCTATTATTATCTTTTGATATACTAACAACTCTCCCATTGCTTACTTTCTTTAAAATATTTTGATCATTTCTGCAAATTTACAATTACTCTGGGATCTATGAGTATTAAAAGAGACAAGAAAAGCTGATATCCCTTATTTATATTTGCCAAAAAGTATATGTGTTCAGCTCTTTCATTTGTAGGGTTCTCTTAATTTCTATTATGATGGTTGGGACGAATAAAGATATACTAAAGGTCTCCTTTACCATACAATTAGCCTTTATGGAGTTCACTTCTTATTTTTCCTAGTTATCTTATACTTTAAACATATACTCATTCACTTTTATATTCATTACCGCTGGGTCCTCGCTAATAGAGATACATCGGTAGCTACGATACTGGCGTAGTATTGACATCGAACGATGTATCAGAAAGTTTGTTAGATACTTCGTTGGCGATTCTGCAAATGTTATTTTATTTTAAAATCACAAAATATTATTGTCACAAGTAGAAGATTACAAACCCGAGAAAATGTCAGGAATATGGTACCTGGGCAGTAACGTTATGCAACAAAATAATCATTTTTCCAATTCAGTGACAGTTACCACTTCCTAAGAAGAAATCACTGCATATCTAAACTTGTCGCCTCTTATTTCTGGTGCACTGAAGTAATGAAAGATAAATTTATTATTTCCAAACAAAACAAAAAATAGCCTCTAAATATTATTGTGAATTCCACGTGCAACATTTTTCTCTGAAAGGCTATTTTGCATAGTAGGACTTATATGTGACAGAAAAAGGAGCAGGCTTGACTTTGAAGGAGTGAAAATTATGGTATTTTTGAACAAGAACTTATAAAAGTGGACTGGTTTAAAAATAACTGTGATGGTTTTAAGTTTTGTCTCATTAAGTATTTACACATACTTAATTTTATCGGCATTGCACACTTCTCTCAATATTTTATTTCCAATTGAAACTAGAAGTAGAAATGACAGATCAAATATCGAAGTACCGGTATCGTGGAAATTATCGTGTATCGGAATCGAGGATCGAGAAAAACTGGAACCTATCCATCAATAATATTTATGTGATCATCTTTATGGGCAATAAGAAATGATACTGCATAACGGAAAATTCAACCTCCGGCAATTAACCAAATTCGGGATCTATAGGTGTAGGAATGTATGTGAAAGATGAGCAGCTAACTCAAGGAAGTATAGCCTCTACGGCAATCCATTGAAGAAAATATCCAAATACACTACTTTCTACATAATCAATTTATCTCAGCCTTGCTCCCTACCCAATTTTATATCAACATATCACTGATGACTCATTTTTTAGATCTTGAGTTCCTGCCACCAAAATATACTTGAAAAGTTTGTAGATGTGTAGTAATTCATGATCTGCGTGTGAGAGAGAAGGAGAGAGATACCAAATGAGATGGTTCAACGATAACGTGTGAGGCTAATCAAGACTTCCTTTCCCCCCATTTCCCTTACTTTCCATTTCTTTCTTACGTTTCATTGCCGTTTCTAGCTTTTGTAGCGTAACGTAATGGCGGATAATCTCAATAGACTACTTCCCATAGCTACCGGAGGGGACTTACTCGTCGATAATCTACCTTAGGCAGCTCCAGTAGTGAGACGGGTATTCCAGTCAGGAAGTATTAGGAGTTTTCTTACCTTTATGTGGTCTGTCCCCGATCCATAGCTTCCTTGCGTTCTTTCCTTTCATCCGTTCCTCCAGGGAGGATCGTAACCACAATATATCTCCCGAGCGTCATAGCTTGGTTCCCCCTTCAGTATCTTCTGTACCCTATAACCGCGTCCGCGCGTTTATATGTGTATGTGTGCGTTAAGTGCGTGTACCTCTTCGTCAGCGGGTTGTTCACCACACTATCTATGCATCTCTTAACAATGGGACTGGCTCCAGGAATGGAATTGTTAGACTTTCACACATCTCTTTGTATTACTGCGTTGCGCCCTATCACTTCATGTAGTTCTTTTACTTTCCCCCTTCTCAATTGGGGTGTTAACTACAATAAATCTATATAAATGGGACATCGTGAGATATCTTTCTCCTTTGTACAGCCTATAGCAACACCTTACACATACTTTCGTGCGTCTTTCATATCTCTTTTAACATCGGTAAGCTTTTCAATTCTGTAATCACACTTTGAGCAGACATAGTCAAATGCCTAGCGTTATGATTAAAGTTTCCACTTCTAAATTCTAGGAGATTTCGCATCCATATTAGCTTTAGCTTAAAGAGCACTTAAGGGTGAGTGAAGTACCCCAAAGGGTCTTTATTGCCTGTGTACTCAGAAGTCAGGTCGTAAAGAAGATGTAGGTGATATTGATCGTTAAGTGCTCTTGCGCACGTGTCAGGTGCCACATTGGCTGAAGTGAGAAGACCAAAACACACCTGAACTGCTACGTCACGAGTCAAATTTAGTTTGTTTCCGCTTGGCGTTTAACTCCTCTTTCTGTTAGCATACACTGGCATGTCTGTCCCTTCGTGTAACATTTTATGTGAAAGGATGAAAAAAAGGAGACTGGCTACATTAAAAATGCATATCCAGAGCAATCTATTGTTATTTCGCAATGCAGGCTTCTGAGTCGAATACCTCAACTTCATATGACATCAGAACTGCCTGTGTGTGCGCGTGTGTGAAAGAGAGAGAGAGAGAGAGAGAGAGAGAGAGAGAGAGAGAGAGAGAGAGAGAGAGAGAGAGAGAGAGATATTAATTATTCTTTGGTTGGTCCCATTATTCAACAAGTTAAAATTTTGCAGTTCGTTTGCTTAAAACTCAAATACGAATTTCAACCACTTTGCCATTTTTTTTCGATATATATTATATATATATATATAAATTAAGCGCATTATGTATGTGTTTTAGCTTTCATCAATTTTTTCTTATAGTTTTGAGTAGTTCACTTCTACATGTTCAATTAAAGGTGGTGCTTGGAGATGGCCCACATATAACTTGCATCTTAAAACAGGACCTTTTGTTCGTACAGATTAATTATTCAATTGAATGTGTCGCCAATAATTAATTAAATATGTTCAATAATTGTACGTATTTGAGAACCGTCAAAGGTATATTTGGCCATGTCAGTGAAAATGAATATGCAAATTTGTGTGCGATATGTTATATCGTGGACCTGGGCAGATATATGAAGCAAAGATATTGCACTCTGGCGAGCGTCATGCAGAAAAGAGTGGAAGGAAGTATGACTATGGGTTGGTACTTCAACTGTCTAGAGTGCCGTTACATGGTTCAACAAACGGTTAGCTTTTACCTTGTTGACTCGGGTGATTTTATATATAAGGGTAGACGCATGATGAGGACCATTCTATTCTATTCCGTTCATTTCGTCTGGTGTACCCAACATGCGCAGCGTCAATTTAAGTTCGGTACTATATCAGACGGTCCTGCGCCGTGACGTATAGGGCTAAGCCAGCATGCCTTGACCCTTGACCACGGAAAGCGGCCGAGTTCGAACCTACCCATGGGATGAGGATTTTAAGTATAGGACCGGTGCCCCCTCAACATCGTGAGGAAAGTGAAGAGCTTAAGCTAGGTAAGCAGCCGTGGTCACGAAAAGCAACATTCCGGCTGGGGGATGCCAAGATGCTGACCACATCTCAAACTTGTATCGCTTGGATGATCGTCCACCTCTGCCTTGCGTATTTGGGCGTGAGGCCGGCAGTCGGTTTTACAGGCTTTAGGCTTCTTAGGGCTGTCACGCCAAGGTTTATTATTTACTTTTATTACTATAATAGCCGGTTGAGTGGTCACCGCCGGTTGAGAGTGCTTATACCCGAAGGTATCCTGGTTCCACATGAGAGTAGATAAACGATTCAGTTCAAGTGTTCAAAAAATATCGGTGTTGCCTTGTCTCGAACCTCCCACCTGAGATCCATAAGAGTCCATTCAGGAGACGCAGAGTATAGCAGTCGTAGGCAATGGCAAAGCAGTCGGCGGACAAGCGACGGCGGAGAACAAGGAGGGAATTCCGACTTCTAGCCCAGGCACGTAAGCAACGGAATGAACAACGCTACTGCCGTAATCTGCAGTGCTCCTTGGAGTCATGATACACCTCTTGAAAACCATGAAAACCATGAGCAGCGAAGTGTGTATTCAGGTGGTGTTATTCCAAGTTCAGACCTTTCCAATTTCATTACTTTTGTTTCCATTATATCCCTTGGTATTCCATTAGCTTTGTCTTGTCTCTCTTCGATGGCATCTTCATATACCTGCTAGGTTTTAACATTGTCTTATGTCTTCAATGTAATTTAAGGTTTGCACTATTGTGTAGGCGTATCTGTTTCTTGTGTGCTTGATAAAGCTCTCTTGTGGCATGTGGCCTAGACATTACCCAGTTTCTTGAGGAATTCACTGTTTACTACTTCCATTTATCTGAATTCCGTATCTAGTCGTTGATGTAATCTTGAATTGGAAAAGCGCCGTCGCCGTTGGTAGGGACAGTGTCTGCATCTTGGGATTTCGTACTTGGACTTTGTTGTCGCCATGATGAACTTGCAGAATCACTCCCAGATATTTGAAACCGCGGACCATTTCTAAGACCCGTCGCACATGCAATGGTTAATTTTATAACATCTGTCCTTTCCTGAACTTCTTTGCCTTTGCGTTGGAGCTCTTTGTTCCTTATGGAGTTATCTAACTCCCAGTTTCTGATGTCCTCGAAAGACTTCTTGCAGATTTTCAAGATTCTTGAAGAGAATGGCCATGTAATCTGCATACATAGACAGCTTTATATTACTCTCGAGGTCAAAGATATCCTGAGATGATGCTGGTGTGTTGCTGCTACCTGGTGGTGAGTACGTAAGTACATTTTCAGGATCTGTGAGTGACATACAATGGTGACTTGCATGGTTTAACACATACCCCTTTGATATTTCATCCACTTTCTCCGTCTTATGGTTTGACGTACAATAATCGCACAACTTTAGTACGCAATATCCTTTAACTTTGCCCTTTTACTCAGCAAATGTAGATACCATTAAAGTACATAATTTATTTTAAATAAAGCCAATTTCAAACTTCTACGCCTTTATCAAGTAATAAATTGTTATTGCCCTGGATGACGTAATGCTTGTGTAATTACAGCCAATCAATAGTGATCCGGTTTTTAAAAACCTGACCATATGTTAGCCTAATATATCCTAAAATGCATGGAAATCTGTAATTAAGTTTCTAGTTGTGTTGACAAGAACGAGCGAGATGAATCTATGACAAAATTAAGGCTAAAATTTGGAGGGTCCTAATTTGAATTCTCGTCGACGGCCTGCTTTGACCTTGGGTTTTTCCTTGTATTTTCAGACCAATTCTTGGGATGCTTTTCAGCAATCACGGTTTCCTTACCATCATTTAATTTTCATTCTGTTTCCTGCTCTGATTTAGGGCGTGTTTTTAGGTTTAGTAATATATTAGTGATTTCTCTACGGATACAGCAATTCCTACTACAAAGCTACTTGATAGATACGTCATTTTGGTGTCCTCTTTAGGCATTCCAGCAGTGGGGAGTCTTCGAAACCGGAACAGTTTGGTGCTTTCGCGCGTCTCTGTGGCCTGCCAACCTGAGGGAGGTAGCCTTCTGTGTTTCATTCAATTCATATATACTCATACATCTTGGACAGTGGTAGCCACATTTCTAGTTAGGTGGCACTGCGCTAGATAAGCTACTCCTATCTGCAAGCAATAAAGATAGACAACACAAATAAAAATCTGAAAACACTGCGTACTGTATATCTAATTTCCAAAGACTTATACTTATTTAAAAACCAAATGAATATCGAAAGTGCTACAATAAGGTTTGAAACAGTTTTTTTTATTTAACTCCAAAACGTTCTTATTGTTTATACATTTGTTATTTTAAATGCACTTTAAAATTGTTTTGAAAAAAAGATGTTATGAGCTCTCAAAATTGTTGGCTTGAACAAGAAGAAGATTCAGATAATGAAAGCAAACCGTGTGACAGAGTAGACTATGAAGGTTAAAAATATGTGTAGCGTTTGTGCTTACAGTTCTTCTCAATAGATAACGCCCTAGCAAGATGTGTTTCCATGTTTTTGTAAAGGTATTCAATTATTACATCTTCTCAATAAGAGATGCCGAAGGAACAAGAAGTGTACATCATGTGCTTATAAAAACAGTCAATTATTATATCTTCTTAAAAACAGACGCTAAAGAAGAAAGGCATGTTTTTCGTAAGCTTATAAAGGAATTAAATAACTGCGTCTTTCTCAATAAATGACGCCGAAGAGATAAGATTCGGATATCTGGTGTTAGAATTCGAAAAGCTTTTATTTAAAAGTGTTAATATGGTGTATGTAGATGCACACGCACACGCGCACATATAATAAGAATAGTAAACAAAAATAAGTGAACAAATGTTAAGATAATAACTATAATTACTTCTTGAATTACGCCAAGCTTCATCTTAGTTGAAGTGCACGACAATGTGTGTGACGGCTATTTTGTATTCTTCAAATATTTTGGAATGTGTTCTGGATTGTTCTGGAAACCGTGATTTATATAAAATGGGAAATGTGACATAGGGTGGGCCACAGAATGATACAACTTAAGTAATAGTGTTCCTATTGGTTGTTATAATAATTTAATTACGCAATGTGACGTGAACCAATAGGATAATAGTAATTAAGATATTCTAGCAACATCGTGCGCAGAGAATTCAAATATTCAAATAGTTTGGCATCATCCTGCAGAAAATCATTGTCGGAGAAAGGCCTGATTATTTGTTTTCGTTCTGTAAGTCTGCAGAAACTTAATGTGCAAAGACGCAACAATAATAATATTATGAAATGATAGAATCTACGAAATTTAAAATTTTAATAGCATATATTAATAGATTTTCGGAATAAATTCCAAGATATCTAAAGCAGAGGAATTGTTATTTTCCTACCATAACAACATTGAGTAGTTTTCACATCGATACTAGGACCAGAGATAAAACCTTTTGCTCCAGAGCTTCGAGGCATCTACAAGAATTCTTCCAAATCGTAACCAAAGGTGAGAAAATTAATCATTTACCATCCTTCACGCATTTTTACACAATTTTGCAGTAGGAAAAAGAAAATTCATACTTTTACAAAATTTAGACGTGTCAAAATATCACTACTAAACTTTTTCATCTCATCCAATCGGAAATTACACCAGAAATGAAGCACAAACCAGCATATAAAATTATATTTCAAGTTCAAGTAGAGCAAGTAAACAAAGATAAATAAATCAAGAGTATACACGTAAATGTACGGAACTAATGCTATAAAGTACAAAAATAAGCAATAAATACGGGAATTCTATTAAGCTTTGCTGCTTATCAGTTATTATTACTACATTAACTTTCAACAAACTAAAACAAACTTACTCAAATATTTCCATTTACATTAAATATTCACCAGAAACATTCAGTGCTTCTAATTTTACCTTACCAATGTGCGGAATTTTATATTTTACTGCTGGTGGCTAATAACTTAATTCAACTTTACAAATTACTTTATATGAATTCTTACACTCTTGAATCATATTTTATTACATTATTCCTTTTAAGTTATAATGCTTAATAAACAATCATATTCTTCTAAAACAATTTTTATGTTTATTAATTTAAATTATCTATAAATAATTTGCATCTATTACCATAAAATTAAACAGTTTCATAATTCAAAGCGATTTATTGATCAAAATTAATATACTTAAGTTTATTTTAATTTGTTAAATTTACTACTTTATTAATCAAAATTGTTTACTCTATTTCAATGTATTTAATTTATATATTTATACTTATTAAATGCTTTCTAATTTAAAATTATTACAATTAATAATTACAATTTCATCTCATAATTATTTAAATATTATTTCAATTTGTTTTATAATTCATTTGTTCACTTTTCCCTTAAATTTCTTTCTTCATTAATTTATCATCCTTCAGTTTTCATTAACACACTGTTAAATGACGAAGTCCTTTGTTATAGTTGCATCACGAAGAATAAGTTTTAGTAATTTTATTTTACATAGATGCTGTGATATTCAAAGATGCTATATGCTATAAGTCTTATAAAGCCCGGTGTTCATCTATGGTGTACTTGTGAAGTCTGGAGAGGCCAACCCTCCAACCCCACAACACTACAGCATCTAATTGCCGACATATGTGCGACTATTGTGTGTGTTTCAATAGACGAAGCGAACTGCTACACAACAACCCCTCTGAGCAACAAAATTGCGAAAAACGGAGGCGTGTAGATTAAAAGGTTCCCTCGAGGGGATAGCCAAGGCAGAATAATATTAGAATATATCTTGCGTAAATTGCTTTGGCTGAGAGGCACGGAATTGCAAACACCTGCTTCCTCTGGTCCTGGCTATTTCTTTTTCAACTGCTTAATAAATGCGATAACAAACACTTCCATGTCTTATAAAACGTATCCCCTGCGAGAAACTAGACGTATACGAGAAAGCAGAAACTCAAAAGTGAAGAGGCAATACATGCCTCGATGAATAATATTGTAAAAATGGTGTTGAGGCCCGAATTACAGTGAGGTTTTTAAAATATGTTGGAATAATATAGAACTATACAATTAGTCCTAACAAAGTATCACGCTATACATTTGGCTGAGTAGAGCCAGACTGAAAAATTCAATGCCATAGCCGGGATTTGAACCACGGATCTGCCGCTATCCGTGCAATTGTTCTAACCAATTAAGCTACTATGGCCAACCTGCCGACATGACATTACATTCTCCAACTGACTCGTATTTTTCCCGGTAAACCACTTAGGAGTTCTCATAAACACTTGAGACAACTACCTTAATTGCGACTTACACCATGTAAGTACTTTAAGGCCCAGGCTTTACAGTAAACCACTATTAGGTCAATTAATGGAAATGAATTGTCCTTTCACACTGGAAGAGTGTAGGTTAAATTGTGGAAACGTAATCCAACTGAAAAATTCAATGTCATAGACGAGATTTGAACCAGGGATCTTCTGGTCTCCGTCCAGGCGCTCTAACCATTGAGCTACTATGGCCAACGTGCCGATATGACATTAAATTCTCCAACTGACTGGTATTTTTTCCGATAATCCACTTAGGAGGTCTCAAACACATGAGACAACTACCTTAATGGCGATGAGTTAACCAGTATTACGTCAATTAATGGAAATAAATTGTTCTTTCATACTGACCGTGTGTAGGCTAAATTGTGGAAACGTAATCAGACTGAAAAATTCAATGCCATAGCCGGGATTTGAACCACGGATCTTCTGGTCTCCGTCCAGCCGCTCTAACCATTGAGCTACTATGGCCACTGGGGGTTCTCATATGCTATGAGACACGCACATTTTGTGGCGACTGCTGTAAGTACTTAAGTCGCAGGCTTCATAGTTACACCACGAGGTTTATATGTTAGGTAACTTGATGGAAATGGAGAATTTAGGGTCATGCCGGCACGTTGGTAGCTCAGTGGTTTAGAGCAACCGCACGGAGAGCGGGAGATCCCTGGTTCAAATCCCGGCTATGACCTTGACTTTTTCAGTCTGGCTCTACTCATCCAAACCTTAGCCTACATACGACTAATGTGAAAGAAATAATTTCCACGCTATGCATTTGTTTGATAATGAAAAGCCAGTCAAATACCATATCCATTTCAATCTGTTTCCCGAAGTGTCGGGTTCAAACCCGGTGGAGGGCGATGGAGGACGTAGAAATACTTAGCATGGCCTCTTTCGTACAGAAAGCAAGACTGTTGGTTCACTTACGGCACCTAAAGCAACCTCAGGCCTGTTGTAGAGGGCTCTGAACAAACTCGAGGGTCTTTCACGCCCAATATAGAACGGTATGCCAAATTATTTGTTTCAAGGCCGTACGTACCTTCTAATACTCTAGCTTAAGTTTTACAATAAAAGTAATAGTAAATATAATCCTAAGTATTCCTGCTCAAGACGAAAACTAAAATATAATTTTCCAATACATTTATGATTTGTTGATAATAATCCCACTCAAAAGCAGTTAAAGGGCATGCATGGATAAAACTCAATGCCAACTTTACCTACGACTTTATTTCACTACTGCCTATCTGTGTGGTGTATGCTTCACATTCAAGAAGTCTCGAGTTCGAATCTTGGTCAAGTGAGTTATCTGGATGAGAATGTTTGCGGGGTATTTCCATACCCTGAAAGAGGGGACGTAAGAGATGATATTTTATGATCTAAGTAACTTAAGAATATAAAACCTTCAAAGGAAGCTCAGCATTTTCCAAAGATGCCACGCGAAGAATTTGAAGAGCATACTCTCTCCGAAACATCATTTTCACTTAATGTTTCAGCACTTTAATTTGTCTTAAAAATAGCCCCATCACTATTTATTAAAGTACTAAAATACTGCTAAATTAAGTAGTGTAACTTGGGCGACAAGAGCATAATGTTACAATATACTTTGTAACTGGGGACCTAGCTAAGGGATAATGGAACAAGATGACAGAGCACAAACTTGTTTGATGAAATTTAAAATACTGTTTACTTCAGTATAAAGGCGCTTTGTGCACCACTTACAGGCTCAAAAAGTGACGTACCATACACACACGCAGTCTCTCGTTGCTTCACCACTCGTAAACAAACAAAAAATATCACTTTCAAATCACTGCACAGCTGCACACACGATTAACAGTTCTCAACTAGCAACTCACCGCTTACACACCCACCCACCCGCCCACCCACCCACACACACACATACATCAGGTTGGCAGGCTGAGGAACAGCCCGAAAGGGATGAAAATTATATCGGTGGAAATAAAGGTGGTAGCATTTTGCTCCTCGACGACTTTAGACAGGGTGCTACGGCCGTCGTGCACCGCTGGTGGATAGATTAATCAACTAGGAAAGGGAAAAGCAGAAATTTAAGTATCCAAACATTTTGGGTGATTGTAAATTTTGTTTAGGCAGGAATAGGTGCCTTATGGTTAGTGGTAGTGTCCGCAAGATATGCGGGGTAGCCGGTATCGCTTTAAGCGACTATCGCGTGGTAAACAGTCTCTAAGAGATCTAATAGGGCGCTCTTATGATGAGGCAAACTTTCGTAACATTTGGAGGCCAGGCGCCTAATTTCATCTTCCACATAACGGAGGGATGAAGCCTCGTGAAGTAATCTCACGGGGAGCCTTTTGCATACAGAATAAATAATCAGAAAATACTTATTCTGTACACGCTGGAGCAGTATCAAATTTGAGTCTGCGCTCATGCCCAAGGCGAAGATCATGATAGGGAGGACCAGAGCCATAAAGAGACGCAACTTCACGGGAACAGACATCACAGACCGCCACTCAGGGTATAGCATTGCCGAGTACCGCACGACCGATGCGCCAGCTTCCGGATGTGCTCCCGAGAAGTTAGGCCCTTATCTAGCTTGACTCCCAAGTATTTGATTGAATTCTCCCACCTAATCCTTTGCCCAAAATAGGTGAATGTGGGGAAGTTGGCGGGAAAGCGGCGCTTGATGCTACTGTAAGAAATGAGAGATGTGTTTTGAGTAGCGAGTGAAATGGACCGACATGTTTGTTTCGTTACGTCACTACGATGAGGAAAACGAAGTAACGGTGAAAACTTGAATACATCAATTAGTGAGGTGGCATTGAGAAGCTACTGGGGTGAAAATTTAAACTGACGAAAATCAAAATATTACTGCTATGCAGCGGAATTGAAGCTAAGCAGTTACAGATTACCTGCAATTTTCTAGTCTCATCTATACATATTCAGACGTGAAGCAGAGGCCTATATACAAGTTGTATTGGACAAACAGATACAAAAGGTGACCATTCAATACATATACTAATTAAACAAAAAAGGTGTGGTGTTCCAAGCTGGAGGTTCAAAACTGGATTTATTGCGTTCATTGTGGGTAACACGTTGCGTAAAACCAAGAGGTGAACATAACAAACATAGTGTTGGGTGCGTATTCGTGACTACATCCTCTGATGTTGAACACGTAACTGTCTTATTTTATATATTCTTTTACATACAAATTCCAGGAAATATTTACTAGGTTTTGTATCACATGGACTGCAAAACTAGATAATATTCACTCAAAAACTCGTTAACAGACCAGTCACCGCTGGTGGATAAATTTAGGAGTTTGCCACAAAGCTTCTTATTGTTAAAAACATACTTACGGTCTTATAATATCAAAGTATGTAATCCATGCGGCGCTACTTTCTATTACAGAACTTAGCAATGAATCTAGTGTTACTATCCTCCTTCTTAGAAGCAATGTTCTTCTCCATTGACAACATAATGAAATCAATTATACATAACAGCACATGCTTTTCTTTTTTGTCAACTTGCTGGTTATGTTTCTATCTCGCCTCCTGATGTGCACCATTTAACTGCGTCGCAATGTTCATTTTGCCTAAAGAACTTAAATCAAGTACATTATTTAAATTCCTTACGTTTTGTTTCTGCTTAATAATAAGCACATTTAGGTGACCTAAACCTGTCACTCCCGTTGTGCTCCAAGCATCATTGTTTCCGAAGAGCAGGCATGAAAAGGAGAACAGAGCATTTCTTGGCATCCACATACCCACTTATGCTCATGCACTTTGGGATTAAAGTGCCTGGTGTAGGAATTATTTCTCCCTCCATTTGCAAACTGCGTTATAATTGGTTCTGGATTTTGCCTGTGCAAATGCTTGATTTGCAATTTTTCCTACAGGGTTCTTCTAGAGAAAGGGGAACTGATTAAGTTGCTCACCGAATTCTCGCTAGTGCACGCAAGGGACGTAGTGATACCATCAACCATAACAGTACAACGAACTGCACAACTGATTTCAGTTAGCCAATAATTCGAATTTCAAATAACGAAAGACAATAGTACCAATATACATTCCTGATTCCCGCCTGCAAGCAAATACGTGCAAGAGCACTCCTAATGATAGTAGTTTATTGTAACCACTGCAGAGGGCACTGAAAAACTACAGCAAGAAGCAGAGGCTTTCGTGCTCCTTTGGCCGTAGCACAATCCCAAGCAAAAAACAGCCAATCAGAGGAGTAGTCTTAAAGCAATGCACTGTTATGTCAAGTACGTTTATTGGACAGCATTCCGCAAACACACAGCTCTTCGCTATAGCATAAATAGTGGTCACGTGTTACTTTAGCGTGACAGCTACCCTTGCTTCTCGCTAGCGCGTCTAAATCTGACAGAAGCAAAGCAAATGTTAAGACATTCGTTTCAGCAAACTATTGTACTGTAGCACTGTAGCACATAAGCACGAGCCGCGCCTATAAGAGACTTCACCACAAATACGTGTTTCCATAGTCACTGATTAAAAAGTGTTTTTAGGAAGAGTTCCTATGAACAGCAGCACTGAAGAACAACATGCCCAATGAATACTACCCCTACTTGATATTTAGGTCCAACACTACCAATGTAAGTTATGAGGTCAGTATTTAGCAGGTACCGGGATTGATTCCCGGCGCCCACCCACACTATTTCTTTTTCAAAGCTATCCCGCTTTCTCATCTGACGCGATTTTATTTTCATAATATCCCTTGTGGCGACAGTGAGTCAATAAAGACAAGGATTTTTTTATTTCTTTTTTTTTTGCCGTGCATAACCAGGGCACTCTGTGCCGACCACCCCAGGCCGCGCATTTCACACATAGACACTTCCTAAACAGTCTAAAGTGAGGGATTTTGGCACTACAAACCTTAAAGTTAAGAGGTCCAGATTAGAGTACACGGCGTACAAAGAACTGACTCAATGTTGCCCCAATAAACAATGCTTTAATTCTTTACTACAATCCTTGATTATAACAAATATAACATTTGTATTATAAAATATGTGCTACCTTTAAAATAGCACAAGGAAACGAAGAGCATCACAAATTTTAACAATTTTTCTGAAACAGTAAAGTATGAGGGTAACGAGGATTCCGGAAAACACTTAAATTAACGGCGATGTTAGCCAGTAGCTACAGAGTAATCATTTACCAAAGCAAAACAACTGAGTACAGCAATTACACGAGTAACATGTTAAAACATTTGAATACATATATGACTTTAGGGTAAGCCAACAGTTAAATTCCCTCCTCCATTTAGCGATGTATGAAAGTCAAGCAAGCTAGCAGTCGAGTTTTTAAACCCAAAACATGAAAAGGGAAAAGACAAAGCTTCTGGTCTTGAAATTGAAGGGAATAGCCCATTAAAGCAAGTCAAAGCTCACCAAAAGCGTTAAGGAAAACCCAAGGAAAATTTACCAAAAAAGTCAAAACTTTGAGCACTACCCCTGACTGAATTGCGTCAACACCAAGCACCAACTCTCCTCCCGATTCGAAGCAGTACACCTAGGAAGACTTTCGGAAACCGCAGCGCCCAAAGAGAGAAGCGAGGGGAATCCGAAGCGATCCCACGGGAAAACAGCGCCTCAAATCAGAAAGATAAGGAAATGAGTACAGGAAAAAAATGGTATAACTGTAGAAATAATTTTCCATGTTTCCAATGATATCATCTCTGACTAGTGAACAAAGCACGCGTTCGCTTGCGCATGCGTCTATACACAGGGGACTAACAAGGTAGATGAGTTTTCCAGCCGCGTATAGAAGAAATTATGGTGTTACGCAAAGATCATTACCGTCTATTGAAGTTTTGCTTTCGTTTGCAGAAACACGGCATGGGAGCTTAAAAATGTTACGGAAGGCATATGATGGTGATGCTTTAGTACAGTCTACAGCACTGATAGTTCAAGGAATTTAAGGAGGGCCGTGTTTCAGTAACAAAGCAAGGTGGGCCAGTTGCTCCGGCACCAACAATAAACGAAACAATAAGTAACCCGCTGGCATCATTGTTCATGGAGACCGATGAATAACAATTGACAGACTTGTAGATATGTTGCAGATTTCCTATGACAATTTTGTTTTCAATGCTGCATAGTTACTTAAACATTAGGCTTGTTTGTGTGAGGTGGATGCTAAGATTATTGACTCCTCAACTGAAGTTGATGCTGGTAGGATTGTGTATGCAACTGCATCTGGTTCAGATGCATAGGGATCAATACCTGAATTTCGTCATTACAGGTCCCTCCCTGTCTGAAAAAAGTAACTAATAGGGAAGTACTTTGCTATTTCGGAGGCTGTCATGAACAAGGCTGAGGCGGGTTATAAAGAAGATGTCAAAAGATGGCTTTCAGTGCGTTTAGCAGGACTGGCAGAAGCGTTGGGAAAATTGCATTGAACTCAACGGAGAATACTTTGAGAAGGATCACACCGGTCTGGACCAATAGTGTATTTTATGTGTAAAAAATACACTTTCTCAGTTTTTATTGACCTGCCCTCGTACGTATATGTACCGGTCAAATCCATAGTCCGTACTTGAGGCGCACTTATACTCATATCTCACCTGAGTATTAACAGAGTCAGATAAACGATTCGACCCTTAAGTGAGTGCAGTCAATGAAAATTGAATGAGATCTGAGATATTTTCTATGAAGCTTGGTGTTAATTTTAGATTCATTCTAAGTACTTTTTTCTTTCAGAACTTTTAACCACAAAAAGGTCTTCGAAACATTATTAAGCATATAAGAAAAATTATTGAAATATTACATATATAGTTAATGTGAGAATATTTGTATTATTTTGCTATTCAGCATTTTAAAATGTACATAATACTTCTCATTGTTGTGCGGATTACCCCTGTTTGTGGACATTCCGTGCGCCACCCCACCCCCCGCCCAAAATAAGCTGCTTTTATTTCGGCATCTTCACCCAATAATTGCGTAGCACGTGTGGCTCATGGAGAAGTCTGTTACGCACAGCCCATCTGAAAACTTTTGCTATAAAGTTTTCGTGCTTTTCTGCAATTAAGCTGATATTCTCCAAACACTAACAATATATCAAGTAATACGTTGTTTTGCATTAGAACTGTTCTATGATATAACGAATGAAAAACCAATCACAACAACAAGTATAAGCGAGTTAGTTAATAAGTATTAACAGAAATTCTCCAGAAAGCTACTGCTACAGTTACGTAATAATATGTACTTCTGAAGTCATAAATCTCATGCAGAAGTTGCCACCTAAACTACTGTTCAGTACTATAAGCTACCCAGTAGAGGGAAATTGGGCTTATAATGTTGCACATTGTTTCCCTTATAAGTTGTAATATTATATTTTGAAAACTAGAGATGGAATATCTTCTCCTGGCGTCCTAATAGATGTGCCGCATTCTTACTTTTGTAGTGAGATCAGAACTAAGTTTGTAGCTGGTTTACTAAACAAAAATTTATAGCCATAAGCTAGTGCATAACAAAATGAGTTCACAGTGAATGTGCTTATAGGTGTCATTTTACACACCAGTCTTAGTTAACAGATGTCCTTCACTCTGAAGAATTAACAAACTGGGATTCAAAACGGTGTTGATTTTTCCTCCAGATTGTTTTCACTCATTGCCTTGAAGATATATGGCAGTCGTTGCTAACTTCAGTTACCAGTCAGAGATAACACGGACGTCCTTTTCCATGTCTGCCACTCTCCCAACTCTTAATTTTTCATCCAGAAGGGTCAATTCGTCTTATCCGTTCTTACAAACTCCACGATGCGCCAATGGTTCTGTGGAACGTACCTGGAGTATATTGTTCATTGCACACTTTTTGAACTGTATATAATTCTTTGTAACGTCAAAAGCCAAGTGGATGTTCTCAAATAATTTACTTGCGGTGGTCCTTAGTATCAAGCCTTTTAATCCTCCACTATACGTGAGGCTACTTGCCGTCATATTTTGTACAATTTAGATTAACAATTTTAATATTTTGGTTGTAATATTTAACAATGAATCTTTGTAAAAATATTGAAAGTTGTTAAAACAAATTTTAATATATATATTGCAAAAGGCTTTTATCGCTTTAAGGTAGCTCAAGGGTTAACAGCGACTGGACGGAAACCAGGAGCTCCGTGGTTCAAATCCCGTTTTCAGTTGGCTCTAATTAATTAAAAACACCCATATACCGGAGTAATGTATTTAAAAGGATTAATTCTTTAAGGATCGTTACTCAGGATACTTGCACGCTATCGACATTGAACAACACTGAAGAAACTTCGTTCAGCACCTTTTCGATACTTTGGTGATTATGCAAATTTTATTTTGCTTAAAGTCACAAAATAATGTTGCCGCAAGTAGAACATGGCAAATCCCGAGAAATTGCCAGAAATATGGGACCTACACAGTAACAGAGTGCAAGAAAGTAATCGTGTGTCAAATTTTGTGCCAGTTACCAGTTCTCAAGAAAAAATTACTGCACATCTTAACTAAGGTTTGGATGAGAATATCTATCTTCCAGTGCATCAAAACTATGTTGGCCGTTAATATATTTGCTCAAGAACGATACAAATGTACCCGGCGTTTCTGTTCAAAGTATTACAAACACGCATGCAAATATTACATTAAAGAGGTTAGAATTAACTTTCTAAAAGCAGGGTGATGTAAAGTATTAATGTTTATAAGTTCTTATAGCTTTTTAAATTACATATAAGTTGTGATAATGAATATAAATTGCATGTGCATTATAAAAACTATAAGGGAATGGAATTCTGTTGTTCTACTATCAAAATGCCCGGTAAGCGATTTTTATTACTGTGTTTGTTCTCTGAGCTACTTTCCTATAGTTAAAACATCGCTTTACATTGTTAATGCTTTCCTGGTATCTTTGATGTAAATTACCATCTCTAATTACAATATTATCATAATTAAAAGCATAAAACAAAATGGTCTTCAAGTGTAAACCACGCGCCCAGTCACGTTACGGTCATTACCGCGCGTACAGCAGGGTTAAGTTTCGTCTCATTAAATATGTACACCTATATAATTTACTGACATTACACAGTCTACTTTGTATTGAAACTAGAAGTGGAATTGACGTGGAAAATATCGTATAGTGAGTATCGAGAAAAACTGTTGTCGGGCCATCACACACACGCACGCACGTACGCGCGCGCTCACACACACACACACACACACACACACACACACACACACACACACACACACACACACACACACACACACACACACACACTTCATATAATTACTCTTCCAGGTATTAATACTCAGAGCAAGTTAAAAATGAAAGTGGGCGTACTCTGGCAGTTCCCATCACAGAGAATTTGCCGTTCATCTGATCAATTGTATCCCAGAAGATTCAGTATCACTAGCTATAAAAAGTTATGATTTCCAAATCAAACCGATGATAACGTCTTCCCAAAACGTTATAAAATATTTGTATATAGAAATAAGAGATTAATGCTAATGTTTTCACTTCACTGTCAGAGAATTAAATTAAATGTATGGTATGGTCAGATATACAGATTCGTGTAGTAAGGTTTCATGTACATCTTACGGTTTACCACTTGCGCAGCATGAACATGTGTTCAGAGGATATTCCCGGGCAGTTCGAGGTACACGAGGGTGGGTCAAAAAGTAATGCCTCCTATTTTTTCTCTTATAATTGCCAAAAAAAATTGAAACCATATTACATAGCATCAAAACTACAACATTGATGATTAATTTGTCACTATTCAATATAATCTCCGTCCTTTTTCCACAGTTTTGGTCCACCTTTTAATTAGGGCATGTATTCCAGTGTGGTAAAACACATGGTCTTGCTTCGTAAGCCATTGTCGCACTGACGTTTTCACAGCCTCCTCATCTTCAAAATGAATCCCACGATGAACTTCCTTTAGTGGTCAGAACAGATTGAATTCTAATGGTGCCAGGTCAGCGCTGTATGGGGGGTGAGGTAAGGCTTTCCATCCCAATTTCTCAATGTCTTCAGTGGTGTAACGGCTGATGTGTGTTCTTGCATTGTCAGGCAAAAGAAGAACATCCACCATAGCTTTTGTTGGGCGAACTCGGCGAAGACGTGCTTTCATCTTTTTTACAGTTCTGACGTATTGGACAGAATTTATTGTGCATCTCTGCTCCAAAAATCAATCATAAGCACACCCTCTGCATCCGAAAACGCTGTCGCCATAGTTTTCCCAACCGACCGCTGGGTTTTGAACTTTTTTCTTCGGTGACGGGTAATGCCATTCCATTGACTGCCTCTTGGTTTCAGGTTCAAAAATTAACGTACGTTTCGTCTTCAGTAACAATTTATTCCAGAAGCTCCTCTCCCTCCAAATTGAAGCGCTGCAAGTGTTCGGGAGGACATTATTTTCCTTGTTTCTTTGTTTTGGGCTGTTAACATTCTTGGTATCCAACGTGAAGAAACTTGAGTAACCCATTGTTGAATAATCGTCATCACACTGCCTTTACTGAGGGAGGTAATGCGAAACAATTCACCTGTTGTTACCCGGCGATCACCACGAATGATGTCATCGACTCGCTGAATGTTGCATGGAGTCACTGTAGTCACCGGCCTGCCGCTTCGCTTTTAATCTGACAATGGTGTTTGCCCTTAAGCTTCGTTACAGTGATGAACCCATCGTCTAACAGTGCTGACATCCACCGTTGCATCACCATACACATTTTTTTAGCCTTTCGTGAATGCGAATTGGCGTTTTACCTTCCGCAATCAAAACTTCAATCATAGAACGCTATCTAATACGAATGTCGATGTCAGCCATTTTGCAAGAGGATGCAGTGCTGCCACCTGTTGACTTAGGCAGTTACTACTGCAAAGGATTGGAGATGAAGGTTTGAGGAATTGCGCCAAATTCAAAGTTTTCACATAACTTACTTATTTAAGGGGAAAATATAGGAGGCATTACTTTTTGACCCATCCTCGTACCCGTCATTTGTCATAAAAATATACTAAATATTTGAAAGTGAAAAAAAATCGCTACAGCCAGTTTTAAAAAAATCGTGTTTTAGAAAAACTGTTCATATGAAGAGTAGTAGTAGCAAAGGGAAATTGTTTTGAAAATCTTTGCATTGTATATGCAGAAACGGGTGAATAATTATGTGTTACAATACATCGTTAAATCCATTTGTATGAAAATCTCCCACAAAATGTTCTTATGTGAAAGATAGCTTGGGGTAGATATTTTTCTTCTATATATATTTAGTTTCCCATCGTATTCTTTGAAAGTTACTGAATTTAATATTAAGCACCACGTGTAGCTTGTACATGAGCGAGTATAGAAATCATTTAACTGCAACATAGTTATTTAAAAGGTGACACTGTGAAATAAGAGCTTTTATATGGATCAGAGCACAAAGGTGGTTTTCGGTTTAACCTTTAACCTTTATTACACAACGTTGGATACCTGCATTTGGATCATGCGACACCAAAAATCATGTTTTCTCATCTAAAAATAAAACCAGGAGATCTAACTCAATTTAAACATGTCATCAAAGCACCATTCTTTTATAAAACAGAGGAGTAATTGATAGAGCATGTCGTAGTATGACCTCATACTGAATTTATCCTACACTACAGTGCAATTTAATTGGTGGAACTATCTCTCAGTGCCCAAGTTTAATTAAGGTCATATGGTGCAACCATGCTTTCCCCATTATGTTCTTGTTTCCAACTCGTGTACTGAAACATGAAGCAACTAAAGTAAAAAGAAAAATACCTCAACATGTCAGCAACGAGAGTGTTTAGTATTTATTTATATCACATTTGGATTTCTGTTCTACTCAAACATATACAAAAATTCTAATTATATCATGGAGCTTATTAATCTTACAATGCTTATACGTAAGTAAAAGGCAGTAGGTAATACTTTTGTTTGGGAGTGTTATAGAAATTACTTTGGAAATACAGTAAAATCCGTTAATCCAGACCAATTGGATTGGACCAAGATCCAAGTGGACAATTTGCTTAAGTCTGTCTTAGTGCAGTACTATAAGTTAGCAAATCGTTAATTTTTTAAAGGATGCTTGTCGGATTTAAGTGAATTCCGGTTTAAAATTGTCGGGATTAATGAGTTCTTACTGTATGTAGCTGGACACTCAATACTAAATTTTTATTTTGGAATATCCCAATAATTGCCCAAAATGCCTTATGAGAAACCAAGACGTTCTACTCAATCTCCATTTGTTCATGAAATCTGTACTTACACATATGCTGCACTGTTAAATCTTGTTTCATATTCATCTTTCCTACACGTTCTATGCTGAATTGGAAGCACGCATTACGGACAACATACATAGATTTTCAACAAGTTTACAAATTCCATTCAGTGGTATTCTTTTCAAAATACACTTGTTTTGTGCGTTCGTGGAAATGATTAATAGATAGTAAGTTAGAATGACAGCTATGAGATAAGCAGTGTTGTGTTATTATTTTCTTTAATAATTGGTGATTTGCTTCCATATATTCATGAAATATATTTATTGTTAAGTTGTATTACATACTATAATTTTAAAAATTGCAAAACAGTTACAAAAACTTTCGTTACTTACTTTCTATGCACATATAATTAGGAGACGTGTTTTCCAACCAAAAACATCTAGAGATTTTACCTGAAATAAGCTTTGAGAAAGTTCTTTTAATACAAATGAGGAAGGAAATGAATGAGTACAATCTTGAGGAAAGTGCGTATGTATCTGCCTATCTGTGAACACAATAACTTTAAACAGAAAAGTCGGTAAAGCCAAATTGCTTTATGGTCTACGTATTTCCAGTATACAACACGAAGATATATATTGTGACTTGTGGGTTCATGAAAATAAAAGTCCGATTGCACCACTCAAAAATGTTCTTTATTTCCACCGACTTACAGTTGAACACTTGCCAATTACACAGAATTACGTAATGCACACAATTACAATTCACCAGTTCGTCCGTTATAGTTCCACTTGCACGCTCCCAGTTACGTAAACTCTTCCGATGCACGTACACAGTCTTCTCGTCCGTTCACTAGCTCGTCAAGCACTGACTTTTCTCCAGCCCGACGCGTTGCTTATATAAGACCAGCTGGCCAATCTAGAAGGTTCCGGATTAGATGAAATATCCCGTCAGTTCGAAAAATCGACGGGAGCGGAAAGAGACGGCACAGTAATGTTTTTCCAGCCACCCCTCGTTACCGCTATAAGACAAATGAGTGGGCGTGGCAAACGCCTACCATCTCCTGCTGCTGCTGCTGCCTGCCGGTTCTATAGGGAGTTCCGACGTTCGGGTGACAATATATATTTTTTTAAAAGGGCTGTATAAATTTTAAGTAAAATATTATACCCTTTATACATTTTAATGCTAATTAAATGCATAATTTTCGTTTTCTGGAAATACCTGCTGAGTTCTGTTCATTCTGGACGACTTTTAAAATCTTTTTTCATTAGTTTACGTCCTCCAACATTTAGTCATATCGGACGATGAATGAAATGGGTGAAATGATGTCCAATACATCCGGGGTCCATGGAGCTTAGAGTTACCTGACATTTGTCTCTAAGGATAAGGGAAAACCCCGGAAAATCCTTGTCCAAGTAACTCACTCTGACCGAGATTCTAACTCGGGACCTCTTGAACGTGAGGAAGACATGCTACCGTGTACGCTACTTTGAATAGCTGATAAATTTTATCAGATTACAAAACATGTTTCACGATATGAAAACTATAGATTCGTTAAAGCTAGCCATTTATATAATTTTTGAAGGAAATAACCTTTCCCCTCTAATCGGCGCTCTTTTTTTAAATTTTGTAACAGGTATAACTCACCTTTCTCAAATAGGGAGCAATTAGAGAAAAACATTTTAAGGAAGTCACATAGCAACCACGTATTAAAGGATCTGGCGCTCGCTAACCCTTATATATTCTACTCCGAATATATCTACAGTACGACTTCTTTAACCTGCAACAATTGAGATCACGACTGACCGAGTTAACGAAAATCTGACTTATCCAGAGCAGGACGAAAAAAAAAGAAAAAAAAACGATCTAATGGAGATCATATATTTATAACGTCAAACTTTCACCTGAAAAAAACCACACACTGTATGTACTGTAACAGCCTATGAATTTACACTGTACAAATATAGCTACAAATGATCTGTAGTAAAAACGGCAGAGAACTTCTGCTGTCTCGGTGTACTGCTTACGATCAGCGTGATCTTGAATCCACTTTAATGTTACTGGTTCGTTTGGCAATATTTCGGCTTGACTCTGGATTTGAAATATCGATTTCACTATATTGGCGACTGCCTTTGCTTGGGTCATAATCAAAGCTGGTTCATCAATATTGTTTGAATTTTAATAGTCTACATTTTAATTTTCAATAACATTGTGTGATGCAATAATGCCTTCCTCTGTAATCGGTTTAAAACTTCGTTACTGTCGATTTGTAACCAATTTTAATGTCTTCATCATCATCATCGGAACAGCCATTCATATTTTTAAAAGTATCTATATAATCTTCTTCCAATCTTATTTTTCCTTCTTCATCTTGTTTTCTGGTAAGTCACACAAACGAGGCCAAACTTTTTCCATGACTTTATGCTAGTTTCCCTTCCAACCTGGTCCCAGGCAAGTGGGGTAAGTGCAATGAGTTCGCCCGCTAGCAAGAGAATTCGAGTAATATAACTGAGAATAGAAGTTTATGAACTGCAAAAACAACATTTCATTTTTCCAAAACTGGTGTATTATCCGGACGTCCGGTTAAAGGGGCACCGGGTTAACAAGAATTTACTATATTCGAAATTATGTAATAAAGCGCTAGTAAAAATATTTATCTCAATTATATATGAACTACAGTGTTGGAAATATTTATTAGATCACCATCTATAATTAGGAAATTATGTTTTTAGCAGCCATTTGCTTCAAGTTACCCCAACCCCAATGCTGTTAGAGGTGAATTACACATTCTTGCCTTGATTGTTTAACTTCCCATCACCAACAATAAACAATACAGAAGTCTTTGTTGCAATTTTTGGCGTTTACAATAAATTAAATGTTTGTACAGTCATTCTGGGTAGAGACTGTGCAATGAGAAGATGAAGCGCTCAGTTGAATTAACACTGGAAAACAAAACTGCTATAACTGCTTATATTTCTGATGGTCTCAGCACCAGCGAGATAGCCTCCAGGACACCATTTAATCATTCCAACGATTTCCAGGTTGCTGAAAATATATCGCAAGAGCAGAAATGCTGATCGTGAAAAAAAGAGGTCGAAAAAGGTCATCTACTGCCAAACAGGACAGAATATTTAAAAGGCTTTCATTTAACAATCGTCGCCTCTCATCAACTGAGCTAAAGGGAGACTGGGAAGAAATGAGTGACATCTCAATATCAAGTGAAATATTCAGAAACAGACTAGTGGAAGCTAGACTCGTCCTAGAAAAAAGCCATTATTGACCAAGACAATGAAACAACATCGGCTAAGATAGGCAAAAGCATATGCGACATCGACACCAGAGATGTAAGACAGAGTAATCTTTTCAGAGGAGTACAAATTTAATCTGAATGACTGCGATGGTAAAGTATTTGTGCGTCAGAGCCAATGTGAAGAATATTTGCCATCATGAATTACACATACAAACAACCACGAGGACAGATGGCCTGGGGATGCATTTCTGGCCATGGAGTAGTTCGTCTGTACTGTTAACGCAGCTGTGTACAGGACCATCATTGAAATGAAACTTATCCTCACAATAAGATACCATTTTGGAGTACCGAACTGCATTTTCCATCACTGCAATCCTACAGGACTTTGAAGGTGAGTGTTATGATAAATTTATGTACCAATCATAAAATGACAACATTTTTGTGTACATATCACATAATTCTAATTTTTAGGTAAAATGCTGCCTTAAAATGGGGTTCAAATATTAAAATAGCCTGGAAACATCACTGATCTCAATCTTTTTGAGAACGGTGTTAAGATACTATCACCAAAATTAGGCCAAGGAGGTTCTAATGGAGACCACTGTGCGAGTGTGGTATCATAAATTGAGTGAGAATTGAATTCTTTCAATGCCTTCAAAACGCCAAGCAGTGATTGACGCATATAGTGGAAAAACCATTTACTAAATTACTAAATGCATTCCATGTGGCAATTTTGCATTAATAAACACTGAAGTCTATCAGTGTTATGTTACAAAATTAAAATACTGTGTTCCTTTCAACGTCAGTATTCAAAATATTCGGATTTTACAAGAGCAAAAAGAATAACTACTTAATTCCCCAGTGAGGGGTTAAATTACCAAAAACAAACCCTTTTTTAAACAAATAATAAAATAAAATTAACAACAGTTTTTGAGCATATTTATTTCTGTTAAAAATAGAGGGAAACCAAGCAACTTTACTACCGTTAATGAATGATTAGAACAAAAGTTCAAAATTATACAAGGTAATGCAATAAATATTTTCACCATTGTAGATAGGAGAATAAGAATCCCAAAGTATACTTTGTGCAAGAGTGATCTAAATGCGCACATAAGATGACTTTGCATTCAAAACGTGGGGTCTGTTCCACACTTCCAAACATAAGTGCAAATTCAAAACAAAACAAAGAAACCTTTCTTTTTCTGGACCTTATATCTTATTTCATTGAGTATCACAATGTTCACTTTCAGGTAGCACGAGTGGCTCTCGTGCCAGTTATCTAAAAACCACAGTTTTGATTTTTCCATTAACAGTGCTTGTAAACAAGTAAAACCAAAGCCATCTGTAGGCATGTCAGAATCAAATTAAATGTAACAGCTGAACAGAGCAGACAGATGACAGCCCCAGAATAGCATGACAAGCATTTAATGAATCTATGATAGCTAAAACTGGGTAAATTAAATATCTAATAATGAATATTTCAAACTGTTAATTTTACAGAAATATTGTTGAGAGAAATTGTTTACTGCAAACAGCTCTAAGTTTTTATGCTGTAAGCTTTTGTCATTATGACTTTTGTACAAGCTTTTCATAATTGGTAAATATGTTTATCGTTCGTATATTTTTTCCAAGGCTAGAAGGCAAAGTGCTCCATGATAATCGCCAAAACTAATCTCCTAAAATATGCTTTTAGTGCGTCCAAACAATGGACCGTTATTGTTGCTTTTCGTACCAGCTTTCAGTAAAATTTGTTTAAAATGTAAATAACGCACAGACCATAAAAGAACTGTGAAAACAAGAGTCAGTTTTGAAAGACCATTACTCATTTTCATTTAGCACAACACGTAGAAAATGTCGTTAAAGTAATGTGTTTAGTAATGATATGTAATTTGACATACAAAACACGCAAAAATTCCACTCCCGCTGACTAACGGATAATGTATACGCTACGTGCGATTATTATTTACAGGATGGCATAAACGTTCATTCCTGATTTTCACTGATAATTAGATTTAAACCAATGCAACCATCTTTCCAACTGATAAACGGAAGCACCAATATAAGACAAATGAGTGTGATAATTCTCACCATTCCTTAGTTTTTTCTTTAAAAGATAGACGTCTGTACTTAGGTGTGAAAGTATAATGTTTAATGTAATTATTTATAAATTTAACAACACATCTGGTGAAATTTTGATTTATTATTCACTTATTTATATACTTACGTATATAAATAAGTATTTAATTATGTTTTGATTTATTTGTTTATTCTGCGGTACCAGAAATATCCAACCACTTCAATCCCTTACATCTATAGCACTTGAGGTGTCAGTTAGATTTACCTTCCTAATGAACTGGTTATTTCTCTGTATTTTGTAATAAAAGGAAACGAGTACCGCAATTCGAGGCTGCTTGGTCACGTGTTACTACATTCTGTCATTTATTTATTAAATAAAATAAATATGTATTCAACTCCAGAATTCGATAGAGAAAAATATAATTACAGATCCTCATTTTGAATCGCCTTCAACAGAAACTATAGTAAATGAGTACCAAACTTGTTATTCAATTCTTAATAATCTAGGTAGTTTTTAAGAGCTTATTTAAGAAAATGTCTGCAAAGAAATGCTTATTTTTATTTTCTTCGAAACGTCTCTTAACAATTTTAATGCAAATGCATTTGGTTAAGGGGAGACTAAAGGCTCCATCTCAGCAAAGTAAAATTTGCAAAATTAATGACTCATCTCAGACACTATTTAAACTATCATGATGGAATTTCTATAACGTAAAGATACGTATATTATACGTTTACTGATCTATGATTTTTCTATATTTTTGTTTCTTTGCGATGATAATTATACTGTTTGTCTTTATAATGGAAGAAATTTGAAAATGTTTCAATAATTATTCTTAAAGAAATTAACTATCAATCTTCTTAATACAATCCTAGTTTCATAGCAGCATCAACGTGCTGTTATTATCACCTAAAATTATTAATGAGCTAGCTAATATGTTTCTGAGAAAATAAATCAAGTTTTACTGAAAAAAAATGTTAATTAGAGAAAACGTAGTTTAATGTAAACATTCAAAGACAAACCCACAATTATTTGAAGAAACATAGAATCCTCATAGAATCCACCTGGTATGTAATCCTGGTTCTCCTCAGCATCCTCTTGTTGAAGCTCGGCTATTCTTCTTGCAGATCTGGCCTCTAGTCTTATTTTGCATGGCCAGTTCTCTTTTATCATCCTCAGGTGGTCGAGTTCCCTTAGTATGGTAGCTGCGTTTCTAACAGCTTTCACTCCTAGATATTCTAGTACAGGTGTGTTACTTTATCTTGACAGAAAATCCTGCGCAGTATGATAATGATGAGTATAAGGGCGCTCAAGTGCAGAGGTCATCAGCTCCCTTTTTAAAACAAACTGGTCATGGCAAAAGCCAGAAATAAATTCCTCTAAAACACTATAAATATGTCAATAGACTTACAAAAAATACATACACGTAAAAAAACTATAAAAACAATAGAAATATAATCTAAAAAGCCATAAATTCTATTCGCTAAATCCTAAAATCTAATCTAGAGAAGTATCTAAAAACCTTCTCCACTACTGCGTTATCGCTCGCTAGCATTTCTGCAAAGCTGACCGGCAGCTGCAGAGACGTCCTTAGGTCTGCTAGGTGAAAACACTCTAGCAGCACATGTCGTACAGACAACGCTTCATTGCAAAGCGGACACAGTGGAGAAGGCTCCTTTTTAAAAAGAAAACTATGAGTAAAAAAGCAGTGCCCAATACGCAACCGAGCCAAAGTTACCTCCTCACGACGATATGACCGACAGGAGGTAACCCAGGGAATCGGAAGTTCTTTGACAGATCTAAGTTTATTATTGCGGAGAGCGGACCACTCTTCCTGCCAGCAGGTTTGCACAGCTCTCCGCAATACGGCCCTAAAATCTTCCGATGCCACACATCGTACTCGAACCCTGGGCTTCATTGTAGCCGTCTTGGCTGCCGAATCCGCCATTTCATTCTCCCGCAAGCCTACGTGACCAGGGATCCATGCACACACCACGTTTACGCCAGAAGCGTATAAGACGTGGAGGGCATCCTGTATACGCTGCACAATAGGGTGGTAGTTGTACAGCTGCCGTAGGCTTTGAAGTGCACTGACGGAATCACTTAGGATTAAGCAGTCCCCCAACTTTCGTCGACGTACGTGTAAAATGGCCCGGTATATTGCATAAAGCTCTGCGGTAAAAATGGAAGTGCTAGTGTGAAATCCGAATGTATACAGTACGGTTCCACACACGTAAGCACAACCAACACCATTTGAGTTCTTGGAGCCAAGAGTATAAATTACAAAATGGTCCTCATATCGCGATAAAAATTCTAAAAAACATGTACGGATACTGGACATAGACATGGTAGATTTATCATATTTTGTCATGCCCAAATCAACGTGGAACACTCTGCACAACCAAGGAGGGAATGTCCTCTCCCCCCTAGGATACATTTTGGGTATTTAAGTATCAAGATGTCTAAGGAGCTCCCGGAAACGAAAACCAGGTGGCTTTGGTTTAATAGAAGTGTTCCTATAACGCACGTCCATGATGTTATTAAAGAACTGCGTAAACGTTGGATGTGTGGGCATGAAATTAAGTCCACAGCCATAATTTGCCAATAACGTGTTGCGCCTGTACTGCAGAGGAGGTTCTGCAGACTCAGCATACAGGCTTATAACTCGGCTCGTTGGAAATGCTCCAACTGCTATACGTATGCCACAATTATGGACTGTGTCTAATCTGTTCAGCACAGATGGTCGTGCTGAGCCGTAAACGATACTACCATAATCTAATTTGGAACGGATGAGTGCTGGATAAAGTCGCAATAACACTGTACGATCCGCTCCCCACGATTTTCCACTTAGTACCCGCAAGATATTTAAAGATCGGTCACATCGTGCTTTCAGTTGTGCTATATGCGACGACCAATGAGTAGCACCTGTGATGGGGATAGTACACCTATCGCTACAATGTGTCACACACGTAACATTACGAGAGGGGAATATGCTGCACAATCTGTCTAAAAACAAATGTCGCTCTCGAAGCCAATGTTGCTACTCAATTAAGTTGTAATTCTTACTAACGTAGTAATCTTCACGCTTTTTTATTTTAAATAGTACATAGGCGTTTGGAACAAAACCCTGTTCTCCTCAAGCACGCATGACTCCAACTGTCGGCCTTTCGACATCGCTGCACAGTCCCTGTAACCAGTTTCACTCCAGGCATATGGCCTAGTTTGTGCTGCCTTGATATAACTTTCATCCATGCAAACTATATAAACTTCACTGCGATATCTCTGAATATTTCGTAAATACTTAAGCCTTTTGCCCGTATGGTACGATGTTCCTTTACAATTTGCCGGTCGCGCTTGGCTTTCTTCTATATAAATTCTAGCTTCAAAATAAGTTCTCCATGTTGAGACACTGCTTTGGAAGTCAATAGAATTTTGAAACTTCCTGAGCACTTTCTTCAGAGTTGGTCTTTGTTTTTCTGTGTTGTAAAAATTATTCACAGTTTGCCTAACTACTTCTAAATTAAAACCATCCAAATTAGATTCTGTGCATGTTCTTAATCATTGTGTTCTGGGCATAGATAAAGACGTTGTTGCACTAGCACCAAGGGTTTTTCTCTCTTTAATAACTCTCCTAAATTGCTTTCAGATAACTGTTGCCTCAGATACCCTTTCCCAGATTTCCATAGCAGACCAGAACATTGTTCCTTTTTGACAAATCTATGGACATTAGTTATTACTTTTCGTGTTCTTAAATGTAGCACCGTATTTTCTAATGCGCTGTTAGGAGGCGTCATTCTAAATGCTCCCTTGGAAGCCGGAGACAAGCACATTTTGAAACAAGCTGTAGTATTAATCAGTATCTCTGCACTTGTTTACTTGCTCACAACTGATACGCAACTGACCTGCCCTCCCCTCCATTTGCAACCGTTCTGTAGTGGACTCGTCCAGATACCACTGCGCATCACTCTCAATAATCAAGAAAGAAAAATACATCTGTACTCTAATCCTGCCTACTTTACCTTTGTTGAAGCTTAACACATAATCATACGTCCATAATTCCAAAGTTTCTGTTCCTGCAAACGTGTTTTATAGCACACAAGATCATATTACGTTGTTGAAAGGTCCATTTACATTCTGTCTTGTAATGTATACATTTAAGGCCAGCTTTTCATATTCTGGCTTTATGACAAACATCACAACTTCGTCTATTGCATTTTTGTGATGATAGCAATAATGCCTGAAGCTTCAACTTGTAAATACTTGCACCAGTCAACCATATTGTTGAGTGGTTTGGATCTGTTGACATAATCTGAAAATAGGTGGCCCAGACTGTTCTCATCATACTTTCTAGATTACCCACATTATCTCTACCAGCTTTCCAATAATAGGTTTGTCAACAGTACTATTTGTGATTCGATCCCTATATATTTCCCATCAGAGAATGAAGTTTTGGCTACTGCTGGTTCACTTCCACATGCTGCCAAACTCTTCTGAACATGTCCAACACATTCCAGTTTGTTTTACTTCTACATGACCATAAAGATTATTCTATAGTTTTCCCTAAAACATGGGCCTAAACTTACTGCTGTACTCCAGAGGGTATGGGAGTTAACTGTGAATACTTCTTTGAAGTGATCAGAACAAAGGGTGTGAATATTGGCTTTAAGCCCATTTTGAAACATTTATTTAAAACACAAGGGATTATGTTAGAACTATCATTTATGCAAGAAATTAAAGAGGAAATTCCAAGTTAAAACACAGCAGAAAAAATCGAAAAAGTTATTTTTGGGGTGATTTTCGCCATTTATTCTACCCGAAATATCTTCCACTAATCAACTGTAGCCCGCCTTGGTAGCGCAGATGGCTGAGTGACTGCCTCACGTTCAAGAGGTGCCGAGTTCGATTCTCGGTTAGGGTGAGTTACCTGAATAAGGTGTTCTACGGGGTTTTCACTTATCTTGAAGGACAAACTTCGGATAACTCTAATGCGTAACGACCCTGGGCTCATTTGAGCGTCATCTCTCATAAGATTCATCGTCCAATATGACTTAACGTTGGAGGAGGTAAAATTACAAAACAACAACATTAATCTGTATCTATATATTTAAATTTTTTTCTTATCAGGTTATAAAGCAGCCCAAATTTAGAAATATTTTTGTATGAATGTGACTTACTAGTAAAACAATCCTACACGAAAGACGTAAATATTTTTAAGTTTACACAGTTTATATCAATAAAAGTATTGTGGCAGGACAGTTGGACATGTGGAAATTACAGTACTTATGTTTAAATATATACTTTCGAAGAATTAAAATTCATGACTTTGCTTTTTCCCAGGGCTATGCAATTCATTCAGCCAATTCATGGTTTTTCTTTTCTTATAAGGCTTCTAAAGTGAGGTCAAAAATGAAATTTCAAAACACAAGATATTATTTAGGTACACATTAGGGCTACAATTATTCACAGAGGCTCCGGTTTTAAGAGTAACTTGTCGCGTTCTCTCAAAGATCCCTTACTCCTTCAGGCTTCGAAGTTACGACCTGTTGCCTTCATCGTATTCGTCTATGTTGTGGCTGAGGGGGCACAATAAACTCAGGGTCCGCCTTGAAGAGTATATGATCTGTATCACTGTTGATTTCTATGGAGCTGGTACTGCAGTTGGAGGGAACTGGGTTTTTCTCAGGTTTCTTGTAAAGATAGGTCTTCCAACTCTTGTGTCGGCGTTCCGAGTTACCCGGATGTCTGCAAGTTTCAGTAAATTACACGCCACTCGCAGAATGTAAATATACTTGCTCATAACTTTAAAAATATTATCTGAATAGGGGAATATTCTTGATAATGTCGGAGGCATCTCGCGCTTCACTGGACGCACAGTAAAAAGATGCAACGTAAGATAAGTATCCGAAGTGAAGCTTTTGAGAAGAATTAAAGGATGTGCAAAACTAGACCACATATATAATTATGTAATAAGAACGAGTGAAAGTGAAATCTATAAGTGAAGAAATAAAACACTACAGAAATAATTGGCTGTTAGAAGTGGAAAAGGTGGACTTGGGATAATAGCACTAAATTGTAATTAGCAGCTAGAAGACATGTGGGCGACTGTTGAAGAGACGTATGTGAAAAACTATTCCATGTAGTGAAGATGGTTCACTCTCTGCATGTTTTCCTTTACCCTTGATGAGATAGCCTATTCAATTCCCTTCACTGGATGGAAACCAGGAGATCCGTGGTTCAAATCACGGTTATGGCAATGAATTTTTCATGTTGACTATCCATCAAATATCTTAGCCTATACATGGCTAGTGTGGAGAAATGATTAATTTCCATCAATTAACTAAATGGAGAATTTAATGTCAGGACGGCACGTTGGCCATGGTAGCTCAAAGGTTAAGAGTGATTGGACGGAAACCAGGATATCCGTGGTTCAAATCCCGGCCATGGCATTGAATTTTTCATGTTGACTCTATCCATCCCTTCACTTTACTGCTATGGTTGAAAAGCAAGCTCTGAACATGAAAGGACCTAACATATAGTGGACATATCGTCAGTTTCCTAGAAAATCCTTTTAAGAGGAAAAGCTGATAACGTAATCCTGATATTTGTAATGACCTGTCATAAATGGTCCTCAAATTTCATATTCCCTAACATACATGACGTCAAAATTCGAGAAAGGCAGCACTTCTGGTAGAAAGCACACTACATTCCAATTATATTTGTGCATCGCAAAACAACCCAAGTTCCAAGGAAATCAAAGCAAAAGAGTCCAATTTATTGTTTGGACAGAAAAATACTGTATGTCTAATCCTGCCTGAAAAGTTTCTAGTGGCAGTTTTTCCTTTGTTTGTGCCTGTTGATTACACATGGTTCCCTCTTGTTTAAATAAGTACGTTCGCATCCACAAAAACAAACGAATGAAATAATTCACACTAAAAGTAGTTCTCTAATTGTTATCTCGGTTGTGTCATTCACTGCACCATCCCTTGAATATTTTGCATACTTCTACAAAACATTTTACAAAACAATTAGCTATTTAATAGCAATCCAAAGCTAGGTGGTAAAATGGTTATTTCTACAAGCGCAAACATATTAGGTAGATTTTGAATGTGTAAAACTGTCACCAGGTGACATTTCAAAACTCATAGTTTAAAGTCATTTTCTGTAAAAGGTACATGGATAACTTCTTCTGCTACTTAAAGTATACGATTCATCAGTCATTTGTCATTATTAAAGTATCAGAAAGGCACATAGGAATTTTGATCAATCTAAAAATAACGTTACCCCCAAAAAGCGTTTTATACCTCACCGGCGAAAGTGAGGATTACTTAAAAGAAAAAGAAAAATATATGATGATATGGTATTTATTATTGTGATATGATGAAGTATAGCATAGTGTTACATATCATTGTGAAATATTAAAAATGTTGTTTTAGAGGTATCTAATATTTCGAATATACAGGTTGTTTCAAAATGACACCGAGCGATTACAGCCGTTGCGTAGTTTATAACTTAACTAGTCCGAATTTCGCTGTCGCAGCTTTGAAGTTCTGTTATGTATAGCTTTATACAGCATTAAGTGTTACATGATTTTGTGATTAGGCAGCGCAGCAATCACTGGTGTGCGAACCTCAGAAGTTGTTATTCGGACGTACCGGTCACGAAAACAAACATTACTCCTTGCTCTTTATCAGTAACCCTAGCCTAGCTTTCAGGTAATAGGGCAAAGGGCAGTTATTTGTGAAAAAGTCAACTAATAACTCGGACAGTTACAAGGTTGCTCTTCAGTGTAAAACTACACATTTCTTCTTAACAGGGAGGATTTTGCGCACACTTAGATATAAAATCCAAGCAATATGGAGTGCTATAAGGACACCGAAATGACGGATATGGTTTTGAGAAATAGAAAAGCTGAAGTACGATTAATTTAGTTTCATTAAAAATATGAATTGTAAAAATAGTTGTGACATCAATGATAATATTTATTGGTTTAACTACAGAGCATAATATGACGATCTTAATTGTATAATATTTTCAACCACTTACTGTAAATAACAACACCTTTCATTTCAGTTACAAATGCCTTATTTAATATTGTCATACACGTGAAATAAAATGCTCATCTCGTCGCATTTAGTTTTAGTTAACTTATCTATGTGTACAATTCTTTGATGTTTTCTGTTCTGTTTATAATTTAAAGCTTCCATCCTCAATCTCACTAATATTTAACTTTCCTCTAAAAGGTGTAAGTTGCATATGTCCACCAGCTTATTTGCCATCATGAACTGCTATAACGGAATTTTGGAACACGTTATACACTGATAACAATAATTAAGCAATAGCTTTTTATTGCGGTTTCATAAGCCAAAGAAATTCTTAATAGTAGCAAGCTACTGCGGAGTATGTCGGTATGTTTACCAACAGTTACAGCACGCGGCACGGCGACACCGTGAGGCACGCGTCCTTGTTCGTGTCATTGCCTAATCCACACTCATTCTGGAGCATTTTTATGCGCCTCTATTGGCTATATGTGTCACATAGGAGCTGAGCAACTACGTCTATATGTTCGTTCGGTGACGTTTTGAAACAGCCTGTATATTTAAGGGACATGCCGGTAAGTATGCTTAAAAGTGTTTGGTAGCCTGTGAATGCCTGTGGTACTTCTGTTTGCTTTCACTCACAAAAATATAACAATAATCCTCCATCATTAGTGGGTTCCTACACCTTGACGGAAATGAAACGTTTCCCTTTGTTTATCACTAACGCCACACAGATTTTTCGCGAAAAGGTGCAAATGTGAATGAGGAAATGCATTTTTATGGACATTCTTAAACGAGTACTTTTGTCTGTAATTTTTGACTTCGTAGTGTTTTAATAAATTTGAGACCAAAGTTTTATAGCTTTGTCCTTTATGTTTTCAAGATAACTCCGCAAAATCCTTGTAAATGATTTCCAAGATAATAAACATGTCTAACGATTTTTCAATCATTTCGTTCACACCAGTTTTCGTATTTGAGGTCCAAAGAAAATTCATTCTTTATGTTTTCCGTTACTGTAGCAACCTTCCTTGCCAATATACAAATCCACTAACACCTTGTTGCCCCTTAAAATCTTCTTCGTGAGCCCAAGTTTCATACGTAAGCATCGAAAAATCTTATCTGGCTATACCAATGGTGTTTGTTTTGCATTGCTCCTTCCTGGGACATATTCCTGAAGCTTTCTCTACTGTTGTACCACATAATATTTTTGCATAATACGCCTGTCCCACAAACATAAAGCCTACATTTTTTGTGAATACTCCTTGTAATCCAAACAGCAAATAAATTAGCTTTCGGACAGTGAAATTCATATTTTAAAACACTGACAATCATGTGAAAAACTTTCTTTAATACCTATAGAATGGAAAACTGCAACAGATGTTCGTTGCCACTATGAGGAAACGCAGGCTTTAAGCTGAACCTCGATGAATGTATAAACAATCGCGTGTCATCTGGATTAAACTCATTTCCTAGCTCATACATTACACCACTGATTTCTATACAAACCTCTGAGGCCTATTTTGAAACTGTGTATTTTTTGCAACAGCGACAAGTTATTTCCACTACTGCAGCCTGAAACCAGAAGTTCACATTCTTCTTTTGAGAATATCAGTCGCAGGCCAAATCATTCAAGTTTAGTTGCTCTAGAAAGTGTCTTTCAGTTTCTGACTTTTTGGCTGGAAGTCATCATCTTTTGAGGTAGAGGACTGGTTAAATTGTGCAGGATATTTTCATCTTTGCATTTTGTATATACCTGCGTAAGTAATCCTATAGAAAAAAGATGGGCAACTTATGACACGCGTGTTACTGTCTCTTAAGCGAGCATTATTTGGGATTATTAAAATATCTAAAATTTGTGACGTAATGTGCCATTCTAAGCATCGTTTTCAGAATCAGTGTAAAGATGTACTAGAAACTGCTATTACCCCCGGGGAGGTGAACTTCACGTTTGTTAGTGGAATCAGCGTGTGTTACTGAGAATCAATTTTCTGAAAACTGCTTTGCTAAAGCTCTTGTCATACAAATAATCAAAATAAACAAATAATCATTTTAAAGTTAATGTAACATACGAATTCCTTACATGAAAATCCCAATACCTGGATTCATAAAGCGACGACAGTGTTATTTTATATGATAGAGAAGTTTGATGTTAGAGTACCTTAAATATTCATAATTGAATCACAAACAGAATACAGTAGATTGGTAAAGTGTGAACGAGAAGAAAGTGACAAATCTTTGATAATCAGTTCAGGAGCTGCATTCAACATTTTAAGCTGCACTAGAGTGGAAGTAAAGCACTGGTGAAGGATATACGGAAGATTATGCTGAAGGAAAGATGAAGACTGGAAATGATATTTTTCGTTATGTGAAGTACAGGCAAGTAATGGATCTAAAATAAATTAAAGCTGCTGTGAACATTGTCAGCAAGTACTATGCAAGTGAATTTAGTGCACTAAAAAATTTAGCTTTGTTTTCTACATCGCAGTAAGAAGCATGCAGTTTGTGAGTAGCATATTGCTTATACTAGATGTTGTAAAGTCTCTTAATATATTCTAATAAGTTGTGACATAACAAAATATCATGATGATACATCTCACTGCCACTAACATGATATCTCTTGACTACATATGTATTACGTTTCTATTAGATATTTTATCAATACCGGTACTTTTCTTAGTTTATGTGGCGATATAGAATGTTTCAAAACGACATCAAATGAACATTTCAAAGCAGTTGCTCAGCTTCTATGTGATATACAGATAGCGTATACCACCAACAGAGCCGCATAAAAATGCTACAGGATGAGTGTGGATTAGGCAGTGACAGGAACAACGACGCGTGCCTCGCACTGTCTGAGATCGCAGGTATAGGTCATACGCCGTGCTGCGTGCTGTAACTGTTTATAAACATACCGGCATATTTCGCAGTACTTTGATACTTTTCGTGGGAATAAATCCCACAGGCGGAATGACATCGACCATTGTCGAGTACAGGCTGAGCGGAAGTAGATACCCTGTAGCCCTCAACTCCCATATTTCGTAGTAGCTTGCTTGCTACTGATATGCGTTTCTTTGGCTTATGAAATAGCAGTAAAGAAGCTATTGCTTAATTATTGCTTATGAGTGTTTAACGTGTTCCAAAATTCTGTTATAGCAGTCCATGATGCCAAATAAGCTGGTAGACATATGCAACTTGTGCCCGCCTCGGTAGCATAGATGGTAGCATGTCTGCCTCACGTTCAAGAGGTCCCGAGTTAGAATATCGGTCAGGGTGAGTTACCTAGTTAAGGTTTTTTCCGGGGTTTTCCCTCTGATCGAAGAATGTCGGGTAACTGTAAGCTCCATGGACCCTGGACTCATTTGAGCATCATTTCACCCAATTCATTCGCCGTCCGATATAACTTAACGTTGGGGCGGACGTAAATTAAAGGAGAAAAAAATATGCAACTTATACCTTTTAGAGGGAAGTTAATGATGGTGAGGTTGAGGATGGAAGCATTAAATTATAAACAGAACAGAAAACAACATCAAACAATTGTAGATGTATTAACCAAAACTAAATGCCTTGTACAGTGAGACCAGGTTTTATTTCACATATTTGATAATACCAAATAAAGCATTTGGAACTAAAATGGTAGCCGTTGTTATTTACAGTAAGTGGTTGAAAAGTATTGTACAATTAAAATCACAACAAAATGCTCTCAAGTTAAACAAATAAATATTATCATTGATGCAACTAGTTTTTCAATTCATATTTTTAATGAAACTAAATTAATCGTGCGTTAGTTGAACTCCGTTCAGCTCTTCCATCCATCAAAACCATATCCGTCATTTCGGCGTTCGTATAGCGCTCCATATTACTTGGATTTGTTATCTAAGTAGGCGCAAAATCCTCCCGGTTAGGACGGAATGTGTAGTTTTACACTGAACAGCAACCTTGCAACTGTCCGAGTTATTAGTCGGCTTTTTCATAAATAACTTCAGTTTCCCCATTACCTGAAAGCTACGCTAGGTTCACCGATAAAGAAAAAGAAGTAATGCTTTTGGTCCTGCGCCGTGGCGTAGCGGGCTAAGGCAGCATGCCTTGGTCCCTGGCCACGGAAAGCGGCTCGGGTTCGATCTCACCCATGTGGTGGGGATTTCAGGTCCCGGGTATAGGACCGGTGCCCACTCAGCATCGTGAGGAAAGTGAGGAGCTTACGCTAGGTAAGCGACCCTGGTCACGAAAACCAACATTCCGGCTGGGGGATGCCGAGATGCTGACCACATCTGCTCCCCGTATCGGTTGGATGATCGTCCACCTCTGCCGTGCGTAAGTGGGGGTGAGGCCGGCAGACGGGTTGGTAGGCCTTGGCCCTTTAAGGACTGTATACCCATGGGTTATTATTAATTATTAATTATCATCATCATCATCATCATCATCATCATCATCATCATCATCATTATTAGTATTATTATTATTATTAGTATTATTATTATTATTATTATTATTATTATTATTATTATTATTATTATTATTATTATTATTATTATTATTATTATTATTATTATTATTATTATTATTATTATTATTATTATTATTATTATTATTATTATTATTATTATTATTATTATTATTATTATTATTATTATTATTATTATTATTATTATTATTATTATTATTATTATTATTATTATTATTATTATTATTATTATTATTATTATTATTATTATTATTATTATTATTATTATTATTATTATTATTATTATTATTATTATTATTATTATTATTATTATTATTATTATTATTATTATTATTTTTAATGCTTTTGTTCTCGTGGCCTCTGCATCCCAATAACAAATTTTGAGCTTCCCACATCAGTGGTTCCTACGCTGCCTAATCACAAAATTATATAATATATAATTTTGCATAAAATTATACCTAACAGAACTTCGAAGCTTCGACAACGAAGTTAGACTAGTTAAGGTATAAACTACGCAACGGCTATTATCGTTCAGTATCTTTTTGAAAAAGCCTGTATAAACAAAAGCACGTGTACGTGTGCGACATCCTTAGGTGTTTAGCCTTTTAACTCTAACGGAAGAAAGGTATAGTTAATTTTTTATATACCTTAAATCTAATTCAAAGTACTTATATAAACAAACTCGCAGTCAAAACGAAATTAATTAGTATTTTTGGAAATGTAAGCGTAATTTGTATGTCTTAATCAGAGGTGTATGCTGTACTTGCGAAGTTTAAAAACTGAAGGAAGTGGGAAATCAGACGTACAACATGCCTGCTTTAATATAATATGTAACATCGCAGAGGAAAACTGTTAAAACGTAGTGAAACAAAATGATATAGAACGTGTTTTGCGGTTGTGTGAAAAATAAACAACTTTAGCAATGAACGACTAAATTTGGCAGCACCATTAACCGTCTTTCAACGTAAAGTATTAATGCAGCTCGAAGCGAAGTTGTGAAAACTAGCTTTCCGCATCGGAAAAGAGGCCAGTTGGGGAAGGTGAATGTGATGAATTTGTTAAAAGTACTGTTCGTTTCAACATGCATAACTTCTTTGAAAGAAGCCATCCACGAACAATTACAAAAGTGCCTCAAACAGTAAATAATGATCTTAATGTGTCAAGCTTTAGATAAACGACCTTCCACACCATTCTTCACGACATAGGTGTTGAATTTGTGAACAAAACAGAAAAAATATAATAATTGTTGAGCGTGAAGATATATTGTTGTGGTGCACAAGCTATAAAGAAAATTTCGAAGTGCAAGTCGTTTAAGGAATCCATCAGCTCTCAGATTCCAAATAGGTACGTAAAGTGCTTTCTTTTTCGTTTCATGCCAACAGAACTTTGAGGTCATCGACAACGTGTCTACACGCACTACATTCCGAAGAAGGACCCGTGACTTAACGTTTAATTTATAAATGAGGGTTGTGTGAAGAATTCAAATATTTAATGATTGTTGTAAACATTCAGTCGCGTTTTAACATACTAAAGGAAAAAGATATTACACAATACACACGTTTTCTCTTAATATTAACGTAAAGTGCTACCCCATAAGATACTCAAACATTGAAAATGACAGAATAAAGCTTCCCATAGAAGTTCGCTGACAGCGCATATGTTTGCCAAGTGGGAATAAAATATCGCGACTATTCAATCCAATGGCAGTCGCGGACGGAATATTACATTTTCCCGCGTTGTTTACATCACCACACAAACTAAGGACGGCGCTGGTATACGTTTTATGTACCAGTAATTACCTCAGTCGTCTACTTCAGTATTTCTTTCAAACCATATACTGATGAAGTAAATAAATTGTTGATGTATGTGCTAAGCTTATAGAAGAAAAGAGGCACTTAGTACTTACACTAAGTAATTTTCAAACTGTCTTCGTACCTTAATTTTCTTTCTCCTGCAGTTGAATGATGCAAAATTCTACAAAATGAATGCGCATTAAATCACCGTGTATGATATGAAAGTATTTTGAGTCTAAAAGCCCACCGAGTGTTATACGTTGCCTACAGGCTATGAATACTTAGCAACAAATAGTAATCAGAATGAACATCACGTGCGTGCGTGAGGTAAACCGCGGCATCTGAAACGTCTTTTACCGTAATGCGTATATCGTGTTTGAAAATAAGAAAATCTTACGTGCACGTTTTATAAATACATTTCATAAAGAACCTCATAAATACATAAGGTGATTGTAAACATTCCAAGGTTTTTCACTAAAAGCTGTAGAACACTACTTTTAAAAACAGTTTCTGCTATAATTTGCAAGATGTTACATATCTATATTTCACTGTAGATTCTGTGCACAGAAATATAGCTTTTAAAATTATTTATTTTGTAATATGCTTATTTAATTCATATTTTCTTTTCACATTTTATTTGAGGGCCTACAGAGTTCATTATTTAAAGTTCAGTATGAATTTTAGGAATTGGTTTCCATGATAAAATTATTTCGGCATAATTTTACTTTATAATTCCACTATACGTATCTTCTTCTTTGTTTTTTAAGTAGATTATCAACCTGTTTTCTTTCACGCGTTATCCCGAGGATTCACGATCTATCTACTGATATTTCTGTCTGTCGTTTTAGGCAGACTATCATCTTTCACTTTTTTGTAATATGATTCTTTCTCTTTATTTTTGCAAAGTTGTTGATATTTATTATTTCTTCTTTTTCTGCTACTTCCTCACAAGGCCAATCTTTAGTTTTATTATCCCCCATATCCAGTAGCATTCGGGACACTTGATACTCAAGCTCTACTATGCTCTGTAGTTCGCTGTGAAGGGCTGCAGTCTTAACAAATATGGTCGAACAGCCTTTCCTACCATTGCTGGGGTGATCAGCATGATAAAACCTGTACCTTGGAATTCTAAAATGCATATGAGACCAGTTTCTGTAGCTAGCGGAATGTCTATGTCATAAGCAGAGAGAAAGTAACACTACCTGGTATTTGTTGTTTATGCCCTGAGAATTCCATGTGCATATGCGAATATGACCATTAAGGGTTTACTCCATTACTTTTTATAATCACAGGTATTATTTGTGTAAGAGTATTTATGAGAGGAGCTAAGAGTGATAGTAGCGAATCTAATTTACCCAGTAAGCGCTCCATTTGATTCTCGCTGTTTTTGACTTTCATGCTTCTGAATACAATTTTTGTCTAAATGGCTGAGTTGTTACTGGGAGCGAAGGAAATAGGGTTTCGGAAGCCACGTTAATTCTAGGTGGTGGAGTCCCAGCTACACTTTCGGTTTTCTTTATTTGGAAAGTGGATGTTGGATTTTGAAGCTTCACATGCTTTGGATATCCCTTGTAGTTAGCTATATGTTGCACTTTACAGTTTACACACACTGGAGGCACATTGTTGGGTTTCTTACATTCTGCAGTAGCATGTGCACCACCGAATTTTACACAGCGAGCGCTTTTATGACAATATTTACTGTGCCCATATTCTTGGTACCTATAGCACTGGATGATATGACGTTTTGGTTTAGGAGGTTCTACTTTTATGACGACATGGTGCAAGCTAGTTAAATCATAGACTTTTTCATTATCTCTAACTGGTTTGAGATCGATAAAAAGTATTAGTAGCGAGTTCCTTGTAACTGGATGGTAAACAGGAAACATCTGTGTAGGTGAGAAGCCCAATGTTCTTCATTCATTCATTACAATGCCTGTATCACGTGTAGGACATACAGCGCGAATAACTACTCGGAAATTACGATCCTGCTTCAAGTGTGGTACTCAGCTTTGTTGTTTTCAAAGTAATACATCCTTCTAGTGTTTCGAAATAAACTTAACTCTAATTTGAAACAGTAGTGTGCTTTTCTTATTAGAGCCTGCAGAACTGTGTTCATGTCTCTAATGTTATTTATGTAAATAGGTGGTGGTTTAACAGCTTTGACTTAGGAGTTATTTTCAGTATAGTCCTGATTCATGTTTTCATTGGATTCACCCTGAGTTAGAACACTCATGCCCGATTTCACCAACAGATGTCAAAATCGATTTTAACAAATGTAACGTAACAGCGCTAACAAAGCTGTTAAATTTCTTTCATTTCACCAACCTGTTTTCTGAAAATGTTAGAAACATGTGTTAATGCCAAGAAAATTGTAAATATTACAACTATAGAAGGCTATTGATGAGCCGTATTTTCTGAATGTACTGCGATGCGCTTTTTCGTCTGCACCGCAGTCTGCACAGCGGATAAACAAAATAACAAAAGCCGCGAAACAAATTTCTCATCGATGGAGGAAGAATTGTTAATTGAATTGGTGACGAAGTGTAAGGACATCGTGGAAAATAGAACGGATGCGGTGAATGTAAAAGAGAAAGATGTCACTCCAGAAAAAATTGGAAACGAATTTAATTCAAATGCATGTGCCATTACTAGAAACACGAAACGTATTACGTAAATTTAAAACGAGGTGCGAAGAAGTACAGGTGACGAGTGATTTGAACGTTTCAAGACGGAACATGGACAGTGTATTATCCACATAATTCATTGAAGTGTAAAATCGCAAAGTTATTAATACTTGATGCAAAGGCGAGATCGGCATATTCCTTTCGATGCATGTTCTAACTCAGTATTACGTAAATTTAAAACAAGGCGCGAAGGACAAGTGACGAGTGACTCGAACGTTTCAAGACGGGTGGTAGTCTATTATCCACATAATTCAGTTAATTATAAAATCGCAAAATTATTAATACTTGTAGCAAAGGCGAGATCGGCATATTCCTTTCGATGCATGTTCTCAGTATTACGTAAATTTAAAAGGAGGAGCGAAGGACAAGTGACGAGTGACTAACGTTTTAAGACGGGTGGTAGTGTATCATCCACATAATTCAGCGAATTATAAAATCGCAAAATTGTAAATACTTGAAGCAAAGGCGAGATCGGCATATTCCATTCGATGCATGTTCTAGCCTCTCTTGTACTTCCGCAGTAACCTTCATAGCAACCTGTTTGGACAGTCTATACCTATGTAGAAAATTTTCTTCTGATAGCTCCTCAAATTAATTTCTCCTCATAGGCTGTACTCTACTACGAATGTCATAGAATGGAGCAAATCGACAACAACAGCTGAGTTCACGCCCGCCATCTTCACTATTTACAATTATTAAGCACTTAACATCAAAAATTTGACTTGTTAGTTTAACAAGAGATTTAACACGACTGTCAATCCAACACTTGTTGCTGAAATGCAATTTTTGTTATAACAAAAGTTAAACCCGTGTTAAGTCTTAACATCTGTTGGTGAAATCGGGCATCAGTGGTTCAAAAGGATTCGGAGTCGAAAATGGAGATGTGTTGGCAACACTGTTAGTATTGTCATGCTGCTCAAACTGTTACCATGGATTTATCTTTGGTACTAGGTACCTCTCAGATAACCCACTGATTACTCCACGTGGAGTGAACATATATCTGTCACTTGTGATTCCTGCGGATTTCACTGGCTGAATTGATGCATTCATTGGTGCTTAGCACAGGGCCAGGCAGGGCAGCAGTTCTCTCACTCTTACAAGAATAATCAGTGCGTTCAGATCTGAGAGGTTTCTATTAACAAAAATAAAGCCATGGTAACGTTTCGAGCTGCGCCACTACACGTAACCTTTTCGCTGAGTTGTTAATGCATGATTGGCTTTTGTTTCATTCATATTCAACCTCAGGTGAGCGCAACAATAAACGCTTTTTACACAATGAAGTGTTAAGGGATCTCATTACTAACACTTCTACCTGTGAATAACTAAATTATCTATTACTTACAGTATAATCCAGAACAATAAGAGGTTTTAAATCTCTACATATAGCTTAATTTGTTGCACTAGTACAGAGAACAAATAAACATGGTCATGGCCCACATCGAACTCTTCAAATATTTTTATGCCTTTTTTCCGTAGATAAATATGAATCCAGGAAACGGAAACTAGCAAAATCTTAAACAGCAAATCGTTGTATGCTCTCCCTAAGACAGCATTAAACATCCTTGAAAGCTTTCTCCTACTATGACTCACAAAAGATAACGAATGTTGACAAAACTTGACGGTGTGGGATGAAACCAACAAATATTACTTTTATGCTAGTTTGACTTGTTCAATGTGTTTTCATTTAAGTGTTGTTATTCAGCTGCTTGTGGCTATGTTATGAAAAGGGACAGATGTTTTTGAAATATTTTACCATGACTTCAATATACTGAATATCTTTTCTACTTGTCACGAAATGTGTGACTTAACTAATTCTGGTAACATTTTTCTGGAAACAGCACCTACAGAGAAAAGAAATTTACTGGATAGAGAAATCTGAATGTAGCATATTAAATTATTTTAAAATATAAATGTATATTTATTGGAGTCACTGTTCGTAAATACATGTTATCTTTACCATTTGCATAAATCAGTATATAGTAATAAAACCACAAAATAAGTAAAGACTATTGCTGAAGTTGTGGTTTCATCAGCTGTTTGGAAAATCTGTTCAGTGCAGGGAGAGAAACAGTTCTCCTGGGCACAACATAAAGCGTTTGTGGTTGAAACTAAACCACGGATCAACCGACACAGAGGCGACATGACCAGGTGCATGTTGAGTCTCTTAGGAAAGCATGTTTCATTAGCCCTGCTGTCCCTTTCTGGCTAGGGACAGTCAAATGGGTCGTGCTAGTTAAATGCCTCAAACACCAACAGCAATACGTAAGTGAACAGTTTAATCGCACTATAGTAATAGCTTGAAGCAGAGGTAAACAAAACCGCATGATGTGTTTGTGACTAGCCCCTAACTTTAATACTATAATGGCTATCACTAATGACTTTGTGCTTGCTTCGTTCCCTTGCACAAAGACACCTGATAATGGTGCTTAGTCGATAATATTATTAAATATGTCATAATGAACTGCACCGTGGCGGCTTAGATACAATTATGGAAAGGAATGGGGATTTATGTTAATAATAAGGACCAATTGTGGAAAAGATTTGACCTCCACTTCCTTCGTCAACTATACAGAATATCTGGATAAATATTTTTAATTGCAAAAGGAAAAGTTACAGCTCTCGCCTTTCAGGCATTACACCTAACAATCACCTTCTTTAACATAATAATGCCTTCCAGTCACACAGAAAATTGGGCGGTATTCCAGTCTATTTAAAAACTCAAATTATTCCGAATTCCTCCGAGAATTCCTCCCCTGAAATTTAACGAAAGCACAACCCAGGCAACAGTGCAATCAGAAAAGCCGTACTCAGAAGTACTAGATGTCAAAGCTTAAGATCAAAACCAGAACTACTCACCGTGTGCGTGCCACGAATGTTAAGCCACGACTACTCTTTTCTCGCCCGCCCGGAGGTATCCCGTGAGGCAAGGCAAGGCAACAACCACGCGCCCTCTCGGAAAAGACGGGGAGCGTGAAACAAATGAAACATGAGCCTCAGCAAGAGCGTGCAATCAGCACAACAAATGGTCCTAACATCTTACACTATAGTTTTACACCAAAGTGAAAAGATGTTTCCATGACAATTTACGAGAGGTCAAAGTTGGACTATAACCAGTGTACCCTTAGTAAACGTAGCTTTTATTATATAGGAGAGGAGGGTAAAATGGCGACAGTAAGCTTTTATAACTCTATTACTCTCAAGTTTTGACTTGACACTTAAATATTTCAGAGCAACCATTAGACTTTTCTCCCTCAATACTGATGTCTCAGTTTTTTTTTAAGTGGAACTTATTCCTGTTTCCTCCATTTGTCTACAATGACAACAAATTCATCTTACCCTCACTTGCGGGTAAGATAATTATCTTCTGCCGCAATGAGTCCGGTACAAGCAGCATGTACCCATTTATGACAGCGAGAACAAGAATGTCCATTTACCATTATCACTGCAAATCTCACAAAGTTCTTCTTCAACGAAATCACTATCGTCATCTTCGTCCTCATAGGCGCCCGAAGAATCTTCTTTAACAAGTTCCTTGACGCATTTCCTTTGTTTTTCCCCTTAGCCTTCTTTTGCACATCCCCTCTTAAAAATTTCTTCTTTTGACCATGACCATTGCTGCCCATTGGTCTTTCTTTTGTACTTATTACTCATACTAGTGGCTGCAAATAAAATTTAAAAGCCCTTTAAACGATTTAGGAATGATTCAGTTAAGATGACGAGTTCGTCAACTTGTCCATCTTGTAAATTCGTCAGCTTGGGCGAAGAGGCCACTTATTTACATCAAATTTGAAAGCTATTATATCCGATAAGGAAACGGGACAATCTATAGTACAAGAAATACTCCTGTAAGGGAGGAGATTCGTCCGCTTCAGCTGCCGTGGTGGGGGCTCTGCGGACTCTTAGCACTCGTGGTACCTCTGACGTTACGAGAGGAACTTCGGGACAAAATTCGAGCCCCTGCCGAAGGGTGTTTGTTCGGATTGGTGTGGACTCAGTTGGGCAGTGTGTTTCCGACACCCGCGGGAGATCGGGTACCTCCGGCCAGGCCTCGGCTGCCCGGAGGGGTTAGAGGGTTACCTAAGAAGTCCCGGATACTAGCCTGCATAGCTAGTAGAAGGTGTGTTAGATCACCAGGTGTCCCACCGAGGTTTTTGGTAGTCTTCCCAGCGGGGTTGACACGCGTAAGTAGCATATCCACTTCTACCCGTCTTGAGATGAGAGAATTTTTAGACCCAAGTTATTGCCCCAAGGAAAGACCCCCTAAGTTTTCCATCGCTCCCGGGTTTATAGAGACCGGGTCTTTGGACTTACGGGTACAAGTACAAGTAAAAGAAATACCAGCAACAAGGTTTGAAGAACTTAAAACATTCAGCTCAGAGGCTAATAAGATGCACTGAAATATAACAACGATTGTGTAAACACAAAAGAGGTTGTCTCAGGAAGAACTGATGGCGGTTAGCTTTAGTTCCTGCTGCAGCATACGAGGTGCGCTGCCCTCCACCAAACCATGTCCTTCAAGTGCTGCTATCTTTGTTCATTCCGATCCAATTACTAATTCGCCATCTTAGACTCCTCGTCCCTTCCCATACAAGTAGGCCTCTGACGATAACATACATATCTTCATTCTATCCGGCCAAATCGTTTGAACATGAAGGATATTGTGGTCTAAATAATAGCCAAATGTAAACAGATGGCCGTAGAGAAGTTCAACTGTTCTTTTTTTTGGCGGAGTGATACTACCGTACGATATATGTGCGTTCCCACTTTAAATCCTGAAGGACTTAAGAGTGGCTTCATCTCTCTGGGAGAGTGATGGGAGACCACCACATTATAGTTCATGAGTGAGTGAGGGAGTGTGTGGTGTTTTAGGGCCCGTCGACAACAAGGTCATTTGGGCCCGAAGTCGACACTAAAATCTAAAAGGTACACAAATTAACCTAAAAGGTAAAATACAATAACATTCAACTATTTAAAGTACATAAAAACCCGTTCCAAATCTAATAATTTAAAATCGCTAAAATTAACAAATATAAAATCCAAGTCAGACTTGTTTATTAAAACCAATTTCGGTAACAAACCGCAGTGCCTTAATCACGGCCACTGGGTCGTCCCCTAAAATACTGGGCAAGTTAGCTCCCAAGCCTATTGACTGGCGAACGCGGGCGTAATGCGGGCAATCAAGCAATACGTGCCGCACCGTGAGGCGTACTGCACACCGAGCACACACAGGGGCCGGTTCCCCTCTTAATAGGTGGCCATGAGTCGCTCGTGTGTGCCCAATTCTCAGCCGGGTGAGTATCACCTCGGCCCGCCGGTTATCCCTGCAGGAAGATGGCCAGGGTTGTACGCTCTCCTTTATAGCCCGGAGTTGTGTGCCTTCTAAAGCTGTCCAGGATTGCTGCCAAGCAGATAGGAGCTGGCGACGGAAAAAACGTTGCACATCCTGGTATGGCACCGTAGTTGTTAAACGCCAGGGCAAACGGCAAGCGGACTTAGCAGCCGCGTCCCCCTCCTCGTTCCCGGAAATGCCCACATGGCCTGGGGTCCAAGTAAAAACGAAATGGTATCCTCGACCGAGCATTTGCGAAATCTGGGCCTGTATTTTTAAAACAAGGGAGTGAGCGGCAGTGTGCTGTTTCAAGGCCTGAAGAGCACTTAGAGAGTCAGTGCAAACAATAAAACAGCCAGGGGCTAACTTGCAAATAAAAAGGAGCGAGTAGTAAATGGCATACAGCTCTGCTGAAAAGACCGAAGTGGAGTCCAGAATTCGAAATTTATGAGCCTCGCCGTTAATGAAGAACGCGCAACCCGTAGTGCTACCTAACTGAGAACCGTCCGTAAAGACCGGAACAGAGTTGGGGTGACGGCCCAGTAGTTCGGCAAAAAGTTGTTGGAACACCGAATGTGGAGTAGCGAGTCTAGAGTTGCTGGAAAGAGCGAGATCGAACCGCGCACGATCGAGTTGCCAAGTAGGATAAGGGCTGATAGACGACCTCTCAACGCGAGGCATTCGGAGGCCATGGGAATGTAGGAGATCCCGAAATCTTATTCCCATGGGGCGTGTCCGAGAACCAGGGCGCATATAACGGTGGAATAAATCTGGACACAGAACTGGTTTAAGACAAGGATGATTGGGACAACTTGCCAACTTCGAGACGTATGAGCAGAGTAACAGCGAGCGACGAATATGCAGTGGAGGTTCGCCTGAGTCTGCATACAGGCAGTTGACTCGACTGGTGCGGAAAGCTCCTGTGGCAAGGTGGATACCAGTATGATGCACGGTGTCTAAAAGGCGAAGTTTAGAGGCGGCCGCTGCGCCATAAATAAAACTGCAATAGTCCAGCTTGGACCGAACCAGAGAGCGGTACAGCCTCAACATTACCGTGCGATCGCCCCCCCCCCAAGATGCTCCAGATAATACCTTCAGCACCCGCAGAGAACGATCGCAAGAGGCTCGAAGGTGACGAATGTGGTGCTCCCAATTAAGTTGTCGGTCCATGTAGAGGCCCAAGAACTTCAGGTGCGAGACAAATGGCAGGGGTGTGCCGTTCAAATGAAGATCAGGAGGCGGGTGAATACCTCGTAGGCGGTGAAAGTGGATACACTGCGTCTTCGCAGCTGAAAAACGGAAGCCGGTTTGAAGCGCCCAAGCTGCTAGCTGGGTAATGGTCAGCTACAGTTGTCGCTCAATGTGATCTATGATGGCAGACCTATAATAAACTGCGAAGTCGGCAACATAGAGGGATGATGGAATTCGACTTCGAACGGCACTAGTGATGCCGTTAATCGTTACGGCAAAAAGTGTGACGCTCAAAATCGACCCTTGAAGTACGCCGTTCTCCTGTATCCGCTCCCGTGATATCGTGTTTCCTATGCGGACCCGAAAACGGCGAAGTTTTAGAAAGTTGCATAGGAATTCGGGTAGATGACCACGCAAACCGTAACCATGTAGGTTACGGAGTATGCCGTACCGCTAAGTGGTATCATGGGCCTTCTCCACGGTATGCTGCTTCAGTAGAAGGGCATCGGAAAAATACCTCTCAAGGCGTGTTAGATTATCGACACTTGAGCGAATGCGACGAAAACCGCATTGCAAGTTGGACAGATGGTTATGTTTTTCTAGCCACCAATTTAACCGAGCGTTTATCATTCGCTCGAAGGTCTTACAGATGACACTCGTCAGGCAAATGGGGCGGTAGCTAGATGGAAGTGAGCGGTCCTGTCTGGGTCGAGGGATGGGGATGACAATACCCTCTCGCCAGGAGGAAGGGAAAACCCGCTCATGCCAAATGCGGTTATATATGTTTAAAAGGAAACACACCGCCTCAGATGTAAGATGTAGCAGCATCTGTCGGTGTACGTCATCGGGACCTGGAGAAGAATCCTTTGCTAACGCCAGCGAATGGGCGAGCTCGGCTGCTGTAAAAGGTTGGTTGTACGGCTCGGTGCAGTCACTATTACAATTAAGGGGTACCCGCTCCGCCTTTTCCTTAATAGGCAGGAAGAGAGCGTCATAGCGGGCAGTTTGGCTCGTAGCAGCAAATGTGGTAGCTAGGGCTTCAGCTATGTCCTGCTCGGTGGTGCACATGGAACCGTTAATGGCATGGCTGGGAATTACCGTCCGGCGATACTTGCCATACATCCGCCGAACAGCTGACCATACTTGTTGGGTAGAGCTGCGCCGGGAAAGCGAAGACACAGGCTTCCCAAGATTTACGCTTTGCGTTGCGCAGTATAAAGCGTGCCCTAGCGCGAGAGCGTTTGAAGGCGACGAAGTTCCCTTCCGTCGGGTGCCGCTGAAAAACGCGCAAAGCACGTTTGCGTGCTTTGACAGCCAAACTACATTCCTCAGACCACCACGGTACAGGGATACGACGTGGTGTAGATGAACCTCGAGGAATGCTGGATTCTGCTGCGAGCAGGATCGAGCAAGTAAAATATTTGACCATTGCATCGATGGTGTCGAAACCATCGTCGATGAAGTGTATGAGGGATTGGAATTTTCCCCAGTTAGCTTTATAAATAATCCAGCGAGGATGTCGAGAAGGTACACATTGGCGGCCAGAAAAATGAATGTTAATGGGGTAATGATCACTGCCAAAGAGGTCGGAAAGTACTAACCACTCAAGTAGTGGTACTAATGACGGACTGCAGAAAGAAAGGTCTAGTACGGAATGTGTACCATAAGCGGATGATAGGAATGTCGGGTCACCAGTATTTAGCAGAAGCAGGTCACACTTATCGAAGACGTCTACGAGGAGGCATCCACGGGCGTCATCAGTGTCTGATCCCCAGAGCGTGTGCTTGGCATTCAAATCTCCCACAAGGAGTAGTGGTGAGGGGAGCTGAGCCAATAGCTCTAGAAGATCCCGCTCTGGAACTATACTGAGAGGCGGCAGGTACATGTTACAGATGGTAAAACTGATGCTCTCCAGCTGTATCCGGACGGCCACAGCTTGCAATGGTGTGGTGAGAGGAACGTGGGCCGCGGAAATGTTAGGCGCCTCTTAGGTAGCAACGCCACCGCTTGCACGCATACCTGCAAGAGAATCGCTTCTAAATGCCGAAAAAGAGTGTAGGTGTAACGAGTGATTGGGATGTAAGTGGGTTTCCTGGAGGCAAATAATTGACGGTGACCGTTGAGAAACTAAATGTTGTAGGTCTTGAGCAAGAGCTCGAAAACCATTGACGTTCCACTGAATTATTTCCATAAAGAGTTTTTAACGGGCCGTTTTAACTTTTTTCTTGACTTTGGCTGATTTGGGCCCTACGATTCGAAAATCGTTAGCCTCCTGTGACTCCACTGATGTTCGGGAGTCAGAACTCCTACGGCTCGTAGAATGAGATCGGGATCTCATAGAAGGCGAGCGACTTCGCGATCTATGTTGTGGCCGGGATCGGTTTTTCATATTTATTACGGGATGGTTGTTACCCGCTGATGGCTTGGTGGCTGGAGTCTGTACGGTTGAAGCGGAGGTAGTGCTGGTGGATATACAAACAGTCTGAGACGTAGGTTTAACGGCTAGAAAGTCAGTCTGCGGGGAAGCGTGGGCGACAGGGACGTGTTGAACAGCAACAGTGGTGTTAGGAGTACGGCGAGCTGCTGATGCATATCCAGTAGTAGTAGGAGGCTTCAGTTGTTCAAAGCGCCGTCGTGCCTCTGGAAAAGACAGGCGTTCCTATACACGTAGCTCCTGTATGCTTTTTTCGTCCATGATTCTAGGGCACTGTCGCGAACTGGAGGAATGACTGCCGCCACAGTTCATGGAAGAAGGTGTCCGACTGCAGTTTTGATCGTCGTCTTTCGGTAGGCCACATTGCTCACAAAGAGCAGGATTGGTACACGTGACCTTAGTATGTCCGAACCGCTGACATTGGAAGCAGCGCATGGGGTTCGGGACATACTGGCGGACGCTCGCACGTTCATAGCCGCAATAGATGTACTCGGGTAACTTAGTCCCGGCGAAAGTAAGAAAAACCGTACGTAGTGGGTACTCCTTGCCTTCTTGCTTTCGTGTTAGCCGGTACGCCTGACAAACAAGTTGATCAGAGAGGCAACTTACTATCTCCTCATTCGCAAGACCATCTAAGCTGGAGGTGGTGACTACTCCTCTACAGGTGTTAAGCGTTTTGTGTGGGGCTACCCGGATAGGGTAGGAGCCCAACAAAGTCGCTTTCTGTATCTTCTTAGACTGGTCTGCACTTGTGCTCTCTAATAGTAAGCTACCGTCTCGGAGACGCGTAGCGTTATTGATAGGGCCACTGATCTTATCGAGTTCACGCTTTATGTAGAACGGGCTTATATCTTTAAACGTTTTGCCATCACAAGCCAAAGACATTACCAGAAAAGGGTCGGTGAAAAAGGTTTTGCGTGGAGACATATTGAAATGGACCCCCATCCGGAACCGTCGGCGTCAGCCTGGCATCCCGGGGTTAAACAAAGAAAGACACCGAATCTTCACGGTCTGTGCCGTCATGGGGACCTCACCCATGACCGATCTCATTTGTACCTCAGAAAAGCTACCCTTCAATATCCACTGCTTTTCCGTATGGGTAAACCGTTCACCACGCACACCCCGGCTTTATGCCCCTACCACAGGAATAACCGCCTGTGGCTCCCCACTTTAGGCCGCGCTGCGTATAATAGGCACACGCGCATTCAGGGGACTTGTGGTTGATTACACCGGGGTTCCGTCAGCGGTAACACGTCCGGTCCGTGATACTAACCCAACGGCACACGGCCGGGAGATTAACACAGACCGGGCCCTCAAGGAGCTACGTGGGTGTACTTGACGGTGTGGACGGGCTCCGCACCTAAGGCTACACATAGGGACAGTGCGAAGGGTCCGCTCAACCTTCACTTTTGAGACCTCCGGAGAGCACACATGTCGGAAGCCGCGCTGAAAACCGTGGGACAGAACCACGGAGATAGCAGAGATCCCTGCTGGTGAGAGAGGAGTTATAAACCTAAGACCTTACGCGCTAATAATAATAATAATAATAAAAACTAGAAGAGGAAGAATGTGATGCTTACTGACAAGCAGTAGCTTTACGTGGCACAGTTGATGGAGATGAAGGGGATGAATTAAGGGTGAGTGGCTAGGGACCCCGGGATCGCCAATCCCGTACCTACCGTAGTAGGTCCCTGGGGAAAAATACCAGAGCCTCTTCCGCCAGTTTTCGGAGTTACTGATGGGCCTTCTCGGCTGCCGTAGCGGTCCTGGGGTACACCAAGTCCCCACCGTACATCACCCCATCAGTCAGTCCCCTATTTCCTGTTGCCCACCCCTCGGGACGAGGACTGCAGAGGTTGGATTTTGAGGGGCTTATAGTTCATGATGATGTCATAAATAGATACACATAAGTCTTCCCCTCAAAAGAACGTGGCTCCGAAAACAGTGTTTCCTAGCAACCTGGCGTTGGCGTGGCCTTGAACTGCGATGTTTGGAACATGCGCAGTAAGTTTTCAAACTCGGATTTGTTGACACTAACAATATTCTTAACATTACTTGAAAAATATTACGACAAAAATTTCAGTATATCAACAAGGGGTAAGTTTTTTAGTATATCTGAGGATCTTAATCCTTATCCTAAGAATAAGAGATTCTAATTTTACCTCATTGAAGTATTAATGGACTAGTTCATGACTTATCGCGCCGCAGCTCTCGTAGTTCTTTACCACGAGCGCCAGTTAATAACGTGATGAGTTGCCATCAAGTTGAGTTCTAAGAATGAAACCCTTACAGTAATTTCTTCCAGTGTCTCTCTTTATTTGACCCTCCTAATCTGCTTTCATTAACTCATGACCACTGGTAGGGATGGAATATCAGTATTTAAATAAAAAGTTCTCCCACCTAAAAGAGATACGAGTAGATATGGTAGAACTGTAACCCCACATTTAATAGTATCACTCCAGGGGTCATTATTAATTAATGTATTATTTATGTTGACTGATATTTGCATATTTTGAAAACAGTTTAACTCGTAATAGATAAAATAATTATTTCAATCAAAAGTATAGACCTTTCAATAAAGCTCACACTTAGGTCTGTTGATTATATGTGTGCAGGTGGGATATAACATTTCCAGTACTTTATATCTGAGAGTTTTGAAATATGTAAATCATTTTCATTAATTTATTTCTAGTAGTTATGTGAAGATTGGAATTTAGCGCAGCGCATAACGACATATGGGTGCATATATCTCCCATGCATATATCCCCCATACCCCTCAGTACTTTCCAAACTTCTGTCCTCACTACCACACACACAAGGCAGAGGTCGGCGATACGGGTAGCAGATGTGATCAGCATTACGGCACCCCCGGCCAGTAAGTTCATTTTCTAAACCTGGGTTCGCTACCTAGTCAATTTTCTTTCAATGTTGAGTGGGTACCGGTCCTATACGCGGGACTTAACCCTTAGTTGGTAACATCTGTCTCAGAGGCGGGTATAAAATTTCTCAACGTATAGTTGACACACGTACACTGCTAATTTGATCTGATATTCCAGTTATGTTTCATTTCTGAGCTGAACTTTTTATTGTGTGAACATCATTGCTTTACTTCCAAGAAAGTAATGTGATAATAATAAGAAGGAAGAGCGCATAATGTGCATGTTGGTAGAGTGATCAGTTTTCACTATTACAAAAGCTTGTCAGTGACCCTACACGATTTTTACATTTCAGCGCATGATATTTTTCTCACACTTTCCAGCACAAGGAGCACACGCAGTCCGGCTTGTGTTCGTGAAAACTCTTCGTGGAACACAACCTAAAATGAAAACCGTGAACTGCGAACCGGGTTACTGTGTGCCTCAGGTCGTAGCCCGCTTCCTTCCAGTTGTCTGTAGCCATGACGTCCGTGGCGTAGAAGTCTGCAGGAATTTCCGTCTCCTTCCTTCGGTGCTCTGTGATGGCCGCTTCGTACGCTGGTGTGGATGGCAGCAGCAATTGCAGTCTCAGGTCTTCCAGCAGCATGGTTTCTCTACATAGTTCGTATACCAGGCGCGACGATGAGTACTTGGAGACACACAGGGCGCGTTTTAGGAACGTCGCTTTGACCTTTTCAACATCGTTTAGGTTGCTCTTTTTGAGGTGCTGCCAGGTGGATTGTAGACCATACGTGATTACTGGCAGTATCTTTGCATCTCTGTTCGCAGGGAGATTCTTGGTAGATGTTTGATGTCATTCATGGCTCTTATTGATGCTGTCATCCTGTCTTTGATGTGCAATGTGTAGGTCGTTCCGGTGGGTTGTAGCGTTATCCCTAAATACCTATTGCTTATCACCGTGGTCATTGGTTGTCCTCCTAAGTATATAGAGTCTGCTCTTGCTTGTTTGCCTCCTCTTTTGAAAGTCATTTGCACAGTTTTGGTGCCGTTCAGCGCGAGGTCGTTGTTCCGAGCCCATATCACTAGTTTGTCGAACGCTGTCTGGAGCGAGTTAATTGATGATGATGATGATACTAGCGCAGTGTCGTCTGTGTAGTTGTATGCCTTTACCCGCTCTGTTTTTATTTCTGTATGACATCATTTGTTGCTATGTTGAAAAGGAGTGGGCTCAGTGGGTCGCGTCACCCACATCATCTCACAGACGGATATTACTGTAAAGGTAGAATTCCTGTCTCCATCTGGAGTCTCCTGTCTCCGTTTTCTTGTGTTAGATATTTTAGTTTTGAAATCTTTAATTATTTATAGATGGCTACTAGTGGAGGGTTAGCTCACGTGTCACAAAGAAGTAGCAAAATGGTGTAGTTGACTTCAGAGCTGCTCAATGAGAGCGATGATGACTCTTATTTAGAGGATTCTTATGTTCCTGAAGAAGATCACATATTAGATTCAGACCAGTAGAGATTCGGAGATATATTTTAAGCATATCAGAGACTAAAGAGGGCGGTGTTGACCCTATTCAAGATAGGGAAAGTAATGACACCCATATTAATAGAATTTATCATGGCAAGATGAACTGTTTCATATAATGCCACAAAATCAGGAGTAGATGCTCAAGGCATGAAGTGTAAAAACTATTCAGCTATACGAAGAACAAGGACATGACCACTCGCAATATTGTACTTCTAATAACTAATGCCTATGTTATATATCTCCACAAAGGTAAGATGTAAAGATTTGAGTTTATGAAGAGCATAGGGGTAAATCTAATCAGAGGGCATATGCAGAGAAGGCTCCAGATGACAAATTTATCGTATGATTTCAGGAAAATCATTTTGGACATTCAGGGTAAAGAACATAGAAATGATTATCCAGCAAAATGAGTAAAATACAACAAGACAGAAAATAGGAAAAAACTTAGTTACTGTCCCATTACGCTGACTAGAATGACAGCATACAAGTGCGTGAAGTATTATAAACCCAATTGCTTACAGTGTTCTATGAAAATATGTAAAATGTGTGTAGAAACTATGTAATGGTTTACCTTATTTTCACAGAGGTCAAATATATCTCAAAGCAAATGTCAGCTTTGGAGACAATTTTATATGAAACATTAATATACAGTTTTCTGACTTTTACGTAACTATAATCCACTTCAGCAACTATTTCATGCCAAAGATCAATATTTATTTTATTATTATTATTTTTTTTTTGCATATTTTATAGCAAAATATTTTAAACCGAATAAAATTGTCCGTATTAATATTTCAGTAAAGTTATTTTCTATACTCATGAAGGCTCATGTTACCAACTAAGCGTTAAAATTCGCATCACCTAGGAGTGGGGCCGATCCAGGGGAATTTCGTGGCAGGGGACCAAAGCGAAATGCTCTTAGCCCACTAAGCCAAGAAGCAGGCCGTATCCTTCTATGCACCTACATTGGAAATATATAATGAACTTATTTCTAAAAGCGCTTAGCTAAGTAGCTCAAAATATGCTCTAGATATTTTCTAGATGAGTGTTTAGTTTCATTATGATCAAGTGGATGGACAGGTAACATTTTGTATGACAGTTTTTAGAAACTCTTTGAAACTTAAACGATTGGAGAGTTCCACATCATATAAAGAAACCAAACGGCTCTTAGTCGTGCCTTGTAATTAGGATAAAGTGAATGAAATACCAGACCAACTAACAAGGAATAAAGAGCCAGTTAGAATGTGCCATTCTGTCTGCAACATATGAATATATGGCAGTGTAAATGTCACATTCAAACGCCCCCTACACGCCGGTTTGCTCGTAGTGGTGGTGATTATAGACCCCGTTATTTTTCCAGCTATCTATTTCTATTAACAAAAGTGAACCTTTTCAAAGTGGATTTAATTTCAAAGGCAGCAAATTTTCATTAGTGTCTATAGCAGTTATATTCAACGAATGGTATCATTGGAAGGATTAAATAACTACTTAATTGCGTTGGTAAATAGTATTAAAACATCGTAGAGTCCAAAGTAATGTTTCTGGAGCAGTATTTTTCTGGTTTCGACAGGTTTATGTGTATATAAAGCGTTTGCCAAAAGCAAATGCATTACATTTAGTAACGAATAAAACAGAGCAAGGCCAACAATTATGACAAACCATACAGCGATGAAGTTGAGCTATTAGAAACATTATGTATTACTATTCGTATTACATGACACATGGATTGACGACACTAATATAATGATAAATTTAAATCGTATGGTTATTCTCAGATCATTTTCTCTATTTCTGCCCAGTTTTTTTTATATTAAGGAATACTGCATTCATTCATTTAAAGGGGAGATGATTTTAAGTATCATTCGTAATTACAAAACGGAACCTATATCATTTAAGTTACTATCCACTATTACTGACTGATGTTCCAGCATTCAGCAACACGTACAAATTGTGAACACTTATCGAAATGGATCATCTGTTGGCCAAACCTTCCGTGTACTGCGTGATGCTGGACTCTTTTCAGGTACTATTTTTGGCCTCAATTGGATGGTATGGATCTCAGAAATATCTGGTCCCGTCAAGATGGTGCCACATGTCATACTGTTCTCGAAGCAGTCGATCTTTTGAGGGAGAAGTTCTGACGTTTCATCATTTCCCGTGGTTGTGATGTTAACTGGCCCCCGAGATCATGTGATTTAACGCCGTTGGATTACTTCTCGTAGAATTATGTTAAATATCGAGTTCATGTCAACAGAAGTTCATGTCAAGCCAGAAACAGAAAATTCAGTTATGAATAACATCACGTGTGGTTTTCGTGAAGATGGACCGAATTTACATTCTTCTGTCACTGAAAATTGGGTCAACCGTATACGCGCAACCCAACGAATCGCGGCGGTCACTTAGCTGATGTCCTGTTCTAGATGTAAAGACAAAACGTTCCAAAATAAAAAAAAAGAAATAAACCCCTATCATTTATAGAAAATGTTTTATTTTCATTCAGAGATGGGGCACTCTTGTTCAAAGATCGTATATTAACTATAATTTGGATAATGCAATGGGTTAAACAATGCATACTACTTTACGGCTTACCACTATTGATGCGCCTTTAAGATAATACATTTACCTCAGTTTTTCATGCAGTAGTGTTTTCTTTTGTTTTTTAATTATTCTTTGTTTGCCTTCAGGGATATCTTATTTTATTTTTTTTTTCTTTTTTTTTTTTTTTTTTTTTTTTTGTAAAACAGCGCCTCGTTCGAGTGACGGGAGAAAATACATGAACAGTTAATTTAGCTTACACACAATAATTCACTAAGACATTTCAATATGAATATAACTAATTTTAAGTGCCTTATTACCCTTTCAGTGTTGATATGATAAGGAAGTTACAGTTATATAAATTTATACAGATACTAGATAATTTAATTCAATTAAATACAAACAACAGAAATATTCTTACTGCAATGAAGCTTCCTTATATACGAAATTATCTTCATTATCAGACATTCGCCGCTATCTCCGTGGTGTGGTGTAGCATGTCTGCCTCGCAGTTAAGAGTTGCCGAGTTCTAACCTCTGTCAGAGTGAGCTATGGTTTCCAGGGATTTCCCTTATTCTGGAGGATAAAACTTGGTAACTCTAAGCTCTGTTGACCCAGAGCCAAATTTCATTCATTTCATTCATCAACTCTGATGTAGCAGCCGTTTTAACAACGAAAAATATATTGCATCCGACTTAATTCGATAGATTATAACTATGCAGCCTCCACTGAGTTAAGGACTTTGTAGTCCCTCTAGAAACTTAAAATTGGCGTGGCCTGCTTTAAAACAGGGATGTGAAGGAAGGCATCATAAGTGTGAATTTACTCTCCCCCTAGTCCCCACTACTCTCTGGAATCAGTTAGACAACTAACGGGGCCTGTTGTAGTCGCGTTGCGCCACTGCAGTAGTGGATTGCAGTGTAACATGAGTGGACAGTTTGATCGTTACTGGGAGAACAAGTACCTCGGTTTTGTTCCTCGCGATGGTAAAGCATAGTGTTGATATTTCCTACTAACGTTGGGTACATTACGAGTTTAACCCTAACAAGGAGTTTTAACGCGGCTCATGCTGGATCCTATGAACCCTCAAAGGAACACACCATTGCGCTATTCAGGAAAATGAGGTTTGGATTTGTACACACGTTTCCCAAGCTACAACTTTTGCAAGAAAATTACTGGCCATCTCTACAGCATATTGACACTGAACAAGAGCCTACTACCCATTGGTGTTTCGCATGAAATCGTCAATGTTTTATACATTTAAGGGACCATGGGACTGAAAAATAGCCTCAAAATGTAAAAATTACAATTTTTATATTTATACATACAAAGGTTCCCAAAACCTTCCTTTATTGAATTGTGGTAAGAGTTTTTTATTTCCACCATTTTTAAAGGTCTACCGCAGTGTTTAAATTTTCGCGGCGTGGACACTTAAACGCGCTGTTTCTTGCTTATCAAGCATGATGCCTGTTTTTGCCAATTCTGATCGTTCATCTGCAGCCTTTTCTCTAAAACTGCGTTCAAATCTTGCGTCACAGCTTACTGCTGTTATTTAGAAACAGTTTGGTAAACTATTACTATGTATGCAATGCAAAGTGTATAATCAAAAAACATTCAAATATAAACGTCATATAAAAATTAGTCACCACATATTTTGTATTTTAGCACCTAAGAAAATACAAAATAGTTCTAATTATTCTATGTTCTTTGCAATAAACTTAACGAATACTTATAGCTTAATTATTGTTTTGACTGCCTCTGTTTGCTCCATGGCGACTTTCTTGAGGGAAATTGTACTTTTGTTTACAGTTTGTTTTAAGCAAAGGAATGGGTGTATGTGCAATTTATTTGCTTTTTCTGTAGTGTAGTGCATTATTAACTATATAAATAGCATAAAACATGCTATTTCGTCATGTTGGCGTATGCCAACGAACAGTAATAACGAAAAGAATGAAGTTGTAAGAAAACGCGGTGCAGCTCGTTCAAATAGCAAAAATTGGGAGCAGATTTCCATTTCATACGTACAGTTGGACATAGCTGGACATCCAATGTTCCAGCTTCACATTTTCAAATGGACATAGAAGAACACGCTTCTGATATTGAAACTATATTTGTAAAATCCAGAAGAAATTTGAAAGATTTTAAGAACTAGATGCAAACATGTATAGTACATGTACTGATGTATAGTACATAGGGTAAATAGAAATTTAAATAGCAGAGTATGCATTAGTGAAAATAACCAACGAAGTTTGAATACAAATGAACATATCGGTAGCGATGACAGTTTAAATAGTGTGCAGGACAGTATAATTACAATTTTGGGTGCATATTATTATAAAAATTGATTTTTCTCAACTTTACACTTGTAATAGATTATTTGCTTCCATCGCCTTAGTTTTAGAGCACTGGCTCTAAATGCTTTTTCAGCATATACTCTACATATTTGTCTACAACTTCGGTCTCAGGCTATAAGATTTAAGACTTGGTTTGGCTGTAATAAAATTTTAAATGCGAAAAAGTACTATAAATTGAATTCAATGTACTACATAAATAAAAAGGGTTGCCTAAAAGTAATATATTGTTCTTCTGCACAAATACTGAAGTTTTTATACAGTTAGTAGGAATAAAAAACAATAGAGTTATTCCACTAGCATGATTATTGATACAAAAGCATTAACTTTATTATTGCTACGAACTTTAAATAAAAAAAATAATTCCTTCAAAAGAAATGATCATAAATTACTAAAATCTGGTGTGGTGTTTTGTAATATAAAGCACATTAGGCATGCAAAGTTTGAAGTTTATAAGCATAAAAGTATAGAAAATAGAAGTTTCAGTCCCAGGTTCATCTATTTTGCAGCTTGACATTAAAAAATTAAAATTTGAACAGAAATCAGTATGGATACCAATCGTGTAAACTGATTACGACTACGTCATTGTTTAACAAAGTATATTTCAAACAATTTCAATGCACTTTTTATATAATTGTGACGTGTATTTTTAAGAAAACGGATAGGATGTATTTAAATGTCTTTAGCAGCATAAGGGATGTATTTATCACTGAATAATAATTTTGTATATAAAATAAACAAAGTAAATAAATATCTTAATGATATGGAAAATAATTAGCCCTATATAACAAAGCAAAGGTAATAAATATGTTAATTGTATAAAAGTTCTTTCTGTGTGCGTAAGGTTTGGCTTAGGTAAGTAGTTGACCTAAGGTTTTTCACACATGCAATATAAGTTGTCTATGCAATATTGTCGTTACGTCCATAGCTCCTATTCTCCAGTGTCATTAATTCTCTTCGTACTTTTCTAACCTAACCTTGCATTGGAAGGTATGCATTTGATTATGCTCCATAGAAACTTTCATCTAAAACCCGAACGACACAATTTCTTCTGCTTTTCACCTGCCAGATAGAAGGAAAGAGGAAAGAAACATAGGTTTAGACTGGGTATGCCATGACGTATTTCATTTGCGTGCTTCGCAATAGCGGTCCACATCAGCCCTTAAATAATATGTTCTCCTATGGATTACTTTAGGAGTCATCGCTCAATAAGTGAAATGATGCTCAAATGAAGCCGAGGTCCATGGAGCTTAGAGTTACCCGACATTCGTCTTTCAGGATAAGGGAAACCCGGAAAATCCTTATCCAGGTAACTCACCCTGACCGAGATTGGAACTCCGTTTCCTTGCCAACATAAACCACTGCGTATTATATGGACTCTGTTCTACAGATGTGATTACCTTAAACTAACATGTGTATACGGTTATGGATAAACCTGTTGGGCAAACTTTGCAATAGCGATGTAATCGACGCAAGGAAGTAAGAAAGTATCCCACATTTTCCGAGACACGCTGTAGTTGCATTAAACGCAATGAAGTAACGTACTTCTCTCAGCTGAGTTACATCATGCAAAGTGTAACAAGTTTGTACAGGAAACCCATCACATTGGGTTGCTACATATTCAGATAAGGCGAGTACTGAGTGCCCCTGTCCTTAGAGCATCTCCTGAGTCTTTCTACATTGAACTAAGAACCTAATAATGCCATTGGTAAAGGCCTGATCTTATTACACAAAATATGTCAAACTAAGAAGAGTTTTCTTAACGTACGTATGTACTACTAAAGCTTCCCTTTCCACTTTCTTTGATTTTTATATAACCTCTACAAACTCTACTTGCAAAGGTATACTTCAACCTCAAATTTGAGATAAACTTTACATGAATAACTGCATAAATCGTGCAATGGTAATGGCAAAAATTTAATGTTTAAAAACTGTTATTTTGAAATTCCAGACTCATCCTATAAGTTCGAAAAATGCATTTGTATAATGAGATACTTCAGAAGACCGAAAAATTGAACATACAAAAGTAATAATGAGCATTCTGGAAATTATTACACCATAAATATTGTCGCGAAGCCGTTATCTACGATAGCCGGCATAGTTTAAGTTAAGCTTCTGGAAGGTGATAGAATATTCGAATATCTCAATGAGGTATTTAAAAAGGTTACGACTCGCCAAGAGTCAGTCGTCAAGAGTCAGTCGTAAGCAGTAAACAGCTGTAGAGTGTTGTTGTAACGAGAGCTAATTGTTATTGTCTTCCACCTTGGTGGACTGTTTTTTTAGATCAATGAACTGGATGAAATGATGCTCAAAAAATCACGGGGTCCATGGAGCTTAGAGTTATCCGACATTCGTCTTTAAGGATAAGGGAGAACCCCGGAGAAAACCTTATCCAGGTAACTCACCCTGAACGTGAGGCAGACATGCTACCATCTACGCAACCGAGGCGGGCACTGCTTGTATGTGACGTAATGTTGTTACGTGAAAATTGAACACTGTATTTCTACGGAAATAAAGAACATTTGTCATATCTGCAACTCGGACTTTTAATTCTAGGAACCAACAAAGTCACAACAGGAGGTTTACACCATATAATATGATATGGAGGAGCAATTGTACAAACAAATTAAGTGGATATGCCACTTCTACGAAGAATTGCTGTTCACAAATTGACTCAATAAAAAAGATGGACCATTTAACTTGAGACAGTACAATATCACCGAAACTAAGCGCTGTAGAAGGAAATGTGTTCAGTAAAAGTCACTTGATATCATGGGGTAAAGTAAATGTCATTAGTCGTCTTTTATTTGGAAGACGTTGTGATGGTCATTTTAGTGTCTATTATTTTTTTTAAATGGGAACCTAACTTTTTATTTTTTTTCTCACTATTCATAAATAGCTATAGAACTTTTGTATAAAGCACATTTTTATTATTTTTACAGCAACGAAAATAACGGCGAACATTCTGAACGGTTGCCCTATTCAAAGGAATAATAGAGGCGAAAAGGAAGGATGGCATAATGTAAAAAAGGTGCACAGGAATTTTTGCAAACTAATTTTGGGCTTACCAAGAGCATTACCAAATGGGGTTGAAGAAATGGTTCAGAATACTGGTTCAGAATAAAAGAATTGGAAACTAATATTTTGAAGCAGTGTGTAGAAATGCAGCAGAAACTTATTAAAGAGGATACTTGGTGCAAGGGTATACAAGAAATTCTGAGTGAAATATTATATGGGGATATGTGGAGAGATAGGAACAGAGTAGAGAAAGTTTTTGGAAATGAGTTAAAATGAGGATAGATGATATAGAAAGGCGGAATATAATGGTTAGTTTAAATTCCGGAACCTCACTATTCACTTCTAGGTATAAAACTCAATTGGGAAAGAGAAAAATATGTTGATTTTGTGACAAAATGACAATAGAAGGCTTTGTATTGGCCAGAACAGGAGTGATAAAGTAAAATACCTTAGGGGAGAGAGAAGAACAATGTAATTGTATACTCTGTAATACGAAAATAAATAGTTGTCATTTATTGATACAATGTGAGGAAACAAAAAATTGTACAGGAAAAGTACTGAAAAAGAATTGGATTAGTGAAATTTTAGTTAAAATGTTATTGAGTGTTAAATCAAGAAGCACTGTATTGGAAATAGGAAAGTACTTAGGTATAGTGAGAAATAAATGGTTGTGAGAAATTAGAAATAAGGATAATCAGGATAATGTGGATTGGGGGCCAAAAGTGGTAAATAGAATCGTATAGCTCAAAAACCATGGTGTTAGACTCTATGGGCCCAAGGAAAGTAGGCAACTCAATAAAGAGCGGTAAACTGATATGTAACTTGAGACATGTAGAGGTATATGTAAGATAAATATCATTAAATTGTAAGCATATATGCATTTATATTTATAATGAAGATTAATAAATACATATTCATTCATTCCAATAGGAATGTCCGTTTTGTTTACTTTCCACGGTAGGACAGTTTCCTTGTACCTATCATTACTTGCAGGTCACAAATGTGGTACCAACTTAATGGATACCCTGCACACTATCCACCTACTTCTAGGGAGAGTTTAAATAACAATTACCATGTTCGTTGGATAGGACTGCAGGTCCCATTAATTGACCAGCTCGATCTCCTGATCGTACATCACTAGACAATTTCTTTGGGGTTTTCTCAAGGAAAAAGTCTATTGTGAAACACCAACGTACCTGACAACACGAACGTGCACATACGAAACCCTTGAAGAAAACGTGCTCTTACGGACACATAAATCGTTCATTTACAGAATTAGAAAATGCATTGAGGTAGAAGGTCATCATTTTGAACATTTATTGCCCTAAGGTGCATGGTGATACCCTGTGTAGCTACCTCTCATCATTGTTTAATTGTCTAGTGAAAGATTGATGTACTGTGAAGAAAACGGTTTATAAAATACTGTTTACTTCGTATTGAGGAATAAGGGAACCAAATAAAAATGTTGGTTTCCAATAATACGATAAGTAACTTTACCCTCAAATAGCCACCCACAAATGGTTCAACCAATCGGGCGTTTTCGTACAAGACCATTGAACATTTTCGTCGTTATTTATGTTAGTGTAAGAACAAATTGCAAAGTGGTTTATACAAAGGTAATTTAGCTTTTTATCATGAGTGAGAAAACAAAATAAAAAGGTAAGGTTCCCATCTAAACAAAATTGAGTTGACCCTAAAATCACCATCACAACCTCCTGTTAATAAAGGAAGACAAATAGCTTTTACCTTCCTCTATAGTATCAAGCAAGTTTTATCAAGTTTCTTTCTACGGCAATTAGTTTCGGAGATATTGCACTGTCTCAAGTTAAATGATCCACCCTGTATAAAATGAATATCCTGCACAGTTGACGAATATCTATCAGAGTTCATGGCCATATAGCAAAAATGAAAAGTATATTTACTCTCAGACATTCTTTAAATATAAAGTCAAAGGTGAAGAAAAATAAGACGATTGTTTTTGAGGTGGAGGGAACAGTTTGAAGATTTTCTATCTTAATCTCTCTTAGAAAACCCACTGCATAAAAGAATACCTTTGGCTCAAATTTTAGTGTTCAACAGTGTATAAAATTATACATATCTAGTTAAGAGAACCTCCTTCCCTGAATCTGAAACTGTGGTATTTGTTGTAGATATATATGTTTTCTCAATAAAAATCTTATAATATATATTATTTGGAAGGCATGCGAGTAAATTAAGATTGTATATATATTCCTTTAAATATAGGCAGTGTCCTTAGTACTGAGGAAGCTAAACAAATTTGTACTGTCGGGTTAGTTGGTGTATTGCTGATTTTGGAAACGCGATTACCTCTGAATTCAGTTCGGCACAATCAGGACATGTCAATGAAAATTTAGTCCGTTTATATCGCTTTACATAAACATTTCTAAATATATTTTTATGAGATATTTACTTGCACATACAGTGGAAATAAACAAAGTAGTAACCCAAAGAACAACCAAAGCTGTTTAAGAGGTGGTCGTTATCTTTATCTTTGAAATTCCATATTATTTGCACGACCAGAACGAAAGAGTATGTCTTTCTGCTTGAGTAAAGTATAAGTACTTGAAAATTTAAATATACAGTTTGCTTCAAAACGACACCGAACTATTAAAGCTGTTGGGTAGCTTATAACTTAACTAGTCCGAAATTTGATGTCCCAGCTTCGATATTCTGTTAGGTATAATTTCATAGCACATTAATTATTGCATGATTTTGTGATTAGGCAGCGAAGGAGCCACTGGTGTTCGAACCTCAAAAGTTATTGGGACGCACCGGCCACTAAAACTAAAGCATTACTCCTTGCCCTTGTATCAGTACACCTAGCTTACCTTTCAGGTAATGGGGAAAAGGGCAGTTATTTGTGAAAATGGTCGACTAATAACTCGGACAGTTACAAGGTTGCTCTTCAGTGTAAAACTACACATTCCGTCCCAACAGGGAGGATTTTGCACGTACTTGGCAAATCCAAGCAATATGGAGCGCTATACGAACGCCGAAATGACGGATATGGTTTTGATGGGTGGAAGAGCTGAAGGGAGTTCAACGAACGCACTATTAATTTAGTTTTATTAAAAATATGAATTGTAAAAATGGTTACATCAATGATAATATTAATTGTTTAAGTTCAGAGCATATTATTACGGTCATAATTACACAATACTTTCAACCACTTACTGTGAATAACAACAGTTACAAATGTTTTATTTCGCATTAACAAACATGTGAAGTAAAATCTTATCTCATTGTATAGGCCATTTAATTTTAGTTAATTTATCTCCAATTCTTTGATGATGTTTTCTGTTCTTTTTATCATTTAATGCTTCCACCCTCAACCTCAGTAACATTAACTTCCCTCTAAAAAAGGCATAATTTGCATACGTCCAATAGCTTATTTGCCAACATGGACTGCTACAACGAAATTTTGGAAGTCCTTAAACACTGATAAACAATAACTAAGCAATAGCTTCTTGATTTCAGTTTCATAAGCCAAAGAAATTCTTAATAGAAGCCAGCAAGCAAATGCGAAGTATGCCGGTAGGTTTGAAAACAGTTTACAGCAAGCGGCACGGGGTGTGACCTATACTTGTGAACTCTGACAGCGTGAGGCATACGTCGTTGTTCCTGTCACTGCCTAACCCACACTCATTCTGGAGCATTTTTTGGGGTAAAACTATCTATATGCGTCATATAGAACCTGAGAAACTACTTCTATATGTTCGTTCTGTGTCGTTTTGAAACACCCTGTATAACAAGAAATAGTCTGTCACGGGTTAGCAATTATACAAAAGTTATTTAGAATGAAGAGCACTTCAGAAGATATTCTGTGAAAAATCAAAATATGCATGATATTTTTATGATGATTTTTTTTTTCGAAAGCTATATGGGTGGACAATATATTCCTGATCTCCTTGATATACATTAGAGAAGCTTGAAGATCATAACTTTTACTTGCTTGAGGCAGATACGTAAACCTTCTCGCACCTTTTAAGACAATTTTTGCCTTAAAAGATTGATTCCATTGTCAAGTGGAGTCGCTTTTGTGATTTAATCATACGCTTCTTTCTTTAAAATACCTCTAAGTCTTTTTTTATCTTCGTGTTGTCTTTTCCGCGAAAGATGCTTTCACATAAGCTGGCATACATTGAGCTGATAAAAACAAGGTCTGAGTGCTGTTGTGAATTGATGTTGATGTGCTTTATTATTATTGGTGTTTGTAAAGAAAATGTTGATATATATTATTCAAAAAATGCATAATTAAAAGGAAAATATCACACATCTACCTCAATAAACAAATTCAAGTGATAAACATATCTTTGAAGCTAGTGCTCCTTATCCTGTAAAATGTCGTCTGATATCTGAACTATTTCCTGAGATAACGCGCCATGAATTTAGGGGATTTAAGATTGATGAGATGGGGCTTTAATATTTTCTTAAAAACAATCTTACCTTGCAAAGAACCTAGAGGAACGAATGTGAATATATAAAATATAATGATACCTGCATTCAAACTTACCTGCGTGTGTTATTCATAGTACTGCATGTTTCTCAAATCTAATTATTTAACATACACGACTGACGTTAAAGAGATGTATAAATATAAAAAACTTAAAGCCATTGGAATTCCTTAACACTCGGATTCAGGTTATCTACGTAGAAACCATATGTCAATACAGTGAACGTAAACAATGGCTGAGATTCTGAGAGGGAGGTAAGCGACGTCAAGTTAGTGCTATTTGCAAATATCAGCAGAGTGTACCAAGAATGTGGTGTGATTTGTTACTTGAACCGGGGACTGGAGATCATAGTGGACACCACGGGAATTGAGTACGGAATGTACCAAATGTGAGCTCCATAAGTTAAGCATAGTCAGCGCGCCTCGGTAGCGTAGATGGTAGCATGTCTGCCTTACGTTCAGGAGGTCCCGAAATCGAATCTCGGTCAGGGTAGGTTACCTGGATAAAGATTTTCCGGAGGTTTCCCTTATCCTGAAAGACAAATGTCGGGTAACTCTAAGCTCCATGGACCCTGGGTACATTTGAGCATCATTTACCCCATTCCATTCATCGTCCGATATGACATAACTTTGCAGGACGTAGATTACAAAAAGCAGAGCCATCTATGGACGTTTTATATATATTAAAATGTAGTTGGATGTTAATAAAATAATCCAAAATTGGAGACAAAAAATTGACGCAGGCATAAAAGTAGCCCAAGGAAATATTTTAAATATTTTATTATATGCAGATGACGTAGTAATTTATACAGGAAACAGAAGATGATCTACAACTTTCAGTACACCACCTTAACCAAATATGCAAAAGTTTTAATATTGAAATATCAATAGGAAAATAAAAAATAATGACAGACTGGGGCAGAATACCAATAAGGTCGAAAATAGTCGTTAATGACAAAGTAATGGAACAAGTATCCTCCTTCAATTAATTAGGGTGTGAGATCAGCAATGAGAAAGATAGAGATACGAACAAAAAATTAATGAGATATCAAACAATTTGTGGAACAATTGACAAGACCCTAAAGAATAAAACAGGATCTGAAACAAGAATAAAATTTTATGACACCATGGCGGTCCCAACGTTACTTTATAGATGTGAAAACTGGGTACCTACACAAAGAATCATCAGCAGAATACAAAGTTGCTAAATGAGATTCTTGAGAATAACAAAAGTATGTACAAGAGAAGATACAGTCAGAAATGAAGATATAAGAAATGGATTATAAGTGGAAGCTATCACCTCAAGAATGGATACGTACAGAAGAAGATGGTTTGAACATGTTGGAAGAATGGATGATACAAGACTGCCAAAAGTAGTTTTCCAATATAGTCCTAAAGGAAAGAGGGACGTAGGGAGGTAGAGGTAAAGATGGAAGGAGACACTGTGAAGACGGAACAGGCGAGAGCCTAATCCATGAAGTGAAGAAGAAGAAGAATATGTAGTTGGGAAACCAAGAAATGCATATTATACTAATTATCTCTTTCTATTTGTTTTATATCTTAAAGGATATTTATGATTGAAATATCATGAACATTTTCAAAAGAAAAGTAACCTTTTCCTCTTTTTAGTCTATAAAAGCGTGTAAGCGTTCCTGAATTCAAAGAATGCTTACATAGCATCTGAAAGTCATTTTTAAATGCTCTAATATAGTTTGAAAGTTACATGAATGCTAGTTTTAGATATGAATTCCAATTCTTTATCCTTGCTATTCTCGCTATTAAAAATTTCAGCAGTTTTCATCATTTAAAACGATCCTTACGTCGCAGTTTTAGTGTTACATTAGTGAAACTCGCTACACACGTTCATAGAGATACATTGAAAAGAAATTGCCCTGGGTGTTATTGTGAGATGCGTTTAAGTACACTTTCTTCACTTTAAAACAAACAAATTCAAATTTTGGGCAAAAAAGCCATATTCATAGATTTAAAAATTTCTGGAACCTAAGGTTATTGGGTCACAAAGAAACATAGGGCGCATTCAAAAAACGGATGTGTTGGGAACCTGTTGTTAAAATATTAGATCCAAATTTAAGTTATGTTTCCGTAAGGGAACTTAAGGTGTCGTAACCAAAACTAAATAAATTTGACCATATTTTCCAAGGTAAGTATCTCAGTGAATTTGACACAATTTTGGATGTGTCATATTTGCATTAAGTTACAGCTGTGGCATAAATCTTAAAAAGCTCACGATTTCAAATTTTTAATAATAGGTATCCTTAATGAAAGGCTATATGAATTATACTTTTTGTTATTAATAACTAGGTATGTGGAACATCAGAGGAAGAGTTAGGTATTTTGTCCAATTTTATAAAAACTGTAAGTACACAACTACCAGATATCTGTCAGACGATTGTAGAAGAATGCCAAGGTGCACGCTGAGTGAACTTTGTATGCTCGAATGATATTGATGTTCCATAAATTTTAAGTCTGTTGGAGTTCAAAGAGTGGGCAGAGCTTTGATACGATCCACGAAATGTCTAAACGAGCTAACTCTTTTTTCTAGAGACCTTATTCATGTCGCAGAACAGAACTCAGGTAGCTAACGGGCTGCCAGACTTCTTAAGGATCCATACATGAAAAGACTGCACCATTTAATAAATAAATTCCAAAGAAACCAGCCTCTGGGGCCTCAGATATTTATATCTGGCTACTTCGGTTTTCTCAGCGGAAAATCACCTTAAAGCTGGTGTTGCATTTACTGAACCTAAACCACTAGTTTACCTGCCCTTTTACTCCAGTTAAATTTCTATCAAGCACTTCACAGCATATTGTCTTTTATAGGTCTAAGTCAGTAATAGAAGTATTGCATTATATCCAAAATTGTGAAATACACTTACATTTAGAGGATCTACAAACTCCAAAAAGACATTGTTCTTGAAATGGTACACACTTTCTGCAAGAATGTGCGTGAGACAGAGAGAAAGAGATAGAGAGAGGGAGAGAGGAAAGAAGGAGGGAAGTGGAAACAATGAGGGAGGGCCAAGAGCATGAAAAATGCTGTCGACAAACAGCTAACGTAATGCATCATATAATATTCTAAAAAAGAAAAAAAAACACATAAAACTTTCCATTATATTTTCGAAAATATTTTTCTTACATTTATTGAAAGAAATCAACAGCTTCCATACTTTGGGTTACTAATTAGACAAAATAAAAATAACACAATAATTACAGCATTTGTGTCCGAGAGGCAATAGTTTAAGATAGAGTTACCAAGCCAAAACTTGATTAGGTACCCATAGCGTTTCAGTCAATCCTTAATAATGTTCAAGGGCTGATCAACAAAGTCTGCGACTGATTTCCTTTCGCAGATGTTTACTGCAATTCCATGTTTACTGTTCAAAGTAGTCCCCTTCTACTTTAATGCACTTTTTATAGAATCTCTGCCAGTCCTTGAACACGTGCTGCAGACCATTCTTTGACAGTTCCTCATTTTTCTTGAGCCCTGCTTCAGAGTTATCAAATTGAATACCCCTAAGCTTCGATTATCAGATTATCACCGATGATGAGTCATGGCTGCATCACTATAATCCTGAAGGAAAACAAGCCAGCACAGTGTGGAAATTGCCATGCTCTTCAACACCAAAAGGGGAAAAAGTTTTCCCATATACAGGGAAAGTAATGGTGATCACATTTATTGACAGTAATGGAATGATTTACCAGCATGCAGTTTCCCCTCACACTACTGTTACAGCAGCATACTACACGTCCGTATTCGCTACACTGAGGAAACGCACTGCAAAGAAACGACCAGAGCTTTCTCGGACTGGGTGGCGAATTTATCATGACAATGCACAGCCTCACGTCGCAAACCAAATCATTCTGTTTCTGGCTCGATTCAACATTACCTGTGTACCACATTCACCTTATAGCCCCGATCTTGCACCCTGTGACCTTTTTATTCCCATCACTAAAGCGAAAGCTTAGGGGTATTCGCTTTCAGAACTCTGAGGCAGTGCTCAAGAAAAGTGAGGTGATTCTCAAGGACCTGAGAAGAAATGATCTGCAGCATGCGTTTAAGGACTGGCATAGACGCTATGAAAAGCGCACTGAAGTACTAGGGGACTACTTTAAAAATATCATGTAAACATTGATTTGCAATAATAAACATATGTGGAAAAAATGAGCCTCAGTCTTTGTTGATGAGCTCTCGTACAACGACCTTCGCCGCTGTCGCTAATTAGGACCGCTCACCTACCGAGGGAATGACTGAGCAAAGCCATAAAACAGGAAGTAACTGTCCTTACGGAATTGGCAGGTTAAATTTATCGTTATTATCATTATTATTTTTATTATTTATTATTATGATCATCATAATAATTATTACCGTGATAAAGAATTAAGGTTTCTAACAGAAGAGGGTCTCGTTACGAGGACATTTCATTTAAATATACTTTGACGTCACTTAAAGCAGAAGAGAGTAAACTGCCTTCCCCCTGCTTCTTTTTTGAATTATTACTGCAACCTTTACCTCTACCATTCCGCATGAATAATGGAAGAATCATTTGTTACGTGAATAATACAGCGTGGATTAATATGATCGTTTTGGCAATTGAGAGAAAGGCGCGTGTATGCGTGACGTCAAAGCTTTTATTTCTTTGATTGAAGTTTAACATAATTAATTGTAACCTGTTAGTGTATATTGCACTATTAAATAATGAAATGGGTAAAACTATATTAAAAGAAGCCGTGAGTCAATAGCGATTAATTAAAACTGACATCTGTCTTTTCAAGACAAGGGAAAACCCCGGGGAGGGAACTGTAACTGTGCAACACAACGTAACAGGAATTCAAACTTCGAGCCTCTTGAATTTCTACTTTATACTCGCAGCTGTCGTTTGAGAAACAGTTGATACTTGAAACACATCCTGTATTTTACGTTGAATTTGGTATTCGCAAAGAAATTGAAGTCAGTACTGATGTTCCTAAATCAGGTGTTTTTTTAAGTAAAGTATAATACTTCTTCTACCTAATATTTGCAGAGGTACATTTCTACTTTTGGAACTGATTTGATTTTGGAAGCGTATGGTTTATGGGAGCTCCTATATTTTCTATTTCCATGGCCTCATTGTTAATTCCCGCTATTTCTTGTCATTGTCATACTGAGTGTAATGAAGGATGCCAAATGAAGCTGTCAGGTGAATCAAACATACTCAGGTGGCAGTAATCCACATTTCATGCGCTGCTAGTTTCGTTTTCAATTACAATAATGATAATTGGACATTACCGACATTACATTGTGATTTAAACCAATCGCTACGAACTTGAAACTGGCGTGAAGGTTCGTTTGCGATGCTAAACAAATCGATATACTCTGTCATTCCAAATTACGTACATATGATGACGTGTGCATATAGTTGTTCCTATTGAAGATAATGCCTGCAGGTGAATGCAACATTAACGGAATTAAGAAAAATGCTTCGCTTCCATACAGTGGAGCGAATGTACCAGAGGAGACTAGTATATATTTTTAAACAAGTGCTTATGCATGTCCTGGGCAAACATGCAGCAGTTGCGATAATAGTGGTTCTCTGAGTATTGGCGAACAGATGAAACACAGATAAAAACAAATAAACAGCATAAGTTTGTTAAATACAGTGGGCAGTAAATAGGAAAATGGGATTTTGAAGTGTAGAAAGAATTCTGTCCAGGGAAACAATGGAGCTTGCAACTGGATAATTGCACAAAATGCTCAAGGGATGGATGATTAATCACCCTCACTTTTGGGGACGATCTGGTAGATTTCATTTAGATGTATGTCTCGGCACTCTGGAGCAATGAGTCGTTTCTCAGGTCTTAGTATCAGAGTGAGAATTATTTTATGTTGTTATGGTAGGAAATATAACAACTCTATCCTTTAAACATATTTGAATTTATTCCACAAAACTATTAATATATCATATTACAATGTTAAATTTCATAGCTTTTGTCCTTTCGTAAAACAATTATTGTAATATCGTTGCACTTTAAGTTTCTGCAGACTTGCAGAACGAAGCCAAAGAAAATACGTCTTTCCACGATGGTAATCTCCATCTGTCCGTCCGTCGCAAGTTGGCAGGCTGAGGAACAGTCCAAGGATGGTTAATACGTGTACCTGCCCCGAGTAGGGCCTAAACACGAAGTGGCGGGGGTGTGAGTATTGAATATTGGCAGGTGAAATTTAGGTCGTAGGCGAGAAAGGAGGTAGCTGAGTAGCTCCTCAACGGTTGTGGAATGGGGTGCAATGGCCCTCGTGCACCGATGGAGGAATATAGTTAATGTATGGAAAAGGAAGACTTCATTTTTTTTTTTTTTTTTTTTTTTTTTTTTTAGTTTCGGCAAAGAACTTGGGTGTATAAATTTTGTTAAGGCCTATGTGGTGGCCTTATTGTTACCGGTATGGCCCACAAGACATGCGGGGTAGCCGGTACCGCTTGAATCAGCGTTCTCTAGGAGTATAGTTCCCAAGGGCGCTCAGATGTGCTGGTAAATTCTCGAAGAATTTGGTGGTCCGGTGCCTAATTTCATCTTTCACATTAGTGTAGAGATGAGGCCTCGTGGAGGTACCTCACGGGAAATTTTCTGTATACAGAATAGACATCTCGAAGGTAACATTGAGGTAGTAGCAGGTTGGAACTTGCGGTCATGCCGCAGACCTCGCACGCGTAAAGCATAACAGGGAGGACTAGAACCCGGAAGAGACTCAACTTAAGGGGAACTGGCATCATGGACCGCAACAAGGGGTATAAATAGACCGAGGCCCCGCACACCCGATACGACAGCTCACGGATGTGCTCCCGAAAAGTTAAGCCCCTCTATCCGATTTCACTCTCAGGTGTTTGATTGAATTCTCCCATCTTATTCTTCGACCGAAATAAGTGAATGTATGGAAGTTGGCGGGAAACCGGAGAAAAGCCCAGACGGTGATCTTGTGCAGAATGACGCCAAAATTATCTGCATATTCTGGACTCTCTGCGCACGAGGTTTCTAGAACATCTAAATTACTTATGTCCTATAGGTCCTCATCACATCGTTATATAATCACATTTTTATAATAACCAATAGAAACACTATTAACATTGGTTCTATCATTCTGTGGCCTACCCAGTTTTACATTCTATTTTATACAAATCATATTTTCTAGAACAATGCAGAACAAATTCCAAAATATTTAAAAAATATGAAATAAATGTCACAAGCTTTAGGGCAGAACCGTTGCTTATTCCACTTATGCCTTCATAAAATGAAGTTTAAAGTGACCTTAAAGTTGATATAAGTTCGATTAGAGATAACTATCACTGTTAATTTGTGTATTGAAGAAGTTGAAAAAAAAAAAACAGATTTAATTCATCTTGACATAACAGTTAGCCTACCTTAACTGCCTGCCTCGGTAGCGTAGATGGTAGCGTGTGTCTCACGTTCAAGAGGTCCCGAGTTCGAATATCACTCAAGGTGAGATCCGTGGATAAGTTTTTTCGGGGTTTTTCTTTATCCTGGAAGACGAATGTTGAGTAACTCTGAGCTCTATGGACCACGGGCTCATTTGAGCATCATTTCGCCCATTCTATTCATCGTCCGATATTCCGATATGACTTAACGATGGAAGACCTAAAATTAAAACAACACACGTGAAAGTGTTTCGTTTGTTACCGTGATAAATGGGACTTCCTCTTACAATGCTGGTAATAGGATATTACAATGATCTTGATTTTAAAAGAAATTTATATAATTTAATCTGTGCATATGTGTTTGTGTGTGTGTGTGTGTTGTTCAGGACTAAGCATAACGACGATCGTAACAACAAACTACAAGAAAGTCTCCCGCCATGGGGGGGGGGGGGTAGCGTGAGTTAGGTACTTCAAAAGTGCAAAAGAATAATATAGAATATACAGCAGCCATACATAAAAAGCAGGGGGAAGGGGGGGGGTGGATAAAAAATCACCGGTATTGACTTCACTTGCATGTAAATTCATTTCATTCTTCCTACTTCCGTGCGTTTTGATCACGCTAGAGAATTGAATTTTCCGACGCGCAGCAGGCCTGCCAACTTGACGTCGCACAGCAGTGAACAGAGTGGAAAATCTGACAGTAACAAAACATTGGCACTAAATTAACCATTCGGCAACTTGGACTCTACTGCGTGATGATGTCCTACCCCCAACCACTCCCACTTTTTTATTTCCACTCACCCCATCCCCTAGCCCTTTCATACGAAAAAACAATTTTGTAACGTAAATTTATCGCTGCTTTGCCATTCTTCCACTGCTCATTTTATTCTCAAAGGGTCGGTATTCCGTTTTTCATCAACGGGTTACCTTTAGAGGGTAGGAGGGGATGTTGCTAATAACCAATTTGGTGAACAAACAACACTTTACCCCAATCGGTTTCAAGCTTGCAACATTCATAAATTCTGTAGCTTCAATTTCCTTTTGCGTTAGTGTTTGCGTCACCTGCAAATGTTGTCTGTTATAAATTAATTTTCAAAATCGACAGGTGAAACTGACATCGAAACTGTTTTTAATTTTATGTGATTGTGCATCGAAGTTAATACACATCTCTGGTTACCATCAAATTGCTACTAAGGGAATCAGAGGTTTATCAATTACCGAATCTTCTATAACTTTTTCCACATTAAATTTGAATTATATATCTTAATAAATAGCATACTCTTATACTCACTTTCTTCTTGGGCAGACAGCTAGGTGAAAAGATGATTAGATCAACGTTTCGAGAGGGTGCATATCTCCCATCATCGGGATATTTATAAAATGTAACCACAAATGAAATTCTGGATATAACACAACTATAAACAAAGACAAAACACTATCGAAATTTGCATTACTGAAGAAAAGACTGTTTTCATTAAATTAAATGTCAGGTCTTGTTTTAGCATATCCTTAATTTATACTTGTAGCTCATTATGAAGCTTCCACTCATTCTTATTTCCTAAACTTACTTAACGTCTGCTCGTCTCTTCTCAGATTCTCTTTTTGAAGTTTCTTTTCCTTTCACTTTCCCCTATTTATGTCTATAATTTGATTTGTACTTTCTTAATACAGTAAGTGAAGAATTATACTATTCCTCTTAAAACGTCAGTATGGAGGTTTCACTGCAATTATGCACAGAACAATCAGATGTCTCTTTTAAAGTGCGTGGGCAGTAATTAGTTTTTGGGTCACCTTCTATTGTTGTAAATGTAAAACATCCCATTAAAGAAGTATTTAAATGCCAATCGGGTTCATTTTATAAAAAGCATGTCATTTAATTTAAATATTTTCCATGAATATTATCACCTTCTATACTCAATTTTCTTCTTATAATTTATTTCTCTTAAATAATGTGTAATAATCTCAGTTAATAATTCAATTTAAACTAGGACGCTTGTAAGATTAACATAATTAATATTTTGACTTTCTCTAGTAGCCTAAAACTCCATTTGAAACTCATTTTATTTCATTTTATTTGACTGATAAAGCAAAAGAGATGCAAAGAAACAAAACGGATAATGCACAGTTTATTTAAATTGAGTTTTTTAAGCATGTGCCACCTATTTTTAATTGTTTTTATTTCAAATAGAGATGTTCATCAAGCACTTATTCTCATGGTCATCGAAATAGTAGAATTTTAAAGCCAAGTCCTGGCAACCTGCTTTTCAAATACCTATCACTTCAAAATAAGACCTGAAGCTTTCCTGGCGACGAATACGGTCACTTTCTTCTCGGGCAGCCAGCCAGGTAAAAGATCTTTTACATGGGGAATGCTGTATACCGCAAGCCTACACACACCGATCTCTATCTGAATGCTTTAGTTTCCATCATAGGTCTCAACGACTGGGAGATCTCAATACACTGGCCCACGGAGCTTTGTCTATCTCTGATCCCAGGCACTTAAAACAAGAATTACAGCACCTGACACTGACTTTATGTCAAAACGGCTACTCCGAATATGACGTTCAAGCCCCAGAGCCGGGAAAGGGAAACCTGTAATACAGCAAGCGTCAGATAAACCTACCGTTACAGCCTGCATCCCGTTTACCGGCAATCTATCCGGCAAAATCAGCAGAATTCTCGCCATATACATCAGGACCATCCACAAGACATCTCCGAAGACTAAACATCTGTTGAGACCAATGAAAGACAAAATGGACTTCCAAGTTCCGGTAGTGTACCGCATTCCCTGTGAATGTGAGACACCGTATATAGGACCGGAAGTACCATCGCTACTAGAATAATCGAACATGAACGGCGCATTCGTTTAATGCAACCTGAGAAGCCTGGGCTGGCAGAGCATTGTTTTGATAACGACTATAGAGTCAATTTTCGGGAGGTGACATCTTGGAAAAGTGCAACAGTTACTGGGAGCGGAGGGTTAAGGAGGGTTTGACGATTTCCTCTGAAAGGAACACGCTTAATCGTGATGCTTGATTTCAGTTCAGCTCCTCTTGGAAACCGGCCTTAAAAATGAAAACCCATCGAATTAAGAAGCAAAGATCAATAAGCTTGAAAATCAAGTTAAGTAGTTACGTTTCTTTGACACAATTTTCTATACTCACGCCATCTCCTGACCTGGCATTTAATTTACTAAAAACAGTCTTTTGTTCAGTAACGCAAATTTTGATAGTGTTTTGTCTTTGTTTATAGTTGTGTTATATCTAGTATTTCACGTTGTGGTTATAACATTTAATAAATATCCTGATGATGGGAGAGATGCACACACCCGAAACGTCGATATCTAATCATCTTTTCACCTGGCAGGCAGCCCGAGAAGAAAGTGAACCTATCACTTCAGGTTACTGTATTCTACTTCACTCCACAATAAATTCGCCTTCTCGTTAGAAAGAAGTGCATAATGTTGTACGAAGAGCTTGTAGGAGAATGAATGGATAATATACAGTAAATGTATTATATCTGGTCCGCAATATATGGTGAGTTTGTACATTTGTAAAGGATAGAATAACTAGTGTGAATATGAACAATCAAATAAATTTAATAATTGAAACTTTAAGAAGCTTAAGAAAAAAAAAAGAAATGGTTTCAAATAAGTAGTTCTTTTCCTTAACGTTTCAATTTAAATAAATTTGCCAAAGCTTTTGATTTTTACGTAAGTTTACTTGAGAATTTTCTGTCTCTGCAGTTTGAGCTCATGAGTAACTTTGATAGTAAAAGTAAATGTAATGGAACACAGTTCAATGCTATTCGGTCATGCGTAAATGTGGAGCTTATAGGCTGCAGTACTGTCTCATCAAAGAAGTAGGGGGAAGATAATTTACTCTCTTCTGCTTTAAACAGTGACGTCAAAGTGTACTTAAATGAAATTTCCTCGTAACGAGACTCTCCTCAGTTAGAAACCACAATTTTTCTGCTCCACAGCATAAATTCTTGCAGCATAGTATATTTTAATCATCCTAAGGTCTCTGGAAATAAACGCAACTTGGAGCTTAATGGAAGTTTCTCCTGGAGTTTTTATTTTGTCTATTTCTATAGATTATTGAACAGCGATCCCTACAGCCACCAAATTTGTTTAGGATTATCCATTTTATGCTTTTGTAGTATTATAAAAATGTTTCACCGAATCCCTTTGGTTTTCATAATAAATATTTGTTTAAGATGATCTCAAAATGAGCATATTGAAGAAAACAAAGCACAAATCATCCAAAACTAGCAGAACATTTCAATTATTGGTGACTTCTAGGGAAATGTTGATTAGATGCACGCACGTGAATTTCATTAATCACTCTTGTACGATTATTTATATTTTATTTTAATCCAGATGAACCCTTCTAAAGAGGGCTTTATTTTCTTAGAAGTTCCATTAGAATAAAGTATAAAGTAGAAGAAAAATCTGTGAAATGTTTTAAGAGCTGATCGCTTTGCAATGAGTTTAACATTGCATTCCCTTTCCATGACCGAGAGAGAGACGGATGGACAGACAGACACACAGCCATTTCCTATTGCAGAAGAGAATCTGAATTTTAAAATGTAAACCAATAACAAGGAACGTTTATAAATATAATTTAAAATAGGAAAATATCCTGTAAATTTCAGAAATAATAGAAGAATTGCAGAGTTTAACCGCCCAAATTACGAAATATTCATATATTTTTATTTACTTATTATATTTTTTATCGTGGAGGAGAAAAGCTCAATTACAGGCGATGGCCCAAGTGCAATGGCCAACAGTGTGAGGGTCCCTGTACCCTGAAGGTGCCAGACATGCTCATTAAAAAGACCCTTCACGTGTTAGTTGCGTGCGTCTTATGTTTGTATATGTGCATTTATCGTACTTCTTAGTCGGGTCTCGCATAGCACCTGACGCAGCCCATGTCACCTAGGAACACTGAGACGACGTATAACCTGATATCAGAAGGACATTGACACAAACGAATAAATATAAATAATGATAGATTTATAAATATAAATAAATGATGTATACCAGAATAGACATATGCCATAATGCTAGCATACACTCCAGAGACGGCCACAGTGACAAGGCAGCTCTACGAAGGTCAGTAAACTCCCTTTGCAATCCCTGTAAACAATCAACCCTACTGTATTGTCTGTTTTGCCCTCAAGGAAAATTTGGCGCCTTCCAGTCGGAAACCAACCCATTGTCAAAATTCCATGCGTACTTCTGACAACAGGCTATAAGATTTTGACCGACAGAGCACATGCCTTCGCATAAATTTTTGCAACGGACCGTTAGAGAAAGCGTCTCTGATGTTAGGTCCGAAAGTGGAAATTGTGAACACTGATCTCAAGGGGGTTAGTTAAGAGCAAATAGAAAATTGATATTTGTTCATGTGATTTTTCAAACTCCGAGAAATACTTAGAGTGGAGGTAATTCGAATGCTGGTGGAAAGTAGGTTTTGCTAGTAAGAACACTTCGGTGCTGAGTTCTACGGGAGACTGGCGCGTATTCGGCTCCGCCAAAGAAGTATACTTGTGCGCCTTGCACAGAGACAAAGTGCAATATTTAACAATCTCTCCAGTGAGAGTTAGCGCAAAGAGTAATATATAGGGAAGACGATAAATATATCCAATTCGACTACGTAGTGCTACTGCCTCCGTGCTTCACATCACAATACTGACAGAGACGCTTAACTAAGCAACCACACCAACGACGACTTTACGGTGGCGAGCAAAGGAACCTAAGGATAACAAGAAACTTCTGTCTATCAGATCCGAGGTGTCATCATTCAACTCACAACCAGTCAGGACGCACCCACTCCTGAAGTACAGAGGAGAGTTCTCATGCGGGAGCTACAAGTCACCTCGAACCGATTACAGTCTCCCTTTCCTTAACCTCCTCACGCCACCGATCCTTAATTGTGAGGCGTTGAGCACAAGGGAAAGCTCAACGTGGTTCGCTACGGGCCGGACCGCCTCACACCCCGGTTAGTACGTGGAAGCTACCAAGAGCGTCAACGTTGCTTCTTGGTGGTGACGATGAAACCTGGGCACCAGCAAGTGTTAATCATGCCTAATAAATATGTTGTATTACTGGAGCTTAACCAGGATTTCCTGCTAGTCGTGTGTTAAAAAGAATTATTATAGCTTACTATTCATTCTTGAGGTGGGTTCTACTTAAATTATATGTCCTAGTTTCCTGGGCTTGTCAATTGTTAGTAGGGGGATATGCAAACAATGCGTTTGGCCACCCTCTGTTTAGGCGTGGCCGTTCGTCATCCCCGTGTTCCTTGCACTGGCTATGTCGTCGTAGTGTCCTGCTCCATATGTGGTTGCCCGCTGTCACTGTGCTTGTAGGACACTGGTGGGATGCCCTCAGACTCACGGAACGCCTTGACTGCTGTCAAGGGCTTGAAAGGCTCACTTACGGGCAATGTTCTGAAAAAGTCATTAGAAGAAAAAGGTTAGTGAAGTGAGTGATGGGAGTAACAGCCTAACTCTCAGTTATTTCTGAAAAGGTTGTCTAGAGAGTTCTGTACGTCGTCATCATCATCATCATCGTCGTGTCGTGTGAGTGTTCTCTCGAATAGAGATACGGGTCGGGTGTGTCTTTATTTCTGTGATGTAGTCTCCTAAGCATGTTATTAGAGGGTATTAGAGTTTCTTTAGGTTTTTGTAAGTGTCGTAAGCTAATTTCTTAATGAACCCTTCTACTGTGTACATCTTTAATTCGCTGTGTGAGGTACTTTCGCTATCCTGCGTAAAATTTTATTTTGAAACGTTTATAGTTTTAGTACAATTGTTATGTCGGTATACCCCTACACCGGAGTCGCGTAGTTGAAGATGGGTCTAATAAGTGTCTTATATAGGTGAGTTCTATCTCCTTGATTATTTGCAAGTTCATATTTATGAGAGGGTAGAGTTTGGCTAATTGGGCATTTGCTTTTCCCCTGATTTGAGGACGTGATTTTTCCAGGTCAGTCCTTGGTCCATCATTAATCCAAGCTAAGTGACTGTGCCTTTCCACTCTATATTTTCTCCGAATATAAAGATTGGGAGATAGGCCTTATAAAATAAGAAAACATTAAATAACAGACCTAAAGGAAAACGAAACATCGGGAGCACCAAAAACATGGATAACCCAATGAAATAAATACACACTTGGAGCACGTAACGTGCATTTGGTGGTTTAAAGCTTTAAGGAGAAGGGGAGGAGTAGGAGGAGCAGAAAAGGAAGAAGAAGCACATTGCATCTTTAATTTTTTATATGTGGAGCATATCCTTTGTCTATGTCTTAAGATATTGTTCAATTTTTTTAACAAATGTCTACTCAATGGTACTTTGCTTCAAAATCTTTGTGCCACAACGTAGAAACATGAGTGTGTAGTGTTTAACGCCCGCTTTTACTACATACGGCACCGCAGGCGATGACACTGATGATACATGAGATGAAGATGGAGCACCGGTGGAATGAGATGACGGGGGAAACCGGAGATCTCAGAGAAAACGCGCCCCAACGCCGTGTTGTCCACCACAAATCTCACTTTGCGGTCGCCTGGGATCGAACCCGGGCCGCCTTGGTGAGAGTCAAGCGGTCTAACCACTGAGCCACGGCGTGGCCCACAACGTAGAAACATGCCGAACTTAAATACCAAAATTTGAAACTCCTAATAATCATCATTGTATTATGTTTTTCACTCACACACATACAGAAGCACACGCACGCTTGCAGCGTGACAATTTTGCTTTTTCCATGGGGTTTTTCAGTTTTACATTTTTTGGGGGAATAAAGCAGTACTTCTCTAGCAATTTAGTACTTGGTAGAGAAAGTATAAATGATCTCTTCAAATGTTACGGTCACAACTAGAGCTGTTTTGAAAACCGGATAGAGACCATTGTGCAAAATGTGAACTATTTCACAACCTCTAGGTCCGGTCGAGTATTTGAAACAAAGGACGTTCAATGTTTACGAGGACTGTTTACGAAAGTTGTGGTCCACTCGGATGGGTGTTATTGTATTACCCAAAATGCAAGGCAAAGCACAGTTAAACACTACATATACACAAATGAAATGAAGTAATCTAGCGTTATAAGCATGGTTACGTTTGTTATGGAGAAGTGGTGTATAAACTGAGGCAGACATACCACACAATGTAAACACGAGTGATATAAACGTATTTCAAGCGGATCAATTGTAGGAGGCGATGGAGATGTGGTAATTGTGGGTATAGTCTAAAACAAAAGCAGGTGTTACTTTCACATTACATTTCTTCCCTCACTAACTTAAAATAATATTTAAAATGATTTTATTCACTGTACAATTTCATAATAGAAATAAAACAGCAGTAATGTTCAAAATTAGGTTATACCTACAGGAAAGGTGAAGAGACATTCGTATTAACAAAAACACGCTTAATGCATGATAGTTTGAAATGTTATGCTGTTTGCATGACTGCAACAACAATCGTGCAAGTAATTAGTAACGGCTTTGGAAAATAAAGTCTATCAGAAACGGTCTAGGAAATGTATAATTCCCAAAAGCTAAACTTATCTTTTTTTAAGATGTACTTCTGTTTTCGGATGAGTCCATGTAGCACTACGCAAAGTACTCAGAAACGCACCTTAGCTCATCCATGAATAGACAGTTCTCTCATTCATTGGCTGTGGGCTTACTTTCTCTCAACTGTACAAGTTGTGCCAGTCTGTTGCTTCAGTTTGTCCTCTTGATCAACTTGACAATTATGCCCTTTCATTCTAGAGACGTCCCTAACTAGGATATCGTCTTGAGTAATTCCTGTAAATTTTAAATAAATTTTTACTTCACCAATCCATTTCATAGCGTCTACCTGTGCTTTAGAAATTTTCGTAAAATTCTCTATGTTTTTAGTGTGCCTATTTGAAGTTAGCCGTATAATATTTCTTTAAAATTTTAACCTTCGCATCCAAAGGTCTCTATGGATGTCTGTATACATTTTTATTTACTTTTTTCTTGCAGTTTGTATTCTTCAAGTATCCCTCACTTGCGAACCTTAAGGATCCTATTAATTTGATGCTCTTCGTTTCTGTACATCGATGTCTGCCTTTCTGTTCAAAACTAATGTTTCTGCTCCATTGAGGCGCTCTGGTTTAACTACAGTGTGATAGTGTCTTAATTTTGTATATTTAGACATGTATTTTCTATTGTATAGGTTGTTTCAAAACGGCAGCGAACGAATAAAGCCGTTGCGTAGTTTATAACGTAACTATTCCGAATTTCGGTGTCGCAGCTTCAAAGTTCTGTTAGGTATAATTTTATACAGCATTAAATAGTACATGATTTTGGCTGACTAGGCAGCGCAGGAACCACTGGCGTGCGAAACTCAAAAGTTGTTATTGGGACGCACGAGCCACGAAAACAAAATCATTACTCCTTGCTCTTATCAATGACCCTAGCCTACCTTTCAGGTAATGGGTCAAAGGGCAGTTACTTGTGAAA